>JBBPBP010009777.1:41056269-41099363 GCA_037974735.1 Cicer chorassanicum
TATATATATATATATATATATATATATATATATATATATATATATATATCTCACCTTATAAAAAATTTAAAAGTAAACCCGCGCAAAACGCGGGTCATATTCTAGTTATATGTTAGTTTTCAGGATTTGAACCTTGAACCTCTTGATTAATACTTTTTTGATGTCCATGAACTCACCGTATATTAAAATGTACATCATATGGATACTTGACCCATACAAAAAGATTCTATAGTTTATAATCACATTAAAAACACGAGGCATTGTTATGAAGTGGTGTTCTTCTTAAAAATGTTTTAGTCTATTACTCTATTGGTCATTTATATTTTCCTCCTTCCATACAAACTCATGTTGTTACTATCATTTCCAAAAGCTAGAGGATTCAACCACAGTTACTACCAACCTCTTCACTTATCAATACTAAAAGGCGATTGGGAATCTACAAAGGCTTTCATCGACAATGATCCAACCGCATTGACAACAAAGATTACAATGCTTGGCCAGACTGCACTTCATGTTGCAGCTGTATCAGCTCAGTGGCACCTTATTGAGAAATTGTTGCAGCACATGCCTGCAAATGTGCTTGCAGAATTGGATATTGCGGGCTGGACTTGCCTTCACTATGTTGCAATGGGCGAAAGCATAAATGCAGCCAAGGCATTGATGGCTAAAAATCCTTCACTTACACAAGTTACTGATTCTAAAGGATTCACACCACTCCTCCAAAGTGTCGCTTATACTAGATGTAAAGAGATGGTTTGGTATCTTGTTTTGAATACTACAGATGAGAGACCTGGTTGTCCATTCTCTGGTCCCTCTGCTAGTCAACTTGTTACTTTGCTTACCGCTGCCGGATTTCATGGTAATCAAAATTCTTTGCTGAATATGTAAGGGTCTGTTAACTTTGTGAAATAGTTTTTGTTTTTATTTTTTAAAATATATTGATTTTTCTAATAAGAAGTAAGAGACTTTTGAAGTGAATCATTGTAATGGAGATAAGAGGAAGTGCTAGATACAAATCATGCTTTTGCCAAAATTAATGAAAACATTTCTTTTGACATTTTTACTTTTTTTGGTAATGCAAACAACTGTTTACTTCAAGATTACTCTCTTATCTCTTTGTTAGCATGTAAAATTAACACAAATTTTAGAAAATGAAAATAGAAAATGTTTTCACAAAGTAATTGGACCATAAATGTTGTAAGTCATTTTAGTCCTCATTCATGAAACAGAATGAGTTAAGTTTATAATGTTAGTGTCTTCATAGCTCTCTTGCTAAAGATTTTCCAATATAGGTAGAATTTCACTAAACTATAAAGTTATTATTTGAGTTTTTATTATTTGTAGTTTAAAGCTTTTACCACTTCAATTTTATATAGGCTTAATTGCAGTTTTGGTCCCCCTATTTTAGCTGAATTACGAAAGTAGTCCCCCCATTTTATTTCTCTTCAGTTTTGGTCCCTCTAAACAGAATTTTGGTCCAAAACTTGATGAATTGTCATTTTTTTGCACTTATTTAAGTCACACCATGCCTCAAGATCTCGTGGTGCAACAATTATACCCGAAATCTATGATTATAAATGATGTAGTGTGGCTTAAAAAAATGACTCTTCATCAATATTTGGACTAAAATTTTGTTTGAGGGGCCAAAACTGGAGAGAAATAAAATAGGAGGACTACTTTAGTGATTCAGCTAAAATAGAGGGACCAAAACTGCAATTAAGCCTTTTATATATGTAGTTGCAGTAGAAAGTCAAAGTAATAATGTACTACAAGGTTACCAAAGTATCAATAACTAAGCATATAAAACAATATTACTCATATAATTATATCCTTTTTGAATCTTCCATGTGCAGATATCACAATGTATCTTGTGCAACACTACCCTAACTTGGCCACTATTTCTGATTCAAATGGAAGCATTATACTTAATGTTTTGTCAAAATTGCCATCACACTTTCAAAGTGGACACAAGTTTGGGGTTTGGAAAAGTTTCATTTACCACTGTAAGTACTTTCTTTAAGCATAATTCTTTTGTGGTAAAATATATGAAGCACGGACACAATCAGACACGACACTGATACGTCAATACTTACTTTATAGTTCTTTTGTGGTACAATGCTTGATTGTAATACTCTTCTGCCTTACTGAAATTTAACATTCTTAAACCATATCAGGTGTTCCTGTAGAACATGAATATTTACCACCCAATCAGTCTATCTTTGGAAATACAATATGGAATGCACTTCAAAATCTTGGTATATTATCCTTGTAGGGAAGCAAAATTCCCCGAGATTCTCTAAATGTATCATTCTCTATGAAACACTGTACAAACGTAGACACTGGACACAATACTGACATTGACATGTAGACATTGGTAATAATTTGAAAAATTAGAAGAGACTGAACGTAACCACATGTCTGGTGTCAAGTGTCAAACACCAAACATGTAACAGCTCAACCCTTATCATTACCGACATTGTTAATCATTGGTAAGGGATGGCTTTTACCAAACACGCCATCAATGTGAAATGCCGATGCTGCATATATCATTCTCTTAACGAATGTTTCTTTTTTTATTTTAAATTTATAAAGTAGACAATTTCATTTGCAGTTCCTAGCATAAAGCTAGTTAGAGATACAAAATTGAGACATGAATCTGCTGTGAGATTGGTTGAATTAGTTTACTCACAAGCTTCAACCATGAATGACAATCAATTCTGGCAATCTTTTGTGAATCCAAACGCTATTTTCACTGCAACATCATCTGGTATAGTTGAAATTTTAAGGATTTGTTTTCAGTTTTTTCCTGATTCGATTTGGGTTCACATGCCAAATGAAGGGTATCTGTTTCAAACTGCCATCAAGAATAGGCAAGAAAAAGTTTTTAGTCTTCTATGCAAGATGCCAATAATTTGCAAGCTTTTAGTATTGGCTTTCAATGACCCACAGAACACTACAACACATCTAGCAGCAAGGTTTGCTTCTCCAGTAGAGTCAATTTCAGGTGCATCATTTCAATTGCAAAGAGAGTTACAGTGGTTTAAGGTTTGTTTAATCTCATAAGCTCATTCCTATTATTCACTCCGGCTCAAATTGAGTGTCATATTAACAAAAGAAAAAAATATTCAAAAATAAATGTCACTTTATGTTTTTAATGTAAAATTAATTGTTTTAGGATTTAATTCATATACAACGTCAGGTGTAAAGAGTTTTTACACTTCAAACAACTATAACCATGATATCATTAAGAATATTTTACTTTTATCATAACTACTTCTAAAGACGCACATAAGGTTGACGTGAAACTTTTCAATAACAATGAATGACAATTAAACTCATTATTTTATCCTAGTTCTACGCAAATTAATACTATTTGCATCAGTCCCAAATTCATTATACTTCACCATGTATTTATGACAATGATTAACTCGCACCGGTTAAAAAATATAATTATGTAAAATTGTTACATTCTTTCATTTATTTATAATTTATCTTAATATGAGTGAAATAACTTAAAGTGACACCTAATATAGGACAAAGGGAGTGATTTTTAAGTTCAATTCCAAGAAGTTATTTTTTATTTTTTTATAATAATTCCATAAAGTTATTGATAACATGGCTACATCACCAACAGGAAGTAGAGAAATTGAATCATCCTCTCTATAAAGAAGTTAAAAACCAAGATGGTAAAACAGCTTGGCAAGTGTTCAAGGACGAGCACAAGCCATTGCTTGAAGAAGGGAAGAATTGGATGAAGGATACATCAAACTCTTGTATGTTAGTGGCAACTCTTATCGCCACAATCGCCTTTGCGGCCGCAATAACTGTACCTGGAGGTAACAATCAGGACAAAGGAATTCCAATATTCTTGTCAGATAACACCTTCATGGTATTTGCTGTGTCAGATGCACTAGCCTTGTTTTCATCAATGGCTTCACTTCTGATGTTTTTGGCAATACTAAATGCGCGCTTCGCAGAAGAAGATTTTGTCATGGCACTACCAAAGAGATTAATAATAGGTTTGGCTTGTTTGTTCTTTGGTGTAGTGAGTACAATGGTAGCATTTGGTGCAGCACTGTCTATGTTGCTAAATGAGAGACTTAAATGGGCTTCAATTCCTATTGCTCTATTGGCTTGTGTCCCTATTGCTCTATTTGCAGAGCTTCAACTTCCTTTGTTCATACAAATGATCATATCAACATATGGATCACGATTCTCACGCATATATTAGTAAGGATTTTTGTTGTTCCGACACATGAAAAACAAGACAATGTGTCTAAAAACAAAAGCCTTATAGTGGTGCTAGTGAGTGTTAAGGCAATTGTTTCTACTGTGATGTTTTTGCATATCATTTTTGGTTGAAACAATAGTTTTAATGTAATTTGTACCTGACTTGATTAAGTTTCCATGTACAACAATTTGTCTCAATAAAGAGAAGATGTACAAAATTTGAAAATGAATAAAATGTTTCAGTAATTTTTCAGCTATTAAGAAGAAATCTTAAATTTCTATTCTTTTAATAAAGAAAAAAGATATTTCATATATCAATTAAATTATTTAAAAATTTAAATATCGCCGAAAAGTATATTAAATAGGATCAAGTCACATCAGGTGTCAAACTTTATTTTGACATTAAATCTCAATCTTCCATTTAAATTTAATCAAAAATTCATAATTACTCATTAAAAGATCTTATGAGAACTCCAACTCTTACACTATATTTGAAAGTGAAGAGAAATGATAGTGAAAAAAGGTATATATTTCAAGATCATTTACCTCTTTTGAATTGTTGTTAATCATGAAAGAAAATAATAGTTTCCACAATAAAACTTTACTCTTGGAAAGAAACAACACTAAAAATAAAAAATATAAAAATTGATAATAATATCCGCTATTGGTAATATTTATCATTTTAAATTATTCTTTTTAGAGGTATTCATGTCATTTCACAAATACTTATTTCTTTCCTTTCCTTTTATCATTTTCTTTTGTTTTCTCTTATATATACCAAACAATTAAACAATCATCATACTTTCTACTCATTTTCTCTTCTCCTCACTTCTTTCCTTTCATCTTTCTTTCATAAACCAAACACATAATTATAGAATGCAGAGTGAATTTGACTTTTTATATTGTTGACTTAAATACCTTTTTTGTCCTTTAAGTTTGGTTCTTCTCTAAAATAAGTCATTTTGGTCTCTTAATTTATGTAAGTTAACGCAAAATAGTTCTTTTAGTTAAATAGATCTAAACGGCATTAAGTATTGATAATGTGCCATTTGACAAGTATTTAGGGTTTACGTCAAACTCATTCTTCCCAAATTTTGTTCATGTTTCTACAAAAAAAAAAAAAAAGTTGGGATAATCACACATAAGTCTTCCTCACATCTAAGAAAGTTGGGGAACCATCGTTCAAGATGGATAATCTTTCATTGCAGAAAAATAATCCTATAACAATCCAACAACTATTTCTCATCAATAAATTCATGCTCTATCTATGAACCCATAACAATGTATAAAAATCCCAAACATCAAATACATCTTTAGCAAAATGAGTTTTGGTTTCTGCACATTCAAATGCAATCTAAGGAACAAGCAAAATAAACCACAAATGACAAGCTCATTATCTAAGAGAAATGGATGTTGTTTTTGTTGAGGTAAAAATCTTTTTGATGTATGTTTTAATGACAATAAACCTTATGAAATAAATGATTAAGTTTTATGAATGGTGGTCTACTAATAATTGCACTTGAGATTTATTTAAGGAAGATGAATTGCATAAGTGAACAAGCAAGAAGTCATTTATTTCATCAAAGTGCATAAAAATTGATGACAAAATCATTCTAGAAAAAACGAAGAACATTCTTGATAGCATTCGGAAAGACAGAAAACGTTCTCCACAATTCCAAGATAACAAGAATGTTCGTGTTTCTTTTAAAGAAAAGAATGGTCCTGGTATTCACAATATGTTTCCTTAATTCCACCAGAAACATACAAGGATCATATCAGTAAGAGGATCACACCAAAGATCAAGGGCAAAAGTTATGCTTCATAATGTGTCAAGCAAGATCATTCTCCAAATTTGAGCAAGAATCAAGTACGAATTTGACAGGTTCGATTGGACACTTCAGTGTACATATTAGAAGCCTGCACACATGATAAAAGGACAGTGAATCACTTCAAGACAACAATCAAAGAAGCTTAAACCTCAACATCACTCAAAATAGAAAAAACGAAGAATGTTCTGGTTATTAAACAGAAAAACAAAGAATATTCTGGTTATTAAACAGAAAAACGAAGAATGTTCTGGTTTTGACAACATTAATCCAAGAACATTATGGTTTACAAAGAACAAAGTCTTCTTTAATTCAAGATCGATCTAGGCTACGAAAATACATCAATCTACATTGCAAATCACCGGTATTCATTACAAAGGAACATAATTATATACTCAAGATTATTTTGGACAGATTCAAAGAGAAAAGGATCAACAAAAGCAAAGCAATGCATCAAGAATAAAAGGCAAGACTAATCCCCAAAGTTGATGGCTAAAGTAAACAAGTACAACCAGGACAAAAATGATAAAGTCACTGCATCACTAACACACATACAGAACAACAAATCTTGGCACGCAACAGCTATCAGAAGTTCAAAATCCAGCAACTCATACAAAACATAAACGAAGAATGTTCTGGTTTTACAAAAAGAACATTTTCGTTATTCTCTTTTAAAGGGAGAATTAAAACAGATCATTTTCCATATTCCAAACCATAATTTAAGAGTTTCAAGACTGCTCAAATCAATGGTGAAGCCCAGAACTCGAGTTGAATGCCTAAAGGAGGAAAACAGTCTCAAGATTGATCTCCAAATTGATAAGTTGGGAGCAAGGATGCAAGTACATTGTACTTACATTATTATGCAGAAAGTTCTGCATAAATCTGATCTGAAACAGTACTAAACTATCATTTGACAGCCTACTCACTCATTCATTCATGTTTCCCATCAGACCCAAAAGCAAGAACGTTCTTCGATTGTCAAGAACGTTCTGGACAACAATTTAAACACATGTTTAATTGCTTTAAAATATATTTAACACTTGGGAAGTGTGTCCAACGACTATATCCATTGTAAACTGAATATTCAAAGCCTTTTATCATCTATAAATTGAAGATCAATTGGAAGATGAAGGCAAAATTTCAATCTACAAATCTACCAACACTTGTTCAAGTATTAACAAGTCAAAAACTCTTCAAGCAAACTCCAGCTCTCTTCACTATATCTTTAGATCATTATTTATTGAGTTTGTCTTCCATTTATCTCAAACAATTGTTGAGAAGTTTCAAGATCCCAAACACTTTTATCATACACATCATTTGTAACTCAAGTCTATCTTTTATGTTAGATTGAGTGTGTTTGTAAAAATCCTTTCGAAGTTGAAAGGTGATTGTAAAAATCCTTTCTAGGTTGAAAGGTGAAGATTGTAATTGATCAAGGTGTGATCAAGAGAAAAGGTGTGAAGGAGAACATTCTTGGTTCTGAAGCACATAGTGAAAATCTCACGGTTGTGAGGACTGGACGTAACTCACTTTCGGTGAACCAGGATATATTGTTGTGTGAATTATCTTTCCCTTATCTCCATTTACTTATCACTCACTTAGCACTGGTCACATCGTGAAGTTTTGATTGTTATATTACTAACGAAGAACATTTTGTGTTCATTGTTTATCAAACCAATATCATTCTTGAGTTAAAATATTTTTTTAATACATAAATTAATTATAAAAAGGGAATCACAATTCAAACTCCTCTTTTCTTGTGATTGATATTGTTACTTCAATTAGCATCAGAGCACTTCCTCTAAAGTTGAGCACCTAACAAGTGTAAAAAGCCAACATGTGCTTAATGGAAAACTTAGAAAATAATGAGGTAACCATCTCTGAACTTTGTCCTTTATGTGAACAAATGGAAAAATAATTTGATAATCTTTTATGTGATTCAAACTTTCTTGCTCAAATATATGGTTTATTAAAAGAACAACTCCGTAAATAAAAAGAAGAAAAGAGAAAGCCCAAGCTATGAATGACGAACTTGGAAAGGTTATTCAAAGCCTGCGGCAATCTCTTTTAAAAATGTTTTAGCAACAAAAGATTTTCAATGAGATACCCATAAAAATTCATTTTCCAGAATGTTCTGAAACTAAGGAAGAAAAAACTTCTTTAAAAATAGAAGTTCATAATTTGAAAAATGACTTAACCAACTTGGTAAATAGCACTGAAACTTTTCAAAAGAACCTGATATCTAAAGAATGGATATTTGACAAAAATGATTTACATTTCAAAGCTTTATGAAAACTTTTTTGTGTCAAAAAAGAAGGATGAAAAAGGTATTAAAAGACGCTCTTATTGTAACAAAATTGAACATCTTGATTCCATATGTTTTTACATAAAAATAAAGGATAAAAAATTCAATGTAAAACGATTACGAAAAAACGAAGAACGTTCTTGTCTCATATCAGAATATTTTCCAAGAATAAAAAAGAAGTGTTCTTACTGTTCAAAGAGTGGTCATGTTGAATCAAATTGTTATCATAAGAAAAAATCTTCTAGAAGAAGATATACTAACCATCAAGGACCCAAACAAATATCAATACTAAAATCATTACTAACTTGTGATGTAGGAACATCATCCAATTATCACGAAAGAACATTGGTACATGAACAAGGCTTGCTCAATACACATGAATGGAAAAGTATGATGCCTCCTCTTATTACAAATATTTGGAGAGTCTATAATCTTTGGAAACATTAACAAAGCAAAGGTACATGTATCATTAGTTGAAATAATTTTGCATAGATTAAGGATGTTTGATATGTGAAAGATAACTTTGTAAAATTACTTTTAAAGTTATTTTTTAAACCCCACATGGCTGAAGTAAAACAAACATCCTCATGTTTCAGTTTAACGAAAAATCCTTATGTTTATACTTAGATTAATTTCCAACCAAATCATGTTTTTTAAGTCTTTTGAAAAAGAATTGTCATTTCTATAAGAAATGATCAAAGAAAATTTGAAACATCATTCTTCAAATAATTCTTTGATGAAAATGATATTTCACATGATTTGCTTGTCAAAGAACTTTAGAACAATATGAAGCTTTTTTTAAAAAAAAAAAAGTTAGTTACAAGAAATTGCTAGAACAATTTTAAATGAATCAAGTGTTGAAAAATAATTTTGAGGAGAAGCCATAAAAATTGTTTGCCATGTTTTTAATCTTGGCTCTATTATAAAATATCTTTAACATACCTTCATATGAATTTTTGAAAAATAGAAAGCACAACATATCATACTTTAACATTTTAAAAATGTCATTATTATGCTTTCCATGATAAAGAAAGTATGGGCAAGTTTGTTTTAAAATGCCATCAAAATATATTTTCTGAATACTCTATATTCTATAAATATTATAGAATATAAAATCTCAAGGCCCAAACTATAGATGAAATTGTGCATATTATGTTTGATGAATATGTTGATTTTTGTGATGAAAGATAGGACGGTGAAGAAAAATAATTGCAATGTTAAATTTGGATAAATCACAAAGTTGATAATGTTCAAATATCATCCATGAAAACTCCAAAGTCTGATCACAGAGTAGCAAAACAAAAAAAATCTAAGAAAAAGATCAAATTAAGCAAAAAGGTTCATACTAGAACATTCTCCACAAGAGCAGAACGTTCTCCACAAGAGAAAAAATTTCTTGACAGTTTTATATGTTCTTGCCTATCATGATGATATCGTTGAAGAACATCAAAAAATTCTAAATGAGTTTGAATCATTTGCTTTTGGCACTCCTACACCTATCTCACTATTGATTCCTCCAAAACATCTCGTCATGATCAAATTATTGGTAGAACTAATTGGGAGGGATTTATATGGTACCAAAGTTGTTGTTGTTTGAGGTGTAACTACAGTGGTTGATATGCCTATGAACAACAAAAATGATATTCAAGTTTCACTTAAGAAGAAGTATAATGACACATTCAAAATATCCAAACATCTCTTAGGCGGAAATGAGTGGCACTGCCACCAAGCATTTCGAGCTTTAAAATAAGCAACAGGGCGTTGTATACGACATAGACTTGATTATCGAGCAACCATTTTATTGGATGAACGCTTTTGTGAAGAAAGGAATAAAACATTAATTTCGAAGTGGTTAAGAAGATCATTGAGAGTGTGTGACAGTTTTGATTCGTCACTGGAAGGACTAAAATTATTCTTTAAAAATGCCCAGGAGCGATATTGCATAAATACAGTGCATGCCACACATAATTTGGACTTAAATGATGATGTTGTCCAAAACAGGATCAAAGAATGTTCTGATGATCAAGCAAGAACAATCTTCGTTTCTTAACAACACATGTTCAAATTATCCACTTGTCTGACTCAAGTGCTTCTTTGGATCTTATCAAGGTATATCCTGATCATGATTACTATTTAATTCATTCATGGAACTCAAATCCTTATCATCAATTCAAATTATCATGTTAAATGAATTAATATCATTTTGTGCAAATTCACCTCTTTATATCCTTAAGAGCATTTTCTATCACGTTTTCCAATTGTTTTGCATATATTGAGTAGTCTATACATTGCTTGATGCTTAAGTATAATATTTTGAATATGGCTTTTCAAAAGACTAAAATTGAGTTTTATAATGTGGCTTTTGAAAAACGTCATTCTTCAACATATTTTAAATATATATCCTTGTTTATGATTTATTTTTGAAGGATTTCAACAAGAGAATATATGTTTGGTTTTCATGAAAATGATTTGTGTCTCTTGTATTGGAACCAAGTTGATTTTATACTTAGAGTTTTGATGATAGCAAAGGTATTTTATGAGAACAATATATTTGACTTCAAAGAGTATGAAAGAAGATTCATGTATTTCAAAAAAATCTAAAATAAGATTTGATTCAAATTTATAATTGAAGAAAATCTAAACTAAGATTTAATTCAAATTTATAATTGAAGAAAATCTAAAATAAGATTTGATTCAAATTTATAATTGAAGAAAATCCAAAATAAGATTTGATTCAAATTTATAATTGATGAAAATCTAAAATAAGATTGAATTCATATTTATAATCTTTGACCAAGTTGAAAAGAAGATATAGTCAAGATTTGAAGAATATTTGAAGAGGATTTGATCAAGATTTGAAGAAGATTTGAAAAGATTTGGTCAAGTTTTGAAGAAGATTTCATAAAGATTTGAAGAAGATTTGGTCAAGATTTATCTACAGTAAAATACATGCAGAATCAATCTGAAGAATTTACAAACTCAATCTAAACAAAATAGGAACATAATCAACTTGAAGAATTTACAAACTCAATCTAAGCAAGATACAATTAAGAATTAAACAATGACTAAATAGAAGCCCAAATTTTAACTATAAATAGATACTCAAGGCTGAAGAAGAAAAGCATCGAAAACAAGAAAAGAGTAGAAGAACTCAAGCTCAAAATTCCAAATTCATTTTAGAGTTCAAAGAGAGAAACACTTGTTAAGGTTAGAAATATTTTCTAAGTGTTCTTTTCTTAGAGTGTGAGAGTTATTATTATTTCCAGCTTTATTAGAAGCAAACACTTAAAGTTCCAATCTTTTGTATCCAACCCGATAGTGGTTTAGTTCCTTCTTCAATCTTGGGTTATCGGGTTGTTAGGAGAAAACCTGGCTTGTAGGGTCAAGGTGGTTAGTTCCTCAAAAGTTTGGGGTTGTCATGCTGTTTGGGAAGACTGACTTGAAGGGTCAGACGCTTTGTAATTCAAGGTATTTGAATTAGTGGATTAAAGCCTTCTGAATGAGGGGATTGGATGTAGCCAAGTTAGTGGTGAACCAGGATAAATATATGTGTCAAATTATTAATGTTTTCATTATTTGTTGCTTCTGAACACGATTGCTTCTTATCTAAGTAATTCATAAAAACCAACTAACATTCATCAAATTAGTAAAAAGTTATCAATTTTGTCAAACACAATTCAACCCCCTTCTCGTGTTTGCAACTTCAATCGGCATCAGAGCTCGGTCTCAAGGCTGGGCACTTTACAGTGTTTGAGGAAAGATCCAAGGGTTCAACATGTCTCGATTTAATGAATCAACAAATGAAGAAATTAAGGTATTTTCTGAATTTACTCGATAAGATTTAATTACAGCTATAAATGATTTTTTAAATATTAATCACAAATTGTCTTTAAAACTGAAAACGCTTAGAAAAGAAAATACAAATCTAACTAAAAAAGTTAATGCTTTAAAGAATCAAAGTGTTGAATTTGAAACAGAAAATGCAACTCTTAAAACTGATATTACTGAACTTAAAACAAAAAACACAACTCTGAAAACTGATATTTTTGCACATAAAACATACAATGCAAATCTGAAAACTAATATTGCTGAACTTAAGGCTGAAAAATTTAACTCTGAAAAGTAATTATAGTTCAACATCAATTGAAAATACCACATGTAACTTTGATTAAGCATGAATAAGTATTTAAACATTTTCTTGATAATGGTATAGAAAGAAGCAAGTATACATCTATGATTTATGGTGTTAGTAGGAATGGTAAAAGAAGAATAAGATTTCAAGAAAAAGTAACTCAAACTAAGTTTGTTCCCTATGATGATTTTTGTACTATTTTCTATAAGAAAGGTTACACTAAAATATCTTGTCCTATGCTAACCACATGGAAAGATAAGAAGCCTCTAAGAATTAACAAACCAGGACCCAACCAGATTTGGGAACCAAAGGATAAAATTGTTTATGTTGCAGATGTTCTAAGCAACCAAATTGAAACACCAGTCATTGTGTTTGGTCAATGGATGCTTGCAATATATGAAGGGAAAAGGTCTATGTTCCAAGACTTAACAAACATAAATCAACTGACTATGGTGGAAGAAGGATTAGTAGGCACAGTACCTATCAGAACCATAACCATATGATGAACCAGAAATATCAAAAAAATATGGAGTATCAGCAGAATCAAAACTGGCAGAGAAATCACACATATCAGCAAAATCAAAACGGGCAGAGAAATCACACATATCAACATAATTGGAACTACTAGAAGAATCATAATTACCATAAGTTCCAAAATTATCAGAGGAACCTAGTACATCAACAGAAACAGAAGTGTCAGATTAACAATCAGGAGACTTCTTTGAACACTCCAATCAAATTCATCACGACTACAAACCTGGATGGGAATTCAAATCCCTTTATCCAATCACTCTAATCAGAGAATATGCAAATTCAGAATCTGAAAACCAGGAAATAAGAAATAAGAGGGTTTTCAGAGTGAAACTAAAACTATTGACATATAGGTTATATCTTTCTTTAAATTTAATTATTGTCTGATATTATATTTACTATGATAACAAGAAGCTTGTTCTTAAAAATAAAACCTAGATAAGTATTTTGCAGGTTCTCAAAATTTTAGAGGAACAAGGAGATCCACATAATCTGAACACTTCAGTAGAAGTAGCATACAAATTTGGTTTTCATAAACAAACAGAAACCACCAGAACAAAACTGATGTTTTGGTTGTATTGATTTCATTCTTCAATTTTCTTATTTATATTATGTTATATGAAAAACAGCTTGACCTTAAAAAGTCAAAGCAAGTTGAGGATACTGCAGGTTTACCAAAACTAAAGGAAGCAGATGCAGACAAACCAAAAGATGACAAATCTTTAGAGGATGAACCTGATCAAGTTAGAATCAATCAAGAAAAGTCAAAAGGAAACTTTGGATGGAAGTACAAGACATCTCATCTCATTGGAAGTTCAAGTGATCCTTTGAGGATCAGATCATCATTAAACGATACCACTTTGTTTGGCTCACTCTCATCAATTGAGCCTACCACTGTTGATGAAGCATTTGCAAATGATGGATGGATTCTTGCAATGCAAGAAGAGTTAAATGAATTTAAGAGGAATGATGTTCGGGATCTAGTACCTAGACCAAAGAAGAACATTATTGGAACCAAGTGGGTTTTCAGAAACTAGCTAAATGAAAAAGGTGAAGTGGTCAGAAACAAGCCAAGATTTGTCGCACATGGCTACAGTTAGCAAGAAGGCATTGATTACACTAAGACATTTGTTCCAGTGACCAGGTTAAAAGCTATTTGTATCCTACTTTCTTTTCCTGCAAATAATAACATTACATTATTTCAAATGGATGCTAAATGTGATTTTCTAAATAGTTATATAAGTGAAGAAGTCTATGTTAAACAACCTCTAGGTTTTGAAAGTACTGAATTTCGAAATCATGTTTTTAAACTTAGGAAATCTATGTATGCTCTAAACCAAGTACCTAGGGCATGGTATGATAGACTTAGTAACTTCTTGCTTAAAAATAACTTTGAAAGAGGATAGGTTGATAATACACTCCTTAAAAAATCAATAGGAGATGACATTCTTATTATTCAAATTTATGTTGATGACATTATTTTTGGATCTACTAATGGCACTCTTTGCCAAGAATTTTGTAAATTACTGCAGCTTGAATTTCAAATGAGTATGATGGGAGAACGTAAGTTCTTCTTAGGGATACAAATTCAACAAAGTCAAAAAGGTATATACATTCATCAAACTAAATATACAAAAGAGCTTCTTAGGAAGTTTAAGATGAGTGATTGCAAACCTATGGCTACACCAATACACCCTACTTGTTCACTTGATATGATCCTTACTTTACCTTACCACTTCCAGACCTGACATCATGTTTATTACATGTCCAAGATTTCAAGCGGACCTTGGGGAATCACATTTAACTGTTGTTAAGAGAATCCTTACATACCTAAAAGGCACTACCAACCTTACCTTATTCTACAAGAAATCTCCTAAGTACAAACTTAGTGGATACTGTGATTCTGATTATGCTGGAGATAAACTTGAGAGAAAGAGCACTAGTGGCAACTGCACCTTTTTAGGTGACAACTTAATATCTTGGTCAAGTAAAAGACAAAACACCATTGCAATGTCAACAACAGAGGTTGAGTACATTTTAGCAACTGGATGCAGTTCTCAACTACGTTGGATGAAGCATCAACTTGAAGAATACAAAATCCTAGAATCCAACATTCCCATCTATTGTGATAACATTTCTGCCATTTGTCTAACCAAAAACCATATCCTACATTCTAGAGCTAAACACATAGAGATCAAACACCACTTCATTAGGGACTCTGTTCACAAATGGGTACTAAACATTCAGTTTGTAGACACTAGGCACCAATGGACGGACATATTCACCAAACAACTACCTGAAGATAGGTTTAACTTCAACAAGAAAAACCTAAACCTTACCTTCATATTTGACTGATGTTGTGATCACTTCAAAGCAGTTTAGTTTTACATTAGATATTATATTTTCTTGGATTATGTTATATTCATTTTATTAAAAAAAAACGGAAGAAAAAAAAAGAGCAAAAAAAAAAATTCACTTTCAAGTATTTTTGTCTAATGACAAAAGGGGGAGAAAGTTATTTGATAAAGTGGGGAGAAAATGATACTCAGACTTAGCGGGAGCCCTAAGTTAAGGGGAGTCAAAGAAATATAAAGAAAAGTTGTTATCAAAAATACAAGTTTTTTCATCATCAAAAAGGGGGAGATTGTTGGAACCAAGTTGATTTTATACTTAGAGTTTTGATGATAACAAAAGTATATTATGAAAACAATATATTTGACTTCAAAGATTATGATAGAAAATTCATGTATTTGAAGAAAATCTAAAATAAAATTTGATTCAAATTTGTTATTGAAGAAAATATAAACTAAGATTTAATTCAAATTTTTAATTAAAGAAAATCTAAAATAAGATTTGATTCAAATTTATAATTGAAGAAAATCTAAAATAAGATTTGATTCAAATTTATAATTAATGAAAATCTAAAATAAGAGTTGATTCATATTTATAATCTTTGACCAAGTTGAAAAGAAGATATAGTCAAGATTTAAAGAAGATTTGAAGAAGATTTGATCAACATTTGAAGAAGATTTGATCAAGTTTTGAAGAAGATTTGATAAAGATTTGAAGATGATTTGATCAGATTTATCTACAACAAAATACATACAGAATCAATCTGAAGAATTTACAAACTCAATCTAAGCAAGATACAATTTAGAATTAAAAAAGGACTAAATTGAAGCCCAAATTTTTAACTATAAAGAGAGAAACACTTGTTAAGGTTAGAAATATTTTCTAAGTGTTCTTTTCTTAGAGTGTGAGAGTTATTATTATTATCAGCTTTGTTAGAAGCAAGCACTTAAAGTTCCAATCTTTTGTATCCAACCCGATAGTGGTTATGTTCTTTCTTCAATCTAGGGTTGTCAGGTTGTTACGAGAAGACTTGGCTTGTAGGGTCAAGGTGGTTTGTTCCTCAAAAAGTTTGGGGTGGTTAGGTTGTTTGGGATGACTGACTTGGAGGGTCATGTGCTTTGTAATTCAAGGTATTTGAATTAGTGGATTAAAGCCATCTAAATGAGGGGACTGGATGTAGCCAAGTTAGTGGTGAATTAGGATAAATATGTGTGTCAAATTATTTATGCTTTCATTGTTTGCTACTTCTAAATCCGATTGCTTCTAATCTAAGTAATTCATAAAAACCAACTTACCTTCATCAAATTAGTACAAAGTTATCAATTTTGTCAAAAACAATTCAACCCCTCCTTCTCGTGTTTGTAACTTCATCTTGTTGCTTTAAAACTCTAAACTAAAGATTATGGCATGATGTCAAAAATTGATATTTGAGCATTTTGAGGCAATTTAATATATGTTTTTGCAAATGAGCATCATTTGTTGCTTACATCTTTTGTGAAAATTGGTCTCAAGTGTTTAAATTTATTTTAAGCATGATAGATAGGAATATTTGTTAAGACAAACTCTCAAATTAAGTTTTGATGAAAATAAACAAAGATTAATTAAGAATATTAATTATGATTCTAAATGTTATGTTAATTTAATTTGTGCTCTTGAGTGTTTTTATTAAAGATAGGAACCAAGCAAAGCAAAGAAATAAGTCATGATCATAAACTGTACAAAACAGAGAAAGATCAGCAGAATCAAGAAAGATTGTTACAGCCACTTCACCAATATTTCTCCAACACTTCTACATTGATTATGCCTTAAATCTTTATACCAATTTCATCAATACATGGCAAGGAACAGATATGAATCATTTTTACTCAAAACGGTTCTCGGATCATTAAGAAAAATCGTCATGAATCTAAGCATATCAAAAAACGGACTGCAACTTTCTCCAGTCTGGAACTGTCAAGAAAGTTGAACAAAACTGAACTTCAAGATTGAGTATAAGTCCTCAGATTATTCAGAAGTCTATCAGACCAGATTGATTATCTTTCTCCACCTGTAATCAACGTTCTCCGTTTTTGAGAAGAACAATCTATGTTTCTGCAGAAGACGACTTCTCATTTCTGCAGAAAAATATTCACTCATTTCCAAACAGTTTTGGATCGAATTAAACATCCAATTCGAAGCCCAATTATTATCAAGTATTATCAAAGCTTAATGGGTCATTATAACACGCAACAAGTCTGTTTGAAATCAAGCAAAACGGCCCAAAACAGAAAGCCCAAAACTGTCACATGAATGGTGCTCTTTTGTCAACAGATTCCTTGCTTCTGTTAGAAGGAAAACAGAGCACTACCAACAGCTCTTTCTGACCAGAATTAATTGCTCAAAACATCTATAAAAGGAAGGCAAATTCGCAAGCATCACTCAGATCTTCAAGTGCCAAGTATTCTCATTTAAATCATATTCACTTGCATTCTTGAAGCTATCTCATTCACAAAAGAAATCAGGCTGAACCCAATACATACTTCCAGTTTTTTATTCTACTGAGTTCTTTCTTTGTTCCGAATCTTTTCTCAAACAAGAGTTGAGCATAATTAGATTCAAACAAACCTTTCAAATCATTATTGTATAAACTCATAACTATAAGGATTGTTTATAGTTTGAGTGTGATTAAAAGAGTTAACTTTAAAATCCTAACAGATTAGTTAGGTGACCTGATTAATCCTTTCTGGGTGGAAAGGAAGTGTAGTTACAGATCAAGGTTGATCTTTAACTGTGATTGTTCTCCATTTCTCTTTGAACACTTAGTAAAAATCTCACAGTTGTGAGGACTGGACGTAGCCCACGTTGGGTGAACCATGATATATCTTTGTGTGGTATCTCTTCCTTATCTCTATTTACATTCAGTTATTGTTATTATCAAAATTAAATAGAGAAACTAAAACTGTGATTTTAACTAATCAAGAACGTTCTGCGTTTTCTGTTTTAAAACCAAGAACGTTCTCCGTTTCTGTTTTTATAACCAAGATCATTCTTGAGTTGTTTTCTTAAGTTTTTAACAGGAAATTTTAAATAGGCAAGATTACAATTCAAACCCCCTTCCTTGTAACTTGACATTGCTACTTCAATATTAACAATCAAAAAACCCTTACACACTTACTTATGAAAGTAAGCTTGAACATGTGCCTTATTATTAATTTGTGTGTTTTCAAAAACTTTGTGAAAATGAAATTTTTTATGTGAGCAAATCTCTTGGTATATTTTTTATCCATTTAAAAAATTAGTGTTTGAAAAATACAAACATCATTAGCATAAGAATGTTTTGTAAAGAGATAAAATATATTTGACATGATGTCACATTCATCTTATTTTGCTTCCCTGTATGCGCTCATTCTCTCTAGTTCTAAAAAATGAAAAATTGATCTATTTCTAGAGCAAGCTTGATCATGTTCAAATTAAAGTGTTGCCTCTTGTGAAAGAGGATAAAAAGCAAAGAGGCATCTTAGTGTGTTATGGAAATTTCAAATATTAAAGAATATTAATTTCATAATATTTAGGGGGAGTTTTTTAGAAAATATTTTTTTCTTAAAAATGGAGTCAATTCATTTAAAAAAAATGAGAAGAATATATATTCATTGACCATTTTTCAAAGTGTGTTAAAATGCTTGCATATAATTATGTCATATTGCTTTTGTTATCATTATCCATATCTCGATTGCAATATTGACAAAAATGATTATTGATCATCATACATGTTATGTTCTTTGATGTTAAATACAAACTTCACTAGTTTGATATATGAATGCATTTATCAACCACATGATTACTATGTGTAACATATTCATACTATTTCTCCCTTCATGTGTACTTCATTTTTATTCCCCAACCTTTTTGATAGATGCCAAAAGGGGAGATAAATATATGATGGACATAGGATGAGAGTAATTAATGAAGAATGTTATGAATTAACCTCTTGCATATGTTTAGGTGGAGTTTAATTAGAATGTCAAGAATTAAACTCTTGCATGTGTTTAGGGGGAGTTTATCTTCATATCTATTAACATTCTTGCATTTTATTTATATTCATCCATAAAAACTTAAGTTTTATTCAAAAGGTTTGTCATCATAAAAAAGGGGGAGATTGTTAAGGTAACAACAATTTTGATGTATGTTTTAATGACAACAATCCTTATGAAATAAATGATTAAGTTTTATGAATGGTGGTCTACTAATGATTGCACTTGAGTTTTATTTAAGGAAGATAAATTGTCTAAGTGAACAAGCAAAAAGTCATTCACTTCATCAAAGTGCATAAAAATGGATGACAAAATCATTCTGGAATAAACGAAGAACATTTTTGACAGCATCCTGAAAGACAGAGAACGTTCTCCATAGTTCCAAGATAACAAGAATGTTTGTGTTTCTTTTAAAGAAAAGAATGGTCCTGGTATTTACAATATGTTTCCAGAAATCCACCAAAAACATACAAGGATCACATCAGTAAAAGGATCACTCCAAAGATCAAGGGCAAAAGTTATGCTTCATAATGTGTCGAGCAAGATCATTCTACAAGTTTCAGCAAGAATCAAGTACGATTTTGACATGTTTGATTGGACAGTGTACCTATGAGAAGCCTGCACACAAGATAAAAGGACAGTGAATCACTTCAAGACAACTGTCAAAAAAGCTTAAACCTCAACATCACTCAAAACTGAAAAAATGAAGAATGTTCTGGTTATTAAACAGAAAATCGAAGAATGTTCTAGTTTTGACAGCATTAATCCAACACCATTCTAGTTTACAGAGAACAAAGTCTGAAGTAGCAATGTCAAGTTACAAGGAAGGGGGTTTGAATTGTAATCTTGCTTATTTAAAATTTCCTATTAAAAACTTAAGAAAAAACAACTCAAGAATGATCTTGGTTATGAAAACAGAAACGGAGAACGTTCTTGGTTTTGAAACAGAAAACGCAGAACGTTCTTGATTAGTTAAAATCACAGCTTTTAGTTTCTTTATTTAACTTTGACAACAAAAAATAACTGAATGTAAATAGAGATAAGAAAGAGATACTACACAAAGATATATTCTGGTTCACCCAACGTGGGCTACGTCCAGTCCTCACAACTGTGAGATTTTCACTAAGTGTTCAAAGAACGGAGAACAATCTTCTTTTTACACCGTTAGAGATCAACCTTGATATGTAACTACACTTCATTTCCACCCAGAAAGGATTCAATCAAGTCACCTAACCAATCTGCTAGGATTTTTCAGTTAATTCTTTTAATCACACTCAAACTATAAACAATCCTTATAGTTGTGAGTTTATACAATAATGATTTAAAAATGGTCGAATCTGATTATGCTTAACTCTTGTTTCAGAATAGAATCAGAATTAAAAGATCACAGTAATATGATTTGTAGGTATGAAACGATTTCAGCCTGATTTCTTTTCTGATTGAGATAGCTTCAAGAATGCAAGTGAATATGATTTTATGAGAATACTTGGCACTTGAAGTTCTGATTTATGCTTGCGAATTTGCCTTCCTTTTATAGACATTTTGAGCAATTAATTCTGGTCAAAAAGAGCTGTTGGTAGTGCTCTGTTTTCCGTTTGACAGAAGCAACGAATCTGTTGACAAAAGGCACCATTCATGTGACAGTTTTGGGCCTTGCTGTTTGGGCCGTTTTGCTTAATTTTCACACAAACTTCTTGCGTGCTTAAATACCCATTAGGCTTTGAAAATACTTGATGATCATTGAGCTTTGATCTGGACACTTGATTCGATACAAAACTGTTTGGAAAGGAGTGAACAATTTCTGCAAAACTGAGAAGTCTTCTTCTGTAGAAACAGAGATTGTTCATCTCAAAACGGAGAACGTTGATTAAAAGTGGAGAAAGATGATCAATCTGGTCTGATAGTCTTCTGGACAATCTGAGGACTTATAATCAGTCTTGAAGTTTAGTTTTGTTCAACTTTCTTGACAGTTCCAGACTGGAGAAAGTTGCAGTCTGTTATTTGACATGCTTAGATTCATGATGATTTATCTTGGTGATTCGAGAACCGTTTTAAGTAAAAATGATTCCTATCTGTTGCTTGCCATGTACTGATGAAATTGGTATAAAGAATTGAGGCAGAATCATCTTGATTCTGCTGATCTTTCTCTGTTTTGTACAGTTTATGACTATTTTGTTTATTTGATATGATTTCTTTGCTTTGTTTGGTTCCTATCTTTAATAAAAACACTCAAGAGCACAGATTAAATTAACATAACATTTAGAATCATAATTAATATTCTTAATTAATCTTTTGTTTATTTTCATCAAAACTTAATTTGAGAGTTTGTCTTAACAAAGTCTTCTTTAATTCAAGTTCGATCTGGGATACGAAAATACATCAATCTACATTGCAAATCACCAGTATTCATTACAAAGGAAAATAATTATATACTCAAGATTATTTTGGACAGATTCAAAGAGAAAATGATCAACAAAAGCAAAGCAATGCATCAAGAATAAAAAAGCAAGACTAATCCCCAAAGTTGATGGCTAAAGTAAGCAAGTACAACCTGGACAAAAATGATAAAGTCACTGCATCACTGACGCACGTACATAACAGAAAAGCATGGCACGCAACAGCTGTCAGAAGTTCAAAATCCAGCAACTCATACAAAACATAAACGAAGAATGTTCTGGTTTAACAAAAAGAACATTCTGGTTATTCTCTTTTAAAGGGAGAATTAAAACATATCATTTTCCACATTCCAAACCACAATTTAAGAGTATCAAGACTGCTCAAATCAATGGTGAAGCCTAGAACTCGAGCTGAATCTCTAAAGGAGGAAAACAATCTCAAGATTGATTTCCAAATTAATAAGTTGTGAGCAAGGATTCAAGTACATTGTACTTACATTATTCTGCAGAAAGTTCTGCATAAATTTGATATGAAACATTACTAAACTGTCATTTTACACCCCATTCACTCACTTATTTACGTTTTTTGTCAGACCCAAAAGCAAGAACGTTCTGGACAACAATTTAAACACATGTTTAATTGCTTTAAAATATATCTAACACTTGGGAAGTGTGTCCAACGACTATATTCATTTTAAACTGAATATTCAAAGCCTTTTATCAGCTATAATTTGAAGATCAATTGGAAGATGAAGGCAATAGTTCAATCTACAAATCTACCAACACTTGTTCAAGTAGTAACAAGTCAAAAACTCTTCAAGCAAATTCCAGCTCTCTTCACTATATCTTTGGATCATTATTTACTGAGTTTGTCTTCCATTTATCTCAAACAATTGTTGAGAAGTTTCAAGATCCCAAACACTTTTATCATACACATCATTTGTAACTCAAGTCTATCTTTTATGTTAGATTGAGTGTGTTTGTAAAAATCCTTTCAAGGTTGAAAGGTGATTGTAAAAATCATTTATAGGTTGAAAGGTGAAGATTGTAATTGATCAAGGTGTGATCAAGAGAAAATGTGTGAAGGAGAACATTCTTGGTTCTGAAGCACATAGTGAAAATCTCACGGTTGTGAGGACTGGATGTAACCCACTTTATGTGAACCATGCTATATTGTTATATGAATTATCTTTCTCTTATCTCCATTTATTTATCACTCACTTAACACTGATCACATTGTGAAGTTTTTATTGTTATATTACTAACGAAGAACGTTATGCGTTTATCATTTATTAAACCAAGATCATTCTTGAGTTAAAATATTTTTTAATATAGAAATTAATTATAAAAAAGGGAATTACAATTCAAACCCCCTCTTTCTTGTGATTGACATTGCTACTTCAGTTTTGGACCACTCCAAATGTACCTAGATGTAGAAAATTAGTTAATTCATTCATTAAATTAAAATGGTTTTTGAGATGGAGAAAGAAATTGAAGGTTAACTACACAAAATCAACAACATGATGCACTGATGATAAGAACATATTAAACCCTAACTAAAATAATATTTCAAAACTAGCTTAAACTTTCATCTTCCTCCCTCCTTTTCTCTAATTCAACAAACTAGTCTTTTATTTTATGTTTCACTATTTTAATTTTTAAACTTTAAATAAAATAATATTTTCACAAAAATTAAGGTGACATGTGATATTCATTTAACATATAAGTTTGCCTTTGACTAACAATTTAAAAGAAAATGACGAACTTGTAGTAACATATATATAAGTTATGAGACCATGATAAATAACACATTTTAAAATTAGAAGATCAAATTGAACATAGAAACTAAGTTAATGTAAGCATGGCAACGGGGTGGGCTCAGGGGCGGATTTTTTGTTCTCCAACCCCGCACCCAACTACTCGGAGAAAACCTGCACCTGCCTCTGCTTTATAGGGAGTGTGAAATTTAGGCTCTCATGCCCGCCTGCAACGGGGTTTGGGTTTTTCCGCCCACACCCGCACCCATTCATATATATAAAATTATAAATTTAAAAATCATATCTATTATAATTAATATAATAAAATAATTATTATTAGAGAATAATAAAATTAAAAAATATTTTCTATAGAGATAAAATTATAATTTTTAATATTTAAGTATATTCAAAATATATATATGTATATAAAATTTAAAAATTACAATAATATTATTTGCAGGGCCGGATTCTGGTGCGAGGTGGATATCACCGCCCTAAACGCGTCCCTGCCTCCAAATTTTAATTTCGGGAAAAATTTACACCCAATCAAAGAAAAAATTTCCTACACAAATCAAACGGATTTAGATGGATACCCGCGCGTGCGGATTATGTTGTGATCCTTAAATTAAGGTGTCAAAAGTATATTTAAGGCTTAATTGCACTTTTGGTCCCCTTATTTTAGGTGAAAAGCGAAAGTAGTCCCCCCATTTTGTTTGTCCCCAGTTTTAGTTCCTCAAACAGATTTTGAGTCCAAATCATGATGAGTTGTCATTTTTTTAATGACGTGTCAAAAAACGATGACGTGACAGATGTCTACGTGGATTAAAAGTCATTATTATATTATTTCAAATTAAAAAAATACATTTTATGTTTTTAAAAGCTATTATTATATTTATTGTTCTAAATTTTAAAATAAAAGCAAAAAATAAAAATAAAAATTCATGCAACCCTAAAATCAAAAGTAAAAAATCAGCCCCAATTTTATCAGTCCCAATTCATCGCTGACCCTCTTGAGAATCCCTAATCTCAATGATGGGATTCTCGTTGGTAGTTCCGTTTGGTTCCGTTATTGCGTTCAGAGCTACTCATGAAACCAGAATCAACTTCAACAAATTATTCTGCACAACACAACACAACAACGTTACTCACACACCAATTTTGGTAACCAAGCAAAATTCAATTGAGTTGGATATTGATCGGAAAAGCCCAAATCAGGTAACTGTAAAAAAAAGATAGTCTCTTTTTCTATGTGTGATAGGAATTAGAAAACCCCATTTCTTTGTTGGCAAAGTTTCTGTTTTGTTCGACTGATTTAAGAATACCTAGCTACTTATATTGTGTTTTTGGTGCATTGGTTTCAAAGTTAACTGAGTCAATTGATCTTACAACATCAGTTCTAACGAATTGCTTTGCATGATTGCATCCATCTGTACACAAATACTTTCTGTAGTTCTTAGTTTTCTTTTATATTATTACAGGTTAAAGAAGAGATCAAACAATGTTATGAACTCATAAACCGATTAGGAAGAGGAATTGTGTATCTAGGTTCTTCTCGGATGGGCTCGAGCCATTCGCATTATGTGCAAGCACAAGAATTGGCAAAAGAGGCAAGTAAATTCTTACAATAGCTTCCTGCCTGTGTTTTCTTGGTTACTTGCTGGTGAGATTATATACATTCTCATTCTTTTATTAGCTGACAATGTTTTTTCTGGCATAAACAATTGAGACAGTGAAAAAATTCTTCTTTAGAAGATATGCTTATTTTGTTCTACTTATGTTTCTGTTCAAGTTATCAGATTTTAAATAAAAGGATGACAGAAAATAATAAGAAATATTATTAATCATAAATGAATAGGAAAATCAAGAACATATCATAACAATAGTAAGTAATATAAAATCTAATCATAAGAGATAATCTAAGATACTTTAAGATTATAGATCATTGCCAGGAAATAACTTAAAATATTGTAATATCATATCAAAGATATTATAAGATATTCTAACAGTTTCTTCGCAGTTAGCAAATCTTTTGGACTGCACTACATGGTCAGGGGCTGGACCGGGATTAATGGATGCTGTTACTCAAGGTGCTCTTCTGGCAGGGAAACCAGTTGGTGGATTCAAGATAGGAAGAGAAGCTGGAGAATGGACAGCTTCCAACTTTCATCCATACTTACCATCAGAAAGTTACCTTACGTGCAGGTGACCCACCACCCTTGCTTAATAGCTTGTTTTATATAGAATATGGATCTTCTCCTATTTGAAAGTAAGGAGATGTGGTTCTATTAGAGAGAAGGACATTGTTTTGGTACTACAACTAGTGTGTGCCCTGCAAAAGATCATGGTGAAGCCGTTGTCTATTTCTAATAAGAAAACTTTGTTTTGCTCCGCCACATGTCTTCACCTTCTTTATTTAATTAATACACAGTACTCTTTAGATCTGTTTTGCAACACGAGTTACTGCTACTTGTGTATGAAAAAAATGTGTAATTCTCGCTTCAACAAGATCTAGGGGTGCACACTGGTCGAGGTTGACCTGATCAACCTTGTTACCCAACTCGATCCAGCCCGTATTTTACCTGAACCCGTCATATTGTGAGCCGAACCGATCCAACTCGATTAAACCCAAATGTGTTTGGTTCAGATGACAGGTTTAAATTTCCCAATGACATCAAATTTTTTATATTTTTTCTATCTGAGTATGTTTGCTTGGGAATATATAATGATTTGTGCTTCAGATTTTTGCTTGAAATTTTATGGGTTTTAAAGTAGAAGATGTATTTTGATTTTGTTACAATTTTTTTAGAATAAAAAAAAGGTTTTTCTTCAGGACTTGTAAAGCTAACCCGACTCAATCCATGTATCAGGTTTGGCCAAACCTAACCCAACTGACCTGTGTACACCGGTAACAGGATCATATTATTTTACATTCAAATAGAGGAGGATCCAAAATAAATTTGACTGCTATTAGCTGCTAAGACTGTTTTAAGTTCAGGTTTTTCTCTGCAAGGAAGCATGGACTGGTCGATGCTGTAGTGAGAAACAATCCATTCGATAAAACTGCCGTTGTTGCACTTCCCGGTGGAATTGGTACGCTAGATGAGTTGTTTGAAATGCTGGCATTAATTCAGCTAGAACGGATCGGATCAAAGCTTCCTGTTCCCTTCCTGTTGATGAACTATGATTCATTTTATTCGAAACTGCTAGACTTTTTAGATGTTTGTGAGGATTGGGGAACTGTCTCTAAAGGAGAGGTTGCATCATTGTGGAAGGTTTGTAACAACAACTCAGAAGCTTTGGCTTACCTAGAAGATTTCTACTGCATTTCTTCCAATGACACAAGTCAGAAGAATGTAACTAAATTGCATAGCACGCCTGACTTACCTTCTTGATAGTAATTATTTTCTTTATCAACAAAGATTGAATTATAAATTATTCTCCTAAATTATTGTAATAACACCAAGCCTTATGGTTGACTTTTGACATGTACACTAGCAAGTGCAAATCGCATACAGAATTCAGATTCTTATGTAGTCCCAGTTGTAATATGCCTAGTGTTCAAAGGAAATGATTTGTCTATAAATTGTTATTTCCCAACTTTCATGTCACAACACACAAGTGTCATTTATTCTTATCTTTGTCACTTATATCATTGTTATAAACTTATAAACTCCTAAAGGAATCAAGAAGTGTAAACGACAGATCACCAACCTCAATAATAAAAGTATAAAAAGCTGTCACGTTTTCTCAACAAAACCAAAAATAACTCTTCATTTTGGTAAACATTGACAAATAATATCTGTTGGGCCATCTTTGGGCTAAAAGAACACAGCCTCTAATATAGCATAGCATGTATGCATCATGACAAGCCTGGTCATTTTATTTTGTGCAACTACAATGACACATCTCAAGTTGCTCAATAAGTAAGAAACAATGACTTGGAGCAAAATTAAAAGTTAATGTCTTCCTCTCACCATGGACTTTACACTATATAGAGAATATGAAGGACATATATGACATAGTTTCCCCTCTCATTGATCTCGCCATCATTTAGCAGAAACCAAAGATACAAAAAAATGTGACACTGCACTTTCCTTTGCATGCGATCAGTTGCTTCCAAGAGCTCGTGATCATGTTCTTCCACTATTAAAAGAAGCAACCAATATGATAAGAGGTGTCCCGAAAGAAGTTGCAGACATGAAAGATGAACTAGAAAGCATTGAAGACTTCATCAAAAATGCAGATAGAATAGCAGAAGCTGAAGAAGACAATTCGCGAGACAGAATCGAAGCAAGGATCAAGCAGCTCAGACAAGCATCTTTTTGCATACAAGATGTTATTGATGAATATATGATATGTGAGTAACAGCCTCATGATCCTGGTTGTGCAGCTTTAGTTCTTGAGACTCGTGAATTTTTCAAAACCGTGATTCTTTGTCTACAAATAGCCTACATGATTCAGAAAATTAAGCTTTTTGATATTTGCTAGTGAAAATAAGGATCAATCAGTTCTTAATTGGATGACTCGTTGCCTAACAATATCAACAGGTTCCAACATTTTACTGTCAAGTTATGTTGAATGTTCAAACATTGCATGTTTTTAGACATAAAGAGTTACCTGATACCTTTGTGAAAACTATCCCTTCAAAGTACAGGTTATAAAGGTACTTGATTTTGAAAATGTTGAACTGCACCATTATGTTCCATAATATTTGGGAGATTTATTCCATTTGAGATATATAAGCTTCAGAAATACAAAATTAAGCAATCTTCCTAGATCCATTGGTATGCTTCACAACCTAGACAATCTTCTATTTGAATATTTTGAATCTACAATATCTTTTCCTCAGATTTATAGCCTTCAGAGAGTAGAGCGTTTGAATCTCAATCTAAGCACATCCAAGTTACCACTCCTATCCCAATTAACAAATTTTAAGTTTTCGCACCAAAATATAAGATATACAATATACTTTTTCTTTATTATAAACAAAAAAAAGTCTCAAATCTCGATCACTATTATAAGCAAAAATCAATTACTTTTGAAACATTTAATCCTAATATTCCTAATATACAATTCATTTAATTCAAAAATATTTAATGCAGATAATTGTGTTAAACATTAAAAAATGACAATTCAGTAAATTTGACTTGTGTTTTAAGTAAAATTTAAAAAACTAAATGCACTTAATTGAATTTTTTAATAATCGTAAAAATAGATTTTTTTTGCTAAATAGAGAGTACTATACTTCAACCATCTTGATTGCAGAAGAGGCAAAGAGGAGCAAAGTACGCACCGGGAAATAGCATATATGAATGTAGTTTTAGTGGGGAATGGCATGCTCAAGACTGCCCCAGGAGGACTAAGAAAAAAAATTTGCATGAAATGTTATTCATCTTGTAATTACTTAATCTATATCTATATGATTTGTAATCACTCTGTACTCAATCAATTTGAAAAGAAAAAAACAAAATCAGACCTTTCATTTCTCATCTAGTAGCATTTCTAAGAAGAAAGCACTAGGAGCTTTACTTTACCCAAAAGAAAATCCCAGGGGTACAGGCAAGAATTCGATGGTGTACTGCTATATAACCTATTATTAGTACAAGCTCACAAAGAATTATACTTCCCATAAACCAAGTGTTGATTTATGGATCACAACTTCAAAAAATGTATATGAATTGCTTCTACAGACGCCTTCCGATCCGAGTAGGATCCACTTCAAGACAAACTGATGGTTGCAGTATGATTAATTGTACAAATTGAATTAGTAATGCTCCTGATATATTGCTCCGAACTCCGCTCTCCATGCCTGATCATCATAAGCGTAGGAAGAAGTTGTATTATTGTGTGTAGTATAGGAATCCTCTTGATATAGTGGCTTCAATGCAGACTCTGGCAATTTGCTCTCTGTAAGGTACTGCTTCATGGTATTAATCTCTGTCTTGTGTTTTCTGTTCAGCTTCTCCACTTGCATTTTTAACTCTTCATTATCTTGTTGCACATTTGCAAAGTTCTCCTGTATAACATAAGAAATGTAATAATAATCAATAAATTAATCAGAAAATACTAGCATAACAACTAATATACTAATATTTGTCTATCAAAAAAAATGAATCAGAAATATGCGATAGAACATTTAATGAATCTTCTCAGCTGAAGATATTTTTGGAAATATAATGAATCAAAATTAACAGATATTGTGTTGGAAATTTCCCTTTTGTGAGATAGAATTGTACCTCTGCAACAGATGCTGCATGTTCAGCTTCTCTTAGTCGAACAAGTAGTTCTCCGGCTGCCTGAACAGCTTCAGCAGTGTCTCGAAGTTGAACTTTCAAACTCTGGTTTTCCTTTTTCAATAACTTTGACTCCCTTTCCCTCTCCAACCTCAACGCAGAAAGCTCGGCCGAAAGAGACTTGGCAAAGCGCGCTTGACCTTTTCTCGAGGCTTTTGTCACTGCCTTCTTCACCTCTGCTATCCCTTCCATTATAGCTTCATGCTTAGCAACCAAGTCATCATATTTTTCTTGAAGATCGGTATAGTGTTCCACCATTCTAGCATGCCCGGTAACAGCTCTTTTTAGTGCATCATCCATCTCTTCTGTGCCTTTCTTCTCTAACTTCAGTTCAGTTTCCAATTTCTCTGCACGCTGGCGGTACGATTCGAGGTCGGCTCTAAGTTCGTCGGTAAGACAAATCCAATCACTTTCCATTTCTGTCCATCTCTGTCTTTCATTTTCCAGCTCCTCATTCCTATTATCATGAGAAAATACACCACTTTTTTGCCAATGTATGGATCTTGACATTAAAGAAGATCTAAGTTTGTCTGTCGACATTTTGACTGGTGCATCACTGTGTAATTGCAGCTTTGTTCGTAGACTCCGAATTTCTTGAAGAAGTGATTCCTTCTCAGTTAAATCAAAAAACATGTCTCTCTGAGCTAACTCTTCTTGGACTTCTTTAATTTCACATCTTTCCTCTATAAAATATGGTGAATGACCATTTGAGAAAGTTCTATTCAAAAGCTGCAAATGACAAAAAAAAAACAAATCAGAATGAACTGTCAAATGGATAGATTTTATATATATAAAAAATAAAATAAATATTAATTGACCTTGTTTTCATTCATCATGGAGTTATATTCTTCACACTGACCATACACAGAAATGGAGTTCATATTTTTCTCTGCTTTCAATTTCTCCACCTGGAGACAAATCATACATCATCAGAAAATGTGAAAACCAACCACAAACATAATTCAGGAAGGTAGAATCTTCATACCAATTGATTTAGTTGCTCAATTCTAGCTGCTTGCTCCTTACAAACATTCTCGAGCTCCTTCTGTCTCAAGTCGCCTTTTGCCATTACATTTTCCAAATGCTTTAAGAGCAAAAAAAATGAGTAATGAAGTCAATATAAAGTACTTAAAAGAGAAATTTTTGGAGATTAAGTTGAAACATACTTTTGGAACTTTATCTGTCAAATCTGTATGACAAGATGCACAAAGGAATGTGGAGGTTACTTCATCATTAGATATTTTCTGTTGTATTGTTTGATCATAAGGTTTAACCTTGTCGATTTCTGGACAAGGTGTCAAAGTTAGGCGGCCAAAGGAGAAGGAAGTTGAAGATTTGTTCAATGCTGAGTTCTGTTGGTGATAGTCAATTATCTGTAATCCCCTCTGAAGGCTTTCTGCCAAGTAATCAGCTTTGCTTGACTGTAATGAAGTTTGCATACGCTCGCCCTGTTTAAACGATTTTCCTAAAATACCATTCCCAAAAGTTGAACTCTCATCAAAATTGCTCCTACTTCCTAGATAACTGGATGAAAAAGCCACACTTTTCCTTTGGGAATTGCTGAATTTTGGAGACTCGGACAGCTGTGGTCCGTCAAGTGTTGGAGACTCGCTGCATGAAATGACTGAAATGCTATCACCAACAGAATTTTCCTCACCTATGCTTGTCTCTGCACCGCAATTTTCCTCAACAGAATAGAACGGGACACAATCTTCGCTGACAGATATGTCTTTTGGATTCCCTTCACATGAACTATCTAATTCATCAATTTGACACCGTAGTTGCCTTATGTCATCTTCATTGATGTTTACAATTTCATCAGTATTGTTGTCCAAGTTAGATAGGAGTAGAGAACGGTTTAAGCTGACTCTCAACTGATTAAGGCTTTCTTGCACATTATGTCCTTGGAAGCATCCATTTTTGCTCCCAACTAAGCTATGAACATCATCAGACTTTGCTCTAATGAGTTCCTCCTGAGCCAAAGAAAACACATTGTCATTCAAATATTTGCATCATTCTAATCCTTTTTTAAAACTGTTTCAAGTAAAAAGCACAAGAGTTTACCTTCAAGTGCCGGATTTTACCACTCAAATCGTTGGCCTCCTTTATTACATTAATAATTGGCTTGTTTCTAATGGATCTTACTTGCTCCCCAAATCTGAGTGTGCTGAGTGTTTCGTCGTTGCTACTACAATCAAAAGTTGAATCTTTATCTCCAGAATTCAATATTTTCCTATTATTCTATGTAGGTATAAGCAAATTATGCTCTTTGATCAAGGTAAATACCTGTTATCAGGGGAGATGGAACATATTACTGAGAGTTTTGCATTTCCACCAAGTGATTCTTGTAGCAATTGAGTTAAACAGGAGTTACTGTATGGAGTGTCTTCATTCTCTCCAGACTGAGATTTGTCAGTAAGAGCATCCACTAAATGTCTACACCAATGAAATGTAAAAACGTTACAAATAGAAAAGAATCATGTTCATGGACTTGATTATTAACGAGTGATAGAAGTCAGGGTTTTCAATTGCAGTTTGCAACTGCAATTACGGCCGCAACATAACAGATTTAGAGGTATCCGCAACAGCAATTGCAGCCACATACATTTTACCACAATATAAAGGTTTGTAGTGTAACTGCAACCGCAATTTAAAACTATGATAGAATAATAAGAAGATAATGCATTATGTTTTAACCTATTGAAAAACCCATCCAAACAGATTGTAATAGAAGATAGATATATATACTAAGAAGTAACTTAGTCTTGGCATCTTACCCAAGCTGAGATAAGGACTTCTTTACTTGGTTGCTTTCCCATATACATTGGCTGCTTCCGTCATCAGCACTATCCCTATCTAGTCCGGCAAGATCGATAAGGCTGATTCTGCTAGCTTTCAAACTATTGAAATCCTTTGTGGTCCCCTGAAGCATCAGTTGATGAAAATCATATTTAGCATCATGACCATTATTTCTCCACACCATTGCTAGAAATGTTAGGTAGAATTATTATAAAATATGCATTACCTTACACAAAGACTCAATGACAAAAGTGAAAATGATGTGTGATCTAGAACTGTTAGAATTTAAGGTTGTTGCTCCGATTTTTCGGCTTGAAAGGCCCTGCAGCATAAATAATACAGCTGATTAAGATTTGAAAAATAAAATAAACAAACACAGACATTATGGACAATTGCATACAACAATTGCTTGTCATAACTATCAGCTAACGAAAAGAAGCATTCAGCTTCTTATAAAATACAAAAGAGAAATTTGACTTTCAAGTTTCAACATTATATGCTTGGATGCTTTTGCTACCTTAATCAGAATTTGTGCCACATCATCATAGCATGTGACATATTCCTCAATCAGATTCTCAATATATGGTGCATTTTTGGAGCCATCCTTCATCTGCAAAATAATATGGACCAAACCATAACTATAATAAGCATGCAGGACTTAAAACATGAATAGAAAATAGTATGAAGTTTAAAATTGTACCAAATAGGATGGAAGTATACACCTACCTCAAGATTCTTCTGGTTTGGATTGAGTAAGTTCCCGATTTGATCATTGTATATCTGTTACAAAACAAGGAAAAAAGAATAGAAAATGCATTGGCAACTCTAAGGGATAAGCTCACTGCTACATTGGGAAGCTTTATAAATAAATGAGAAATCCAAGTTCAAATTTACCTCAAGAAAAGAACAACGACATTTATAGCTGAACTGTTTCTGGTCAGACATAAGTCTCTCCTAATTTAGCAATTCAAACTCAAACAGTCAAAATTCAAAAACCATAATGCAGAAATTTAGTAAAATTAACAGTTAAAGGTAGGAAATAGAACTTACTTTTTCAAGCTCAGAAAATAGCATTCGGAAGATCCGAGGAACAATTCCCTGGTGACTATGGCGTGAGGACTCCTCAACAATCGCACTCGGCAGACCCCACATTGTATAAGTTTTTCCACTTCCAGACTAATAAAGAAGAACAATACAAGTTGAGAGGAATTTAACCATTAACCTCAATATTTCCATAAAAAATGCTACACATTTTTTTCATTGGAAATTTCAAAAATACAAGAAGAAATGCATCAATAATGCACCTGGCCATATGACAGAATTGAAGTGTTGTAGCCAGCTAAAGTATCTTTAACCAAGGGAACACCCACTGACTGAAAAACATCTTCCTGAACAACATACAACAACCCATAAATCACATTGATGGTTGATTTTCTCTTATGCATACGAAGCGCAACAACAAACAACAATCAATCAAGCCTTATCACACTATGTGGATCGGCTATACAAATCAAATAATGTCATAACGTTCTATCATAATCTCTTACATTATATGTATATGAAGCAACAACAAACAATCAATCACGCCTTATCACACTATGTGGATCAACTATATAGATCAAACAACGTCATTACCTTCAATCATAATTTCTTATATGCATACGAAGCAACAAAGTTGAGCCAAATAAGTCAAATTTCTTATTCCTCCATTCTAACACCAAGTTCAACGAATTTTCAATTACCCTTTACTCAAATCATGTAAAATCATTGAAGATCTAAAGCACAATTACACACAGAGTGAAAGTTTCACTCTGTGTGCAATTGACTAAGCTATGTGGATCGGCTATATAGATCAAACGACATCATAATGTTGTATCGTAATCTTTTATATGCATATAAAGCAACAAAATTAAACCAAATAAGTCAAATTATTTATTCCTTCATTCTAACACCAAATTCAACTAATTTCCAATTACCCTTTACTCACATCATGTAAAATCATTGAAGATCTAAATTACCTGATTGGAGTTAGCATAAAAAACCTCATCAAATTTGAACTGTTTATCCCCAACACACAAAGCATCAGAAGAAACCTTCTTAACTATGCAATCCTCCTCATTTCCATTTCTATTTTCAGGTCTAATTCTCACCACAACCTGATCCAAAACAACACACAGTTTGTGATATTAGTACATATTTTGAACATTGAAATGAAACGGAAATGGAAACAAAAAAATTTGAACTTGCCTTGATATTTGGGTTGTTGTTAGAAAATGGGGATTTGGGTTGTGATTGGATTTGATGGTGAATGATGGGTATGTTTGGATGGGTTGGAGGAGTGTTTTCAATGTTTGAAGAAATGGGTTTGGTGCGGAAGGAAGAAATTGGAAGAAGGTTTTTGATGGAAGAGGAAGAGAAGGTTCCAAAGAAACCATTATCTAGTTTGTTGTTGTTGCTCTTTTTCCTCATGTTCATGGTAGAGAGGAGAGAGATAGAGAGAGAGAGACAGAGATAGAGAGAGAGAGAGAGAGAGATTCAAATCTTGGAAGGAGAGGGAAGAAGAAGAGTGTTTTTGCAGCTGTAGTACAGAAGGGACTGAGATGAACGTTATGAAAATTTGATTTGAATCTATGAAATTGTTCTTTTTGCTTTTTTGGAAAATGATCCTTCTTCTCTCTAAAAATAATAAAGTATATACTTTAATGACGTTTTTTTGTCTCACAAACAAATTATTGCATCGATTTGTATAGAGGGTAAAATAAATTTTTGTTTTTATAAATATATCGTATTTTATTTTTAATTTTTTTAATTTTTGTTTTAAACAAAAGTCTTTTAAATATTTTTTATTAATAATTTTAGACTCTACTTTTAAATCAATTCATATAACATTTAAATTTTTTAATAATTTTTTTAGGTATATTTATAATATTTAAAAAACCTCCCCGATCAAAATTTAAAAGTTTTAACAAAAATAAATTAAATATGAACTTTTAAACACGAAAAATTTAAAAAATTAATATTTAGTGTATAACAATTAAACTCTTGTATTTTTTTTTATATCTATTTTATGATTATTGATTAAACCAAATGTTTTTTTTTTCTCAAAATAAATTTGAATTGATACCCAAATACTCCCAAGCTGTTTCTTTTTTTTTTTACTAAAAATAATTATATTCATTCATTCAAATTGATAGAATACATCGTTCAAGAACAATATAAATACAAATTTGCTAATATAGAAAATGATAAATATGCGAATAAGTTCACAACAACTTTATCTTAATAGCATAAAATGACAAAATGTCTACCAATTTGATAAAATTAAACTGACTGAAATATTCATGTCTTGGATCTGCAATATTGACGACGTTGAAATTATTGATTGAATTTGTTTGTACCGGATCAAAGTTAATTTGTGAATTTGAATAAAATGAATACCGTAACGAGATGGGAAAACCAAATATTTGACAGTTAGTCGACGAGATAACCGAAAAACACAGAAAAAATAAATCCATATAAAATCACTTATTGTTGAGTATATGTGAGCCATCAACGTTGAGCTTTGTGAGTTGTAAACACTTGTAAGCAAAGTGATCAATAAAAGAAGATTATTCATTGTGTGCAATTCTATCTTTCTCTTTAATTTCAATTATGTCAAGTGAATTCAACAATTGGTATCAGAATCAAGTTTTGTTCCAAGGGATGACAACAGCAAAATATGACATTGAGAAGTTTACTTGAAAGAAGGATTTCGGGATTTGAAGGTTGAAGATGAGAGCGATCTTGGTGCATCAAGGCCTTGAAGATGCACTAGTTGGTGAAGTCAAACTACCCAATAGTCTTACAGACAAGGAGAAGAAAAAACTTCTTGAAAAGGCTCATAGTGCTCTAATCTTGGAGAAAGAGTGTTGAGAGAAGTGTCAAAGGAGAAGACATATGCATGAATTTTTTAAAATACATGTTTTTGATGAAGACAAAAGATCAACGATGATGATGATCAAGACAACAAGCTCAAAAAGAAGAAGTCCAAAATATCTCATTGATAAACTTTTATTCAAACATACTAGATGTTTAAATGTAAAGGTAAATGATACAACCCATAGCTCCAATACAATGAGAACCTTTCATCTTTACATATGCCTAAAAAGTATTTTCAAAAGTCAAAATTATATTTACAAAGTGTTACAATTAATATTTTTGACAAAATACAAAGGTGTATTCGAATACAACATAAGTGTATTCGAATACAGATGAAAATTGCTAAGTCAGTAGCAAAAGCCTCTTATCTGTATTCGACTACATCCTGTTGTATTCGACTACATCCTGTTGTATTCGACTACAACCAACAAGTCAGTGGCAAAATTGATCAATATGTATTCGACTACACAGTGTTAAATTTGAATAAATTTGAACGTTACAAAGAGGTGTATTCGAATACATACATCCTGTATTCGAATACAACTGGAAACAATGCAATTTTTCAGTTCTGAATCAACTCTAAATCATTGTAATTGTTCCTCAAACCTCTTGGATCAATGGCCACGAATCTGAAGAGATGTTTATGGACTATAAATACACCATAAACTTCAGATTCGTTGAAGACAATCCCACGACCAAACCTTGAACAACTTTGAACAACTTTTCTATTTTTCTCAAAGTCATTTTTCATAATTCAAGTACTTGCATTTCATTTTCATATCCTTGACAAAGGTTCTCAAAGTACTTGAAGCAATATTGGATCGTTATCATTATACCTCTCTTTCATATTCCTATATCCTTATCAAATCACATTATTTGTAAAAAGAAAGTAGTACTTTCTTTAAGTAGTTTTATCTAAGATAGTGGGGTGCTATCTTGTACATTATCTAAGATAGTGGGGTGCTATCTTGTACATTATCTAAGATAGTGGGGTGCTATCTTAGAGGTTTTGTTAGAAGTTTGTAGCAGAGATCCTAGGGTGGGATTTGTACATTTTCTAACAATAGTGGAGAAATCTCTTGTGGTGTGTTAGAGGATTGGATGTACCCTTGGGTATAAGGGGAACCAGGATAATATTGTTGTGTTCTTTACATTACTGCCATTTACTCTTTCACTTATTATCCTTAAACACAAAAATCGATTGCTAATTCGCTGAAAACAAGAAATACTCTTAAACACCTAATTCACCCCCCCCCTTCTTAGGTGCACATCTGATCTTACAAATTTGGTTGAAGCTGGAGAATCTCTACATGACAAAGTCCTTGGAAAATCGTCTTCACTTGAAGCAGAAACTATTCACATTCAAGATGCAAGAAGGAGCTAAGATGGAGGATTATTTGAATGAATTCAACAAGACAATTCTTGATCTAGAGAACATTGACATCACAATTGATGATGAAGATCAAGCACTGTTGGTGTTACGATGTCTACTACAAGAGTATGAAAACTCGCATGACACACTTGTATATGAGTGTGATAATTTAACATTAGAAGAGGTTCAATCTACTCTAATGTCAAAGGAGTTGAAGAAGTAATATGAAAGCAAGAATGACAACAATGGTGAACGACTCATGGCAAGAGGCGGGTCAGAAAAAAGAGAATTCCAACACAAAGAGAAGTCAAGATCAAAGTTCAAGTTAAAGAAATGCTTTGTAAGCAAGAAGGAGGGCCACTTCAAGAAGAATTGTCATGAGAGGAAGAAATTCAAGAAGAAGGACAAGGATGGTGAAGATCCAGGTGATGTGTATATTGCTTCTGATGGATATAAATATGCTAATGTGATGATGCCAATAGACAAGAACTTTGGTGAAGATTGGGTACTTGATTCAAGATGCTCATTCCATATGTGTCTAGTTAAATAATGGTTTCAATCCTATCAAAGCATTAATGATGGCAATGTGATCATGGGAAACAACTCATTGTTCTTGGTGACAGGAATAAGCAACATAAACTAAGAACTTGTGATGGTAGTGAGAGGATTCTCAGCAATGTAAGGCATGTACCAGATTTGGAGAGGAATTTGATTTTTCTTGGAATGATGGAAAAATTAGGGGTGTTCCTATAAGGCTGAAAATGGTGAGTTGAAGGGCATGTTAGGTTCATTGGTAATAATGAAAGGAAAAAAGAGCAATGGAATCTATGTCTTTCAAGGAAAAACAATCATCCATGAAGTTGACATAGTAAGTTCATCTAGTACTGAAAAGGTTATGCTGTGACATCAAATAATGGGGCATGTTGGAGAGAAAGACATGCAAGAACTTGGAAAAAGATGCTTGTTATGTGGAGATAGAATTGATGAACTTGATTTTTGTGAACATTGTGTTTATGGAAGAAGAAAATGGTGAATTTTGGAAGAAGAGTTCATACAAAAAATGATGTTCTTCAATACATACATCCTGATATTTGGGGTCCTGCCACAATATCTTCAAATGGTGATAACATGTACTTTATCACACTCATTGATGATTTTAGTAGTAAGGTATGGATCTATTTATTGAAAACCAAAGATGAAACCTTTAAAGCTTTTGAGCAATGGAAGGCAAACATTAGTTTACAACCACATAAAGGATGTTATGTGGCACAACTAGATTATTTAAAGGTAATTGGATGTCTTATGTATGACATGACTTGTGAAGGTGAAAACACGAGAAAGGGGTTAAATTATGTTTGACTAAGTTGATAACTTTTTCATTATTTGATTAAACTAGTTCTGACTTGAAGATTTACTTGGAGTAGAAACAATAACAAAACTAAGGAGTTCAGCAATAACGTGACACAAGTAATTTATCCTAGTTCACTACAAACTTGGCAACATTCAGTCCCTTCACTCATAAGGATTTAATCAACTAATTCAACAAATTGAATTACAAAGCACACGACCCTTCAAGTCAGTCTTCCCAAATAGTCTGACAACCCCAAACTTTTGAGGAACACACACACCTTGACTCTACCAGTCAAGTCTTTTCCACACAATCTGACAACCTTAGATTGTTGAAGGCACACTAACACCACTATCGGGTTTGAATACAAAGGTTTGGAACTTAAGTAGTTGCTTTTAACAAGCTAATTATAACAATGACTATCACACACTAAGAAAAACACTTAGAAAATATTTTCCATTCGAACAAGTGTTTCTCTCTTTGAACTCTAAGATGAATTTAGAATTTTGAGCTTTAGTTCTTCTACTCTTTTATGATTTTTCGATGATCTTCTTCTTCTTCAGCCATGAATATCTATTTATAGATACAATTAGAGCTTCAATTTAGTCTTTGTTTAATTCTGAATTGTATCTTCATTCCTAGTTTGGTCAACAATGATCTTATTCAAAAATAATTATTAACAAGATGTTTTTTGATAATATGCTCTTTAGCCAATTCTTTATTTCTGAATCCAATCTAAGCAGCTCTTCTAGATTGATTTTGTTCGTATTTTGTTCAGATTGAGTTTGTAAATTCTTCAGATTGATACGGTTTGTATTTTGTTAAGACTCCTTTCGCAAATTCTTCAGATGAAACTTATTTCCTATTGCTTACTTTGATTTGGGCGGGAGCATAGTGTTGGACCGGTTCTTGCTTTCACAAGTAAGAATATGACTAAGTCAAATTTAGTATTTTGTTCTTTGTCAAAATCTGAATCATATATTTGCAAATAATAAATGTATCTTCTTGTGAGTGTTTCTTTTTGTAAACAACTCTTGATCATATCTTCTTGTAAATATTTAATATCTTCTTGTAAATCATCTATATCTTTTTGTTGATAAATCTTGATCAAATCTTCTTGTAAATATTTATATCTTCTTGTGATAAATCTTGATCAAATCTTCTTGTAAATAATTCATATCTTTTTGTAATAAATCTTGATTAAATCTTCTTGTAAATAATTCATATCTTCTTGTAGATAAATCTTGATTAAATCTTCTTGTAAATAATTCATATTTTTTTTCAAATATTGACCATGTCTTCTTTTCAACTTGTTCAAATATTTTCTTTAATTATAAATCTGAATCAAATCTTATTTTAAATTGTCTTCAAAAGCACGAATCTTATTTCATACTCTGTGAAGTCAAATATATTGCTCTCATAAAATATTTTTGTTAACATCAAAACTCTAAGTATAAAACCAATTTGGTTCCCATAACTTGTACCAGACCTGATATAGCATATGTTGTTGGTAGATTAAGTCGGTATACAAGCAATCCAAGTAAAGAACATTGGCACGTTGTTAATAGAATATTAAAATATTTGAAAGGAACAATTACCTATAGTTTAATCTATAGTGGATACCCTTCAGTTTTGGAAGGATATACAGATGTCGGTTGGGTAACTTATGTTGAGGATCATGCTTCCGCAAGTGGATGGATCTTCAACCTTGGTGGAAGTTCAATTTCTTAGGGTTGAAAGAAACAAACTTGCATTGTCGACTCCACCATGGCTGTATAATTTATTGCTCAAGCTATAGGTAGTAAAGAGTTTGAATGACTAAGAAATTTGTTTTATGAGATACCAATTTGGCAAAAGCCAATGACATCGGTATCCATATATTGTGTTAGTCAATCTACATTATCAAAAGCATATAGCCAAGTATATAATGGAAAATCTAGACATATTTGTTTAAGACATAGCTATGTACAAGATTTTAATTTAAATGGAGTGATGTCCATAATGTTTATAAGAACTGAAAAGAATCTTACAGATCATTTGATGAAACGTCTGACAAAGGACATGGGGTTGAAGACATCATTGGAGATGAAACTCAAGCCCATATATAATTAATCATCAATGGTGGAAAGTCAAATCACACTTAAGTAACATCAAGTCTTGAGTTCAATGATGAAAATACATTATTAGAGTGATTGCAAGTACTTGAATATAGATACATCTCAAAATGTAAAAGTACTTAGATCATAAGTATAAAGTTGGAAGGTTGAGTTTTACTCTTAATAAACATATAGCATTAATTTGTTGAAATACATATTATGGGTGTATTTCTGATATAGTCTACCTATGTGAGGATGAAGTGAGGCCGCTTCAAAGAGTTAAATGACTTGACTATTAAATTATCATCAAAAGGGTACATGACACAAGACCTTATCAAATGTTTCATCTTTATAATTCTTTTGATAGTACCAAAATTTCATGTGTAAGTTAGGTACACTTGTTCTAATGAACTGTTGGTTCAAAGCTTGTTTACCAATGTCTATTCGGGATGAGTGAAGCTCATAGGTTATAATTCAAATCGTAAGATACTATTATCTGATACCATGATATTTCCAAAATTATGGGATTTAGTGTATTTTGAAAATGATGGGGAATTGTGAGATATTTCCAAAATATTATGCAAATATATGTGTAAACATTTTTTTATTGACATGGTTATGTTGTTGGATTAGTGATTGTGTGTCCCTCTAGGATACGAACTCAGACCATGCGCAAAAAGGGATGAAATTTTTATTCGATATTTTTCATGAAAATAAATTTAGAATTGTTTTTAAAAAAACGTTCTCAATTGACAAAATATTGGTTTCATAACCCTCTTACTTCAACCCAAAAAAATCAATAAAATAATATAATAATGATTTAAAAAGTTATCATAACAGAAGCCTTAATATTAAAAAAATTAATAACGTGTTTTAAGAAAAGACTTTAGAATTTGAAGTTTAAATGACATCTCTAACTATATAGATAGGTTATATTCGGGTTCAATTTATTTTTTTTGTTACAGAGGAAGAAGTAGGTATCGCGGGTAAAAAAGTGCATTTAATCTTGTACTAAATAGGGATTAAGTTGGGATTTTACTCATAAATTATTGGTTGGACAAAGAGAATAAAAAAAAAGTAAAACGCTCCCATGAGAATGACATGGCACTAGCCTTTGATTCAAACAACTAGCCGTTGAGGTCGGCAAGACTTACTTTCTCATTCCATTTCTTGCACGCAATGTTTCAGCTTTCCATCTTTCGCAATCAATTTTAAAAAAACGACTAAAGATTAAGTTCATGCGGCATTTAAATTTAATAAACCTAATTTAAAAAACTAGGAAACTAAAACATTTAATGAAATTAAATAAATCAAAAAGAAAAACTTAAAGTAGAAGCCAAAGAATCTAAACAAAAATTAGGTTTAAGTTTTCTATAACATGAAAACCTAAGTGATATTCTTCCTAAATAAAATTACAAAAACCACAATTAAAGACGAAGTATCTTAAGAGTCAAGGGTCTCAAGCATAACCCATCCAAAATCAAATTCAAATTAGGAAGAAAAAAAAAACTCACAAATCGAATATATAGAGTAGTTATTAAAATAAATATCTTTATATTTAGAAGTTGATATATATATTTTTCCTCCTAAATCATATATAAGTGCATGTTGATAAATAGGTGTGTTGATAATGTTAATTTTTTTTATTGAAGGAATGTTAAAATTAATTATTGATGGTTGTAATATTTTTTATTATATTAAGAAAATATTTTCATCTCATTATTACAAC
>JBBPBP010009777.1:41102704-41133855 GCA_037974735.1 Cicer chorassanicum
AATACTTTATGTAATTATTTTAAAAATTTAAGTTATAAAGAAAAAAGTTAAATGAGATAAATAAATTGTAAATAATTTTTTATAAATTTTGTTTTTAATTTCAAACATTTTAATATATAAATAAAATAAAATAAAAATTGATTCTTTAATATTTTAATATTAAATTAATAACAACAAAATAACATGGAAAATATATTATTCAATTGACAAATGTCATCTAAATGTCAAATCATTAAAAATAGTGGGGTACCAAAAAAATCAAGATTTTCTTAATAGCGGATCAGAAAACCAATTTTAAAATTTTTTTTAGATTAAAAGTTTATTTTAAACGAAATAAGATAGCCGAAAGTGCATTTAAGTCAAACATATTTTTTAAATAAAAAAAAAACAGTTTATATTTTGCTGATATAAATAATAAAATAATTTTTTTATTAATTTAAAAAATAATAATTTATTAATTATTAGTTTAAATAAGGTGGTGGTTGGTGGTAACCGCCGCCAGATCACCGCTACTGTCTATCAGACACCGTGGTGGCTGCCAGAGCACGGTCTCTGGCCACACCTTATTATTAATTAATAAATTAATTACGTATAAAGAAAAATATAAATAAACTGTTTTTTTTTAAAAAAAATAATATAAAAAACTATTTTTAAAATAGTAATTTTCAGTACTTTTTTTTAATATTTTGAAAACAGTTTTATATTTCAAAACAATATAAAAAACAGTTTTATTAATGTTTAAAAATTATAATTTTTTAAAATAACAAATAAATTACTTTTTAGAAATAATAAAAATCATTATTTATTTTGTTGCTACAATAAATAAAAACTATTATTAATATTATTATTATTAATGTAGGTATATAATTTATTATAATATTAAAAAAGTATTAAGTGGATTGGAGGGATATCCATCCATTAAAATATGATAATAGATTGAATGATTTTTATTTTTAATGGATTGAATTTTTTTTAAGAACTTTCGGTTGATAGTAAATGGATTATTGAATTATTTTGATCCATCGATTACAATTTGAATTTACATCCATCAAATTTATCCATTTTATCACCTCTAGTCGGTATATATAATTATAATCACGTTAAATTAACGCGAATGACATTCATTATATTTTTTATTTTTTTGACGGAGATAAAATCAGATCGATTCATGTACTCAAGAATTAAAATCAGATTAATTTATTAATCATAACAAGAATTAAATTCATTATATTATTAAAAGAATATCATATATATTCGTACAATCAAAATCTATTTTTACAAAATCGACTTATAAGATATATAATATTTCTCTATATAAATTTTTATAAAATTCTATCACCTCTATATATATATATATATACATACATGTGAAACTTGAATTTTTCTAATACCGATAGTCTACAAAACGAGATAATTGTAGTTCAATTTTATTTTCCGTGATGTTTCCAATTAGTGTTCTTTTAGATCACAAATTAGCTTGATTACTTGACAATAATGGTCCTAATAAAATAGCCATGTTGTAATTAGCTCTCGGTAAAATAAACCAGAATTTTGTTTATGAACATAGGTGTTGTCAAGGAATGGATCCCCAGCGTTGAAAATTTTTAGCAGGAGAGTTTCAACCACTCATTTATTATACTACGTGGTTAAAACATTTAAAAGAAAATTGATGGTGGAGATTTCCACGAAACTGTAAAAATTCCACTGCACATAATCTTTATCTATTTTAAGATTCTCAAATATACTACAAAATAAGTGAGAAAACAAGTTTTAGTTCACTAATTGTATTTTTAAACAAGTTCTTATAATTTTTACATTTAAATGTATTATTAAACTCACTTTTATATAAAAATATACACAAATATAAACTATTACACATTCAATTTATTTTTAACTATGGTCAATTTCTTCAAAATTAATTTTTAATACCGATGTCCAAACAAACACATATACTTAGTATAATTTCATAAATTATCATTTCTTTAAATTAACAAATCTAAGAAATAGTTTAAAACTATTGAATTTAAAAAAAAAATCAATTATACAAATACATACAAATAAAGACTGAAACTACAATTAAAAGTATAAACTATTAAAAATTTTATCAAATTTTGTACTAAAATAACACAAGTGATATATATCCATATATAATACTTCCTCAGTCTCACAATATTGATAGTTTAGGAAATGCTTTTCTTTTTCTTTCTAATTATTATTTATACTAACGCTTTATTTTTTTTCTCCTGACAAACAGTTTATTAAATTGGTAGCCTGAAAATGTAGAAACATGGCAGAACTGCAATACCCTTTTGAAATAATTTTCATTCTTTTTGACAGGTGTTATTGTCAGTGTGTATGAAAAGAAAATTCATATTATATGCAGAAAAAGCATCATACCCCACTTACAAATATCCACTCAAATACACTTTGATTGGTCTCTTTGTGATTAGGGTCATGGCGTGGGTCGGTGTGTCCCTCACCTCTCTCTTCCTTTGCTCTGTTAAAAATTGTGAAAGATTGTCTTAAAAACAAATAGTTTTAAACTTTTTAAAAGTTAATCACCTTATTTTTTAATATCAAATTTCTATATTTGTAATATTTGTCTTATTAGTTAAATTATTGACAATTTATGATAAAAGTGCAATTTAAATGGTGTGTTAGAAACATATTCAAAATTGTATTACTCTTTTGTTTTATATATTTGAGTTTTACCTTTAAACTTTTGAAAACAAAAAAAAATTATTAACTATTATTTTACAATTATTTTTAAGAGGAATTGGACATCATCCCATTCCATTGTTAATATTAATATTGTTATTATTATACTTTTATTATGAGAAAATAACAAACTTTATATTTCTTAAAAAATTCAAGTAAATTAACTGTTCTGATGTTGTAAAATAAATATATGCATTCTTAAAAGTGATTTTAATAAACATGTTTTATAAAAATAAAATACTTATTAAAAAAATAAAATGTGTTAATTTAACTGTTTTATAAAAAAAGTAATGATTTTTTAAAATATACTTAAATTCTACAATATTTTTTTATCAGGTTAATAACTCTTAATCTTACATTTAGATTTACCTTTTATAATTTAATATTTTTTGTTCAAATAGTATAGTGAATAAACCCAAACACCTCAAGTATTGAGAAGTATTAAATTTTAAAGTTTTAGTTTAGACTATTGCATATTAATATTTTTGCAGTTATCAAGTATCAATTGAACTATAGCTATGTTAATTTATCTCAAATAATTTGTTTACATTTGAAACCATAAGAAATACCTTATAGTTGGTTTCCCTATATAAATAAGTATAAATAAACTATTCTTTTCCTCATAGTGCCTACTGTAACTATATACTATACTCCAAATTACACACACTTGCACTCCAAATTACTCCAAATTCCATTAAATACTTTTTTCAATTATCACGCAAAGAGAAATAGAACCAATGAGATACAGAATATTCAAAGCATCACCAGAAAAGACTAATAATTTTACAAAAACTATAAAATTTATTGATTTTCTTAATTAGTCTAAAAAAATCTCAACCATGCGTAAAAGCAACAGATGGAGCAATTTAATTACTTCATCTAGACATGAATGAATCATGATGCATTGATGTTCCAGTTCTCTATTCTTTTGTATGATTCCTTCATTATTTTTGTTTTTATTTTCCTTATTTCATTTTCACAACTTCTAGTGTAAATGAATTATCTTATAAACCATTCTAAACTTCCACAAATTTTCAAAAGTCTCCTCTTTCAAATACTGCAGCAGCTCCCATACCAGAACCTGTAATGATGCACAATTCAATAATGTTAGCAAGCAATGAAATGAATAACAGCATAAACTCTCACATTCAGGTTCTAATTATCTGTTTATTTTGCTCCTTAGGTATATATAGTCTACTTAAACAAAATAAATGGAATAAATTTCCACAGAAGCACTAAGGTTTACTCACAATTTCTTTTAGCTTTTAATTTGATAGGTAAGAAGTAAGAACACCTTTCTTTTGTGCATTTTAACTGTTTTTTTTGTTTTTCCTATTCTGAAACATTTGTCTCTTAAATTAAATCTGCTAACTTGTTTAGCAAACCATTTTTAAAGCTTTTTGGATAAACAATTTAAACTGCTTCTGTAATAAAAGATTAAATAAAGTCAAACTATTTTCGTAAAACTTATAAGTTGTTTTCTTAAGCATCCTCAAGACCTTATGGACATGTCACAAGTTGTTTTCATAAAAGCTATAAGCTGAAAACACCTTATAGATATGTCAATGTTGTTTTCATAAGCTCTCCCAAATAATGACACAACTGCTTGTTCAAGTACTACGGTAAATTATCTACTTTCTATGCAATTACACATCTACTAGAATGAGTGTGCAAGAGAACAATCCTACAAAACCGACCTGTAAGATGAGGGGGAAAGTTTCCTACCATTTATAATCACTAACTTGGCCATATAACCCTCAAACCATCTTGATTTTGGGTGTCATTCGACTATACAAAAGAGGATTATATAAGCTTTGTAAAGCTCTATTTAAGTTATATTTCTAGGCGATGTAGGGGGCTTGGGGGCTTTCAAACAATAACATTTGTAAGAGAATATAATTTTTACTTTAGTTAAATCATATTGTATATTTTTTTTTCCTAGTATGTGAGTTAGAGAAAGGTCAAAACAACAATTCACCTATGCACATTGAGATTACACCATAGCGACAATCCTTGCCACGACGCTTCATCTCATTCAACAAAGTTGCAACGGAGCGCGCACCTGACAAAAAAGGCAGCAGGAAAAGAATTTTAATGAATATTAATTTCGAAACGTAAATACAGTACAGACACTAATATGCATAAATAGAATATTCTACACTTAACAGTTCTGATTAATGGGTCGATTACAATTATTACACATAATTACATAGTATACGCTATTTAGAAAAGACTCAAAATATATCAACTTCACCTGTGGCGCCTAAAGGATGCCCAAGAGCGATCGCACCACCATTGACATTGACTCTACTTGGATCAAGACCCAATTTCTTGCATGAATAAACAAACTGTGATGCAAATGCCTACACACAAGAGCACCAAATTGTTTAATGATTAGCAAATTTGAAATTGAAAGTTGTTTGTTTATCACGAAAACGGCTAAAACATTACCTCATTGATTTCGAACAAGTCGATGTTACCAAGTTCAAGACCAGCAGATTTCACTGCAGCTGGAATAGCAAAAGCTGGACCAACACCCATGACAGCAGGATCAACACCAACGGCAGCAAAACTCCTACAACATTGAATTCACTGTTTTAAAATTTAAAGGAAGAAAAAGAAAATAAAGAATGAGGTTGTACTAGAGAAATTTGATTATGTATCACTAATGTGTACCTGAAGATTCCCAGAATAGGAAGCCCCTTTTGGACAGCCACACTTCTCTTCATGAGGAGCACCGCGGCAGCACCATCACTTACTTGGCTAGCATTCCCTGCAATTAAAAATAGGGAGAGATGGAACATATTCACAAGGTATAAGATTTTTCCCATTATAATAATAACAAAATTTACAAGAAAAAGACTTCTTGAGTACCTGCAGTTGTGGTTCCATCCTTTTTAAATGCAGGCTTCAGCTTTGCTAGATCCGTCATATTTGCGTTTGGCCGGAAACCGTCATCAACAGAAACAATAATTTGCTTCTCCTCTCCAGTTTTAGGATCCACAATCTTTATAAACAAAATCATCAGAATAATATTAAAAATTCTAAAAAGAAAATTCACCTTGGTAGTTGGAACTTACCTTTGTAGAAACTGGAATGATTTCTTCTTTGAATTTACCAGTTGCTGTTGCAGCTGCGGCGCGCCTGTGAGACTCAACCTAATTAATTACATATTAAAAAGAGTTAATTCAACCTGATAATCTCTTCATAGATTCTCATAGTAAATTAAATGCATATTTCATGCTTACAGCAGCCTGATCTTGCTCCTGCCTTGTCACGCCGTAACGTTCAGCAACGTTTTCAGAAGTGATTCCCATAGGAAGAAGACAGTCCCGGGCTTGTGCAAAGGTTTCCACCTGTTAAAATAGTGAAAACTTCAAACTAAGTAAACCTAGTTTCAAAGGAAAAATGTGGAATTGATAGGAACTAGTTATGTGTTCATAGACAGAAAACTTCATTACAATCAAGGTATTGAAGAGACCTAGTTTTCTCACACTCCAAATTTTTCTCCAAAACCAAAGATAAAACTCACTAGTCCTCCTTTCCTCTTATTCATAGGGTGTGTTTTGATGAACAGATTAATTCAAAGCTTATCATTTAAGTGCTTATGCACAAGCTATTTCTATAATCAATGAAAAAATTTGGTTAAATCATTTTCATATTAGCAGCAAACTGTTTTCGTAAGCTATTCAGAAGAGCTTATAGAAATAAGCTAAAAACAACTGATGAAACATTTCATATGTTGTTTTCATAAGCTCTCCTAAACACGTTGACAAGTTCTTATACTAATAGATAAGCTCAAATAAGTTGCTCACAAGCAAAACCAAACACAGACATAAGTATAACTATAACTAATTGAAGAAGTTAATTATTAAGAATTTGAAAAATGCAACTTCAATGTACCTTTGGGTTAATTTTGCGATGCCTCAAAATATTATCTTGTGACATACACTCCAATCCAGCCCCAATTCCTTCATCAAATAAGAGGAAGAAGATTAGTCCAAAAAATTACAAGGACAACAACATTCAAATAGAGTCCAGAATCACTTTAAGTTTCTTACCAATGTCATAGAAACCAGCTTTTATGTAAGCAGCAACATCGGCAACTGCTTGAAGTCCAGATGAACATTGTCTATTGACAGTTCGAAGTGGCACAGTCTCTGAATTAAAATTGGAGATTAATCATATATAGTGGAAACCAAGCTAAGATACATACTACTACAATATTAGGGATTAAATAAAATGAAATCACCTCATGAGTTCAACATTTAATGTAGTCATTCAGCAATTTCATATTTATCATGTTTGTTACTTAAAACATTGTTATCATGATCAATGAATAAAGATTGGAAAATATACCTGGGAAACCAGCATAAAATGCCGCCATTCTGCATTCCGTTGCTTTTTCAGACCCTGGTCCTAAAACTGTGCCAACAATAATGTCTCCTACTTCACTTGGTTCCACATTTGTTTTCTCTATCACAGCCTACAGAGAAAGAAAGAAAGAAAAAAAACACAGATGAGCATCAGATAATTTTGAACCAAACCATTTTTTGTGGTTGATTAGTTCAATCAGAATCCAAATTAAAAATTTAGTTTTCTGAAGTTAGGGTAAGTATGGATTTATGCCAAAATCTCAATAGTTAAACAGTAACACTGATACCACAGACAACAAACAATCCTATTCGAAGAGTCGCCTGACACACTAAACATAGTGTATCTCCAATGTTCGAAAGTGGCTCGCACATTATGACTTATGAGTAATTAACATTTTTTGCTAGACCAAACCACTATTAATGAATTCCGTTATAAATGTTCACTAGTCTATTCTTTAAACTTGGTAGTTGGCATTATCCTTTCCAATCTTTTTCTTATTAACCAATTGTGAGAACAACAAATTCGATTAAAAAAATCAGATAAATGAATGCATACAAGATAACAAAAGATTAATCACAGAGCTTGACCAATTGTGTCTACGTCTTTGATAGCAAAGTGACTGCTATAGTTTTTCAATTATATACAATTCTTAGGGTTACATAGTTTAATGCAGTGTTTAAATACTCTAGCTCTGCTACGCTCGAGCGACTGCCCACTTATCGATTAATGAAAGAAGTTACCTTGAGAACTGGGGCAAGTAGATCATCCGGAAGGGTATCCTTGAATCCCCCACGCTTTGCTTTGCAAATGGCGGTACGATATGCACTGATCATTAATTCATTATTGCAGTAAAATTAATATCAGAAATTTAATTTAATACTGCCCTTAACAAAAGTGAAAAAAAATTGAAAAAAAACAATAGGTTCACATATATATTGTCATATAATTGGAAGAACTTACGCTACAATCACAACATCATTTTCAGATCCACCTGTTTGCCCAGCAGAACAGAATGAAGCCTGCAAGAGAAAATCAAAACACTCAATTCAAAACCTACAATTGATGTAACACAAACACTTTAGATTGAAGGTATGTCCAGTGTTCAACAGTGTCTCGGTGTTCAGACACTGAAACATGTGATTAAAGGTCCATTTGTCATGGTTTTCTTCGTAAAAAAAATCATTTTTTTAACAAAAAAATAATCACTTTCAAAAGTTTGTTACAACTTTTTACAAAAATGATAATCTTAAAATAATTTACAAAAGTTTGCAGTGACTTCTCAAAACAAAATAGTTTTTTAGGGGAAAAAGCATTTTTTATAACTCCTTTTAAAAAAAAGGATTTTCATATGACAAACAAACACAAAAACTTCTGGTTTTTTCATAAAAATCATTTTTTATAATAAATTTCTTTAAAAAAAACCATTTTCACTATGGTGGATAAACACAAAACATCGTTCCGTTTTTTCTAAATCTATTACAAATTATCTCTAAATTATTAAATATCGAAATCACTCATTTAATAATTCGTAACAAACAAATCCTAAATTATTAAATACCAAAATTACTTTTTAAAATATGTAAAGTAACAAATGCACCCTAAATTCAATCACTTTGATTTTTTTAAATTAAACATGTCTACATACCGGTGTCAGTTAGTGTCTGTGTCAGAGTGCTTGATTGGATCCAACACAACACATTACATAAATAATAGAGATACTGAAATGATATTAAAATTTCATGAAGTTATAAACTTACTGAGATATCAGTGGATTGATGAGTATGAGATAAAAAAACTGAATTTGAAGAATTAGGTTGTAAATGTTCAAGAAGAACTCTCTGTCTCTCAATTGCTTTCTCCATATTTTTTAATTGAAAACCTTTCTCTATTTCTCTCCTTGAGAGTATCTACAACACACAGAATAAAAATGACTTTGCCTATATATATATATATATATATATATATTGAATGACTTAAAAAGAAAATTGAGTAAACGCAGTGGCAATTTTCACACTCCCAACTACCAAAAATTATATAAAAATATAATCTAGAAAAAAAGAACTTATTTAAAACACTTCTTTCATTTTCAACACACGGACCACTTGTTTGTACAGTCAAAGGTTGCAATTGCAACCTACTCGGAAAGTGCTCTATTAATTATACAGGAAATACCGAAACACACTCTATCATTCTTTTTATAAACATGTTTTTCTTAATTCGATAGCAAGTGGCCTATTTACAACAAAAATTCCTCTTGAAATGAATAAATATTTCAATGTTTATACAATAGTAATTATTATTTTTCCTTGTCAAAACAAGTAATTATTATTTTTCATAATTATAATCTCTAATTCTTTCGTTCCTTTTAGAGTGTTGTATTTGCAGAAAAATTTTGTATTTGGAGAAAAAATTTGTTCTTATCTATTTGTCTTTTTCAATTTTCAATGTATAATGCAACATTAACCATTTATTGTCAATAATATGGTTATTTATTTATTGTAAAGAGAAAAATAAATAAAATGAGATAATAAATTATTAAAGATGTTATAAAAAAAATAAATCACAGGATCAAAAGTAACAAATTTATTGGTTGTTTTTTCTTTATAGAAATTTATGCAACAAAAATCAAGCAAATCAGCAACAAAAATCAGAAAAATTAAGCAAAAGCACAAACACCTTGTATGCAACAAAAATCAGCAACAACAATTTAAATCAACCAATTTAGCAACAACAATTGAGCCATCATTCTAAATCAGCACAAGCAACAAAAATCAACAGATCAGCAAACAAAAATCAGCACAAACATCTTGTTCAGCAAATCAGCAAAATCAGGAAAATCAACAAATCAGCAAAATCCATACCTTTGGAGTTTTGACGACGGACGGCCGAGGCGAGGCAGCAGCGGCGCAAGACGGCAATAGGGCGGCACGGCAGCGGCGCGACGCAACGCAGCAGGAGAGTGAGAGGATATTTAGGGTTTAGATATTATTGTAATTTTGTAATTTTAATAAGGGTACTTTAGTCATTTTACTTATAATATTATTTTTTTGGGTGGCCGCGGCCCCCCGGTCCCAAGCAAGATCCACCTCTGCACCAATCACCTTTCCCTTTAAACAAGTTCACAACTTTTTTGTTGTTTCTGAAACACTACCTCGGTTCACCAACTGGGTCATCCTCTGATTATTCATTCACTACAGCCACACAAACAAATTTTCTTCCACTTTGACTTTTCATAAGAGAAACACAGGTAAAAATCGTCCTCATTATATTCATTTATTTATTATGGTTTTTGCAGATTTGTTTACTTTTTCTTTTTTGAAAATTTTGATTCCTAGTTTAGTTTCCCTCTGAATTATTGTTTTTTGTTTTTTTTAGTGTTGCTTTGTGTGATTTGAAGAGGAATTTAAAGTGGTTTTTTTTGGTTATTGTGCTGGTGCTTTTCCTGTTTTTCCTCTCTTGGATTCTGTGCAAGTGTTTTTGTGTAAGAGAGGAAATAAAGTTTGTAGCTTTATTGGAATCTGATGATTTTTTTGTAATACCCTTTTATTTTTTATGGCTAGTTTTTAAGCTTGAAATATTCTAGGTATCTTTGTATATCACTTTCAATTTTGAGAGCTTATAAGGTTTTGGTTGCTATTTTAGTGTTTTGTTGGTCTTGATTCTCATTTCTTAATTGGCTTCTCTAAGGTTTGGAGGAACTCAAATTCAAGCTTATTTATTTTTTTGTTATTTCTTTCTATGTTACTTTACATGTAGTTGTGTTTGTTTCTTTTTTTGGATCTGCTTAACCCTAGATTTTAGGGCAATTTATTTAAGCTGTATTTTTAGTACTGGATTAGTGATTTTTGTGTTCTGCAAGTACTATGTTGTTCAGCAAGTATTTAGTGTATGTTTGGTTTCACTTTTTGAGGAGCCAAAATTGATTCCGGAAGTATAGAATTGATTTTATCATGTTTGGTTGTTCTTAAGTAAATTGATTTTGCTACTAGAGTTGATTTTAACTTGAAGTTAGAATTCATAACTTTTGTCTCCATAATTGATTTTTAAGCCTTGAATCTTTTATTCAACTCACTTTTACATGAATGTATGCAAGTATAAATCACTTTACATTCTACTCATTTATGTGCATTTTGTCTTAGTTTTGAAGTTTTCCTTAAAATAGTGCATGAATTGACATTTTTGTAGCTGCTGTGCTTTGGCAGGTTCCTAATTATTGTTGTATGATCATGGATTCTCCACAATCTGTTGTGTCACCCTTCAGGAGCTCAATCTTGGGTGAGGGTGAGAAGCACAAGTCTGAAAATGTTTTAACGCAAAGCAATGGTCCCGCCTCTAAGGACATTGAAGTCAATGGGAAGGAAACTATCATGTCAAATGCCGAGGAATGTCTCGGGGTGCTTGATGTCTGTATACATCAGGCTAGGGACATTCAAAACATCTGCATATATCATAAGCAAGATGTTTATGCCAAGATTTGCCTGACGAGTCATCCCGAGAATAGCAAATCTACGAAGACCATCAATGGAGGAGGAAGGAACCCTGTGTTTAACGATAATCTTCGTCTCAATGTTTGGAACGTTGATTCTTCTCTCAAATGTGAGATATGGATGCTGAGCAGGGTGAAGAATTATCTTGAAGATCAATTGCTTGGATTTGCTTTGGTACCTTTATCTGAAGTACTAGTTCAAAATGGGAAACTAGAGAAAGAATTCTCTCTTTCTTCAACCGATCTATTTCATTCTCCTTCAGGTTTTGTTCAGTTGTCGCTTTCTTACACCGGTGCGACACCTGATGTTATGGCGATATCTGCAATGCCTGGGGAGGCGGCCACACATGACACTTTGCAGGACATCGAGTCGTTAGCTAGGGATTTGGATAAAATTGAGTTTCCGGATCCTAAGATTGTAAATGAAGACCACTTAATGGTTTCAGAATATTTTGGCATTTCATGTGACGAGACTCAGTGTTCTGATAGCTTGAACACTTCTGATGCTGAAAATCATAGTTCCGAAGCAGGCATTCGGCTTGTGGAAAGCTTCTCAGCATGCAGTGTTGAGTCTGTGCAACCTCCTAAGGTTGATTCTCCTCCGAGCAGTGTGTCGACAAACGGAGTTTCTTCCCCTTCTGCACCTGAAAGCTCAGAATCATCTGATGCTGCAGCTTCTAAGTCTCCAGGTCAAGAACAAGTTTCAGGCACCGAAGAGGTAAAAAAAGTGGATGTCAAAGACGGTGAGAGCGATTCCTCAAGTGCTGTTCCAAGTGATTTATTCCCAAAGCCTTTTGTGAATGTGAACATCGAGCCAGAGCCGACGATGGTGCAACAGGATATAGTAGACATGTATATGAAAAGTATGCAGCAATTTACCGAGTCATTAGCGAAAATGAAGCTTCCTATGGACGTTGAAAGTGAGCCTACTAGTTCGGGAAGTTCAAGTACCGAGCAGAAACTACCACCATCTAAGATCGGTAGCTCCCGTGTCTATTATGGGAGCAGAGCTTTCTTTTGAGCTTTTGCTTCCTTGGTTTAAGGGAATATTAGCCGGTGACTGTAGATTTTTAGAACGGAAAATGAGATTTGGATTCTCTATAGTCACGCAGTCATGGATCTCAGCCGTTAGATTAAGATCAAATTGTATTTCATAATGCATTTTTGAAGACAATTCGGTGGATTCAAAATACTATCATTCTGATCTGCATCCAGCGATCAGATCCCTTGTGTGTCTGACTGTGTGTTTTCCTTTGACTATAGGGAATTGGGGTCCAGAAAACTGATAATAGCAGTGAAATGAAATAATGTACTCTATCCAGTGTGGTTTCTCCTTCTGTATTTTCTTGAGATGTTGTAGGTTACAGGGAATATAACTTTGTACAAGCATGTTTATCTTAACTGCTACATTAACTTTTCTGTGTTACCTTCTTTCTTTGTCCTTTTGATTTGAATGTCAATAATTGCAAAATGGAACTTTATGGCCCAACATACTATTAATCATGTCAGCTAGTGATTATATGGTCCCACATTCACATGGTGAACACTAAAGTAGATGGAGCAAAATCTCCAGGATTTAGCTTTCTTCTACTTTCCACATGTAAAAGCTCATGCCATACAGTATCATAGGTCTTTATAGTTTTTTCAGCCTAAATTTTATTTGTCCCAGTTTAACAAATTTGGAATAGTCATGTTAATTCCTAATTAACATGGAATAACACTCTTAAAATGTAATTATATAATACACCAACACTTTAAATCAAAGGTGTGTCCGGCACCGACAAATGTGATTTCATGCAATTTGTTCATTTTTTCAAATTATTATTGGTATTTGACATGTCATTGTCTTGTATGTGTTTGACGCCAGAAAATAGCATTTTTCTGTGAAATCAAATATAGACTAAATCTTTTGGAGAAATTCATTACATCATATGCATGGTTGAAATATAAACACAAAAAAAACCAAAAAAATAAACTTGAAAGCTAAGGTTCATACTTCCTAGTATTGTTTAAGGATTTCTTCTGTTTCAAATAGGCACTTCAATTATCTCTGCAGATCTTGCATACATGTGTCTCCTACAGATCCATGCAATCTGACCATTGTCTCTGTACCTTACTCGCCACAGTCCAAATTTCTCTGCAATATCCTTCCCTGTGGAGCACCTCCTTTCCCTTAAGAAATCAACCATCCATTGTTGTGCAGCTTTTATGTCTTGTTGAATTCCCCTTGAACCTTCTGCGGACCTGTTTCTACAACCGATAGCTGCAGCCCCTACAGCGCCTGCTGCAGTTGCACCAACTGCACCAAAGAGAAGCGAAGAGCCAGCCAAATGAGCCACTTCCTTGCTCAAATCCGGTATCATTTCCCCCATTCCAGCTGCAAGATGAGCTCCTATTTTAAGAGCAAAAGTTACCATTACCATGAACTTTTTCATATATGGAGCTAAAGACTTCACAGCCATGTTATCAACTTGCATCATTTCGCAGCCCATCTGATCTTCAACAACGTGCATTTGTCCCCGGAACTCACATAACATGTGAAGCCGGAGGGCGGTCATGCCAGAAACCATGGTGGTGATCAGTCTCCTTGAGTAGTTTTCTGCTTTTACGAAATAGAACATGTTAGGTACTTTCCTCTCCTCAACTTGAGCATTGAAGGTTGCTATGTAATTCACTTTTCGATGAAGCTCGAGTAGGAGTCTGTGTTCGTAATATCTAAGTCCTTGGATTTCTTGCTTCAAGTCTCTAATTTCTTGTTCAATGATTTTGAGTCGTTGTAAAACTTCTTCAACTCCTTTTGCAATGCCACCAAAACTTGGCTCAACTTTTTCAGCTTCATTGCTTATTGTTATAGCTTGATCTTGCCCTTGAGGGTTATTTTCATTTGGGATTTGCAGCTCCTGAGCAAGATTGTGGAGGTCATGATACCTGCGATGCAGCACTTCCCGGAAGTCATCATCTGATAAAAGGTCTCGAGCAAAATCAAACCCTTCTTGGAGAATAGGCCTGCCGGAATCCAAGACCGAACTCCATGTGTGTTGATAATCATACATGCTGTCTGCTGGAAGTGAAAGTAGTGCTTGTTTCAGTTGCTGCAGAGAAGCACACTGAGTTCTTCTGTATCTAGGTGGTGTCGAATTTCGCACGCATTCCGGTCTAATGATATTTTCAGTCATGGTGATACCGTGGCAAACACTTTGAATTGCCGGGATTATAAGTTGCTGAATAACTCTTAAAGTTTCTGTCAAGTTCTTGGTGGAGCACGCCAGGACGTCGATATAGTAACCAAGTTGTCCTCCAAGCTCAACTCGGATGTAAACTCCATTGATGCTGATTGAAATGAGATACTTCTCAAGACTGTAAGTTGCGCCATGTTGACTCATTAGAGCCTTTATTCTGTTGTGAAGGTGAACCTGCAGCACCAAATGAGAAATTTCAATCACAATTGTAGCTTTAAAGTCTTATGAGTGAAGATCAAAATATAATCAGTTTGTATATGGGTAGCTTGTAGTTAGTTTGTTGTGCATGAAATGTTATTATAATAAATAATCGAAGTGCGAAAATCCTAATGATGTTAGTATATGTTGGATTCCAAATTGTGGTTGAGAATAAGTTATTTATTGATTGATTATTCTGTAATTAATTTATTATATTATATAACAGCTGTAGTGAATATCAAGGGACTTGTGCAGTAAATCCCTCCTATTTAATTCTGATTTATTTATTAGACTAGGGAATGCTGTATTTAAAACCAGAATTGTAACCATTCTGATTCAAGAAATGAAAAGATCATTTCCTCTATAATTCACATGGTACCAGAGCAAACCTGGTCCAAGTGAAAAACACCATTATTCCATGGCTGAAGAAAGCAGTTCAGTCATAGACCCAAACCCTAAAATGGCAGCTGGAACTTCCACAATTACCAGCCTGACCGAAAACACCACTATACCCATCACTGGCTACAAATTAAATGGCCAAAACTACACTCAATGGGCAAGATCTGTCCGGATCTTCCTTCAAGGAAAAGGGAAGGAAGATTACATCTCTGGTGATGCTAAAGAGCCAGAACAAAAGGACCCCGACTACCCAAAGTGGAAGCTAGAGAACAGCTTAGTCATGACATGGCTACTGAACTCAATGACCAATGAAGCAGGCGAAAACTTCATGTATTACAGCACTGCAGCTGAGATCTGGAGCGCTGCCAAGGAGACATACTCAAATACTGATAATACTTCTGCCATATTTGAGATCAAGAGTCTCCTCCATGATCTGCGACAAGGAGACACAACAGTCACTGATTACTACCATACCCTCACCCGTTATTGGCAGCAGCTGGATATTTATGAGGATATAGTATGGAAATGCCCTGAAGATAGCAAACAGTACAAAAAACTGGTGGAGAAAGACCGAATATACCAATTCCTCCTTGGCCTGAACAAGAATCTAGATGATGTAAGAGGAAGAATCCTTGGAACCAAACCTCTGCCCAACATCAGAGAAGTATTTTCAGAAGTGAGAAGAGAAGAGAGCCGAAGGAAAGTCATGCTTGGAAGCACGGATCAAAGCTCCATTAATGAAGGTTCAGCCTTGGCTGTGAAAGGAAACTACAAAAAATCTAGAGGATGGTGTGATCACTGCAAAAAACCAGGCCACAACAAAGAAACATGTTGGGTCATTCATGGAAAACCAGCAGACTGGAAACCATCTAGGAACAGGGACATTCGCGCCCATGCTGCCACATCAGAAGGAGGCAAAGTGTTGGCAGCCCCAGCACATGAACCAAGTCCATTCAGCAAGGAACAAATGGAGATGTTGCAAAAATTGCTACAACAATCCCTTCAAAACACTAGCACACATTCAACTGTTGCCTTGGCCCAAAAAGGTAATTCTTCATGTGTTTATTTTGTTGACAAGGGAATATCTAACTCATGGATTGTAGACTCTGGAGCCTCAGACCATATGACTGGGGATATCACCTTATTTGATGAATATTCCCCATGCAATGACAATTCTATGGTACGAATAGCAGATGGCACAAAAACAAAAGTGATTGGTAAAGGCTCAGTAATCATCTCCAAGGACATTACTCTTAACTCAGTTCTTTATGTTCCAAAGTTGAATTGCAACCTTTTGTCCATAAGTAAATTGACTCAAGATCTAAATTGTTTCACTAAATTCTTGCCTCACCTATGTGAATTTCAGGATCTGGATTCGGGGAAGAAGATTGGCAATGCTGAGGAATGTGCAGGTCTCTACTTCCTTCAAGCTAGTGAGTTCAAGAAGAGAAGAAATAATTCAATCTATGTTGCTACATCAAGTGGTGAAAACCTAGAGGAAGCTGTCATGCTATGGCACTATCGTTTAGGACATCCAAACTTTATGTACCTTGAAAAAATGTTTCCTTCTCTATTCAATAAAAATTCAAATTTGTTTCAATGTGAAATCTGTCAATTATCCAAACACTCACGGAACCATTATCCTCCTCAATCTTATAAACCATCCCAACCTTTCTCATTAATCCATAGTGATGTTTGGGGACCTTCCCGTGTTAAGAACATAACTGGTTCAAAATGGTTTGTGACCTTTATAGATGATCATACACGAGTTACTTGGGTGTTCCTTATGAAAGAAAAATCTGAAGTGGGAGAAATCTTTGAGAACTTCAACAATATGATCCAAACCCAATTCCAAACCAAAATCCAAGTCCTACGAACTGACAATGGCCGTGAATACTATCACCATTCCCTCAAATCTCACCTTCTCAAGCATGGAATAATTCACCAAACCAGTTGTGTGAACACACCAAAACAAAATGGCATTGCCGAGAGGAAAAATAGGCACCTCATGGAGGTTACTAGGTCCCTTATGTTATCAACTAATGTACCAAATCATTTTTGGGGTGAAGCCGTCCTTTCAGCATCATATTTAATAAACAGAATGCCTTCTAAAGCGCTCAAGTTCAAAACCCCTTGCCAAACCCTTCTATCCATTTACCCACACATTAAAATCCTTTCATCCATTCCTCCCAAAGTCTTTGGCTGCACTGCATTTGTGCATGACAACCAGCCTAACAAAGGAAAATTATAGCCCAAATCCCTAAAATGCATATTCTTAGGATACCCACCAAATAAGAAGGGATACAGGTGCTATTGCCCCATAAACAAAAAATTCTACCATTCCATGGATGTAACCTTCTTTGAAAATCAACCTTACTACCCCAAAGTTGGCCTTCAGGGGGAGAGAGAACAAAACATAGCAGAATCCCAACCTTGGGAAATAGAACAGCATCTGCAACATGAAATGGCCCAGAATTTACAGCAGCAGCAGAATTTGCAACATTTTTTAGAAACAGAACAGACCTCCATACAGCAGCAAGTTGTAGAACCATAAATTGACCTTGTGACTGGAGAAACAGAAAAACCTGCAACCATATCTGAGATAGAATCGGAAAAAGAACTAATGGTGTACACAAGGAAGAAGAAAACTCAAAGGGAGGAAGAAATCTGCACATCTCCAAGGCCAATCCAAAATTTTGAACTTAATACAGATTTAAAAATTCTACCAGGTAATATTGTTTTTGAGCCTAATGATAATTGCGGTCAAAATGAAAATGATCTTAACTTACCAATTGCTGTGAGGAAAGCAGTGAGATCATGCACTCAACATCCAATTGGCAATTATGTATCTCATAGAAATCTGTCACAAGAATACAGGGCCTTCATCACCACATTGGATAACATAAAACTTCCAAAAAATGTTCAAGAAGCTGTCCAACATGTTGAATGGAAGGCTGCAGTGGAAGATGAAATTAAAGCACTGGACAAGAATGGAACATGGAAATTTGTGGAGCTGCCAGAAGGAAAAAAACCAGTTGGGTGTAAATGGATCTTCTCAATAAAGCACAATGCTGATGGGAGTGTGAATAGGTACAAAGCCCGCTTGGTGGCAAAGGGGTTCACCCAATCATATGGGGTGGACTATGAAGAAACATTTGCTCCAGTGGCAAAACTAAATTCTGTTCGTGTCATTATCTCCTTAGCTGTAAATCTAGATTGGCCTTTACACCAACTAGACATCAAGAATGCCTTTCTAAATGGTGAACTCGAAGAAGAGGTATACATGAAAATACCACCTGGCCTAGAAACTTCCCAAACAATTGGCAAGGTATGCAAGCTCCAGAAATCACTTTACGGTCTTAAGCAATCCCCACGGGCATGGTTTGAAAGACTTACCCGAGTTGTCAAGGGTCACGGTTTTACTCAATGCCAAACCGACCATACAATGTTTGTCAAGCATTCTAGTGAAGGAAAGGTGGCAATATTTATTGTTTATGTGGATGACATCATAATCTCAGGCGATGATGACAAAGAGATAGAAGAACTCAAGAGATTTCTAGCTAAAGAATTTGAGGTCAAGGATCTTGGACACCTAAAATATTTTCTTGGGATGGAGATTGCTCGTTCCAAACATGGAATCTACGTATCCCAAAGAAAATATGTGCTAGACCTGTTGGAAGAAACAGGAATGTTAGGGTGCAGGCCAGCAGATACACCGATGGAACCTAACCTTAAATTGGCAGAACAAGAAGGCAGTCCCCAAGTTGATAAGGAGAGATACCAAAGATTGGTAGGAAAACTAATTTACCTAACTCACACAAGACCAGATATTGGTTACTCAGTGAGTATGGTAAGTCGTTTCATGAATAAGCCCACTGAAGATCACATGAAAGCTGTGACTCGAATTTTGCAGTACCTCAAAAAGACACCCGGGAAAGGTCTTCACTTCAAAAAGGACCTAGTTAGGAGTGTAAAAGTGTTCACAGATGCAGATTGGGCTGGTTCATTGACTGATCGCAAGTCAACAAGTGGGTATTGCACATATGTGTGGGGAAACTTGACTACTTGGAGAAGTAAAAAACAGTCGGTGGTGGCAAGAAGTAGTGCAGAGGCTGAATTCAGAGCAATGGCTCATGGCATTTGTGAGGGAATTTGGTTGCAGAGAATGCTTAAGGAATTAGGAGTACCGAAGGATTCCACCATGAGCCTCTGGTGCGACAACAAGGCAACCATCAATATTGCAAAAAATCCAGTCCACCATGATAGAACGAAACATGTGGAGATAGATAGACATTTCATAAAAGAAAAGATAGATGGTGGAATTATCAAGTTGGAATACATCCCTTCCAAGAACCAAACTGCAGACATACTGACCAAGGCCCTTCACAAATCTAATTTTGAGAACTTAAGGTCCAAGCTAGGCATGATTGACATCTACTGCCCAGCTTGAGGGGGAGTGTTGGATTCCAAATTGTGGCTGAGAATAAGTTATTTATTGATTGATTATTATGTAATTAATTTATTATATTATATAACAGCTGTAGTGAATATCAAGGGACTTGTACAGTAAATCCCTCCTATTTAATTCTGATTTATTTATTAGACTAGGGAATGCTGTATTTAAAACCAGAATTGTAACCATTCTGATAAAAGAAATGAAAAGATCATTTCCTCTATAATTCACATGGTATCAGAGCAAACCTGGTCCAAGTGAAAAACACCATTATTCCATGGCTGAAGAAAGCAGTTCAGTCATAGACCCAAACCCTAAAATGGCAGCTGGAACTTCCACAATTACCAGCCTGACCGAAAACACCACTATACCCATCACTGGCTACAAATTAAATGGCCAAAACTACACTCAATGGGCAAGATCTGTCCGGATCTTCCTTCAAGGAAAAGGGAAGGAAGATTACATCTCTGGTGATGCTAAAGAGCCAGAACAAAAGGACCCCGACTACCCAAAGTGGAAGCTAGAGAACAGCTTAGTCATGACATGGCTACTGAACTCAATGACCAATGAAGCAGGCGAAAACTTCATGTATTACAGCACTGCAGCTGAGATCTGGAGCGCTGCCAAGGAGACATACTCAAATACTGATAATACTTCTGCCATATTTGAGATCAAGAGTCTCCTCCATGATCTGCGACAAGGAGACACAACAGTCACTGATTACTACCATACCCTCACCCGTTATTGGCAGCAGCTGGATATTTATGAGGATATAGTATGGAAATGCCCTGAAGACAGCAAACAGTACAAAAAACTGGTGGAGAAAGACCGAATATACCAATTCCTCCTTGGCCTGAACAAGAATCTAGATGATGTAAGAGGAAGAATCCTTGGAACCAAACCTCTGCCCAACATCATAGAAGTATTTTCAGAAGTGAGAAGAGAAGAGAGCCGAAGGAAAGTCATGCTTGGAAGCACGGATCAAAGCTCCATTAATGAAGGTTCAGCCTTGACTGTGAAAGGAAACTACAAAAATTCTAGAGGATGGTGTGATCACTGCAAAAAACCAGGCCACAACAAAGAAACATGTTGGGTCATTCATGGAAAACCAGCAGACTGGAAACCATCTAGGAACAGGGACATTCGCGCCCATGCTGCCACATCAGAAAGAGGCAAAGTGTTGGCAGCCCCAGCACATGAACCAAGTCCATTCAGCAAGGAACAAATGGAGATGTTGCAAAAATTGCTACAACAATCCCTTCAAAACACTAGCACACACTCAACTGCTGCCTTGGCCCAAAAAGGTAATTCTTCATGTGTTTATTTTGTTGACAAGGGAATATCTAACTCATGGATTGTAGACTCTGGAGCCTCAGACCATATGACTGGGGATATCACCTTATTTGATGAATATTCCCCATGCAATGACAATTCTATGGTACGAATAGCAGATGGCACAAAAACAAAAGTGATTGGTAAAGGCTCAGTAATCATCTCCAAGGACATTACTCTTAACTCAGTTCTTTATGTTCCAAAGTTGAATTGCAACCTTTTGTCCATAAGTAAATTGACTCAAGATCTAAATTGTTTCACTAAATTCTTGCCTCACCTATGTGAATTTCAGGATCTGGATTCGGGGAAGAAGATTGGCAATGCTGAGGAATGTGCAGGTCTCTACTTCCTTCAAGCTAGTGAGTTCAAGAAGAGAAGAAATAATTCAGTCTATGTTGCTACATCAAGTGGTGAAAACCTAGAGGAAGCTGTCATGCTATGGCACTATCGTTTAGGACATCCAAACTTTATGTACCTTGAAAAAATGTTTCCTTCTCTATTCAATAAAAATTCAAATTTGTTTCAATGTGAAATCTGTCAATTATCCAAACACTCACGGAACCATTATCCTCCTCAATCTTATAAACCATCCCAACCTTTCTCATTAATCTATAGTGATGTTTGGGGACCTTCCCGTGTTAAGAACATAACTGGTTCAAAATGGTTTGTGACCTTTATAGATGATCATACACGAGTTACTTGGGTGTTCCTTATGAAAGAAAAATCTGAAGTGGGAGAAATCTTTGAGAACTTCAACAATATGATCCAAACCCAATTCCAAACCAAAATCCAAGTCCTACGAACTGACAATGGCCGTGAATACTATCACCATTCCCTCAAATCTCACCTTCTCAAGCATGGAATAATTCACCAAACCAGTTGTGTGAACACACCACAACAAAATGGTATTGCCGAGAGAAAAAATAGGCACCTCATGGAGGTTACTAGGTCCCTTATGTTATCAACTAATGTACCAAATCATTTTTGGGGTGAAGCTGTCCTTTCAGCATCATATTTAATAAACAGAATGCCTTCTAAAGCGCTCAAGTTCAAAACCCCTTGCCAAACCCTTCTATCCATTTACCCACACATTAAAATCCTTTCATCCATTCCTCCCAAAGTCTTTGGCTGCACTGCATTTGTGCATGACAACCAGCCCAACAAAGGAAAATTAGAGCCCAAATCCCTAAAATGCATATTCTTAGGATACCCACCAAATAAGAAGGGATACAAGTGCTACTGCCCCATAAGCAAAAAATTCTACCATTCCATGGATGTAACCTTCTTTGAAAATCAACCTTATTACCCCAAAGTTGGCCTTCAGGGGGAGAGAGAACAAAATATTGCAGAATCCCAACCTTGGGAAACAGAACAGCATTTGCAACATGAAATGACACAGAATTTACAGCAGCAGCAGCAGAATTTGCAACATTTGCAACATGAAATGACACAGAATTTACAGCAGCAGCAGCAGAATTTGCAACATTTTTTAGAAACAGAACAGACCTCCATACAGCAGCAAGTTGTAGAACCAGAAATTGACCTTGTGACTGGAGAAACAGCAAAATCTGCAACCAGATCTGAGACAAAACCGGAAAAAGAACTACTGGTGTACACAAGGAAGAAGAAAACTCAAAGGGAGGAAGAAATCTGCACATCTCCAAGGCAAATCCAAAATTCTGAACTTAATACAGATTTAGAAATTCTACCAGGTAATATTGTTTTTGAGCCTAATGATAATTGCAGTCTAAATGAGAATGATCTTAACTTACCAATTGCTGTGAGGAAAGCAGTGAGATCATGCACTCAACATCCAATTGGCAATTATGTATCTCATAGAAATCTGTCACAAGAATACAGGGCTTTCATCACCACATTGGATAACATAAAACTTCCAAAAAATGTTCAAGAAGCTGTCCAACATGTTGAATGGAAGGCTGCAGTAGAAGATGAAATTAAAGCACTGGACAAGAATGGAACATGGAAATTTGTGGAGCTGCCAGAAGGAAAAAAACCAGTTGGGTGTAAATGGATCTTCTCAATAAAGCACAATGCTGATGGGAGTGTGAATAGGTACAAAGCCCGCTTGGTGGCAAAGGGGTTCACCCAATCATATGGGGTGGACTATGAAGAAACATTTGCTCCAGTGGCAAAACTAAATTCTGTTCGTGTCATTATCTCCTTAGCTGTAAATCTAGATTGGCCTTTACACCAACTAGACATCAAGAATGCCTTTCTAAATGGTGAACTCGAAGAAGAGGTATACATGAAAATACCACCTGGCCTAGAAACTTCCCAAACAATTGGCAAGGTATGCAAGCTCCAGAAATCACTTTACGGTCTTAAGCAATCCCCACGGGCATGGTTTGAAAGACTAACCCGAGTTGTCAAGGGTCACGGTTTTACTCAATGCCAAACCGACCATACAATGTTTGTCAAGCATTCTAGTGAAGGAAAGGTGGCAATATTTATTGTTTATGTGGATGACATCATAATCTCAGGCGATGATGACAAAGAGATAGAAGAACTCAAGAGACTTCTAGCTAAAGAATTTGAGGTCAAGGACCTTGGACACCTAAAATATTTTCTTGGGATGGAGATTGCTCGTTCCAAACATGGAATCTACGTATCCCAAAGAAAATATGTGCTAGACCTGTTGGAAGAAACAGGAATGTTAGGGTGCAGGCCAGCAGATACACCGATGGAACCTAACCTTAAATTGGCAAAACAAGAAGGCAATCCCCAAGTTGATAAGGAGAGATACCAAAGATTGGTAGGAAAACTAATTTACCTAACTCACACAAGACCAGATATTGGTTACTCAGTGAGTATGGTAAGTCGTTTCATGAATAAGCCCACTGAAGATCACATGAAAGCTGTGACTCGAATTTTGCAGTACCTCAAAAAGACACCCGGGAAAGGTCTTCACTTCAAAAAGGACCTAGTTAGGAGTGTAAAAGTGTTCACAGATGCAGATTGGGCTGGTTCATTGACTGATCGCAAGTCAACAAGTGGGTATTGCACATATGTGTGGGGAAACTTGACTACTTGGAGAAGTAAAAAACAGTCGGTGGTGGCAAGAAGTAGTGCAGAGGCTGAATTCAGAGCAATGGCTCATGGCATTTGTGAGGGAATTTGGTTGCAGAGAATGCTTAAGGAATTAGGAGTACCGACGGATTCCACCATGAGCCTCTGGTGCGACAACAAGGCAACCATCAATATTGCAAAAAATCCAGTCCACCATGATAGAACGAAACATGTGGATATAGATAGACATTTCATAAAAGAAAAGATAGATGGTGGAATTATCAAGTTGGAATACATCCCTTCCAAGAACCAAACTGCAGACATACTGACCAAGGCCCTTCACAAATCTAATTTTGAGAACTTAAGGTCCAAGCTAGACATGATTGACATCTACTGCCCAGCTTGAGGGGGAGTGTTGGATTCCAAATTGTGGCTGAGAATAAGTTATTTATTGATTGATTATTCTGTAATTAATTTATTATATTATATAACAGCTGTAGTGAATATCAAGGGACTTGTGCAGTAAATCCCTCCTATTTAATTCTGATTTATTTATTAGATTAGGGAATGCTGTATTTAAAACCAGAATTGTAACCATTCTGATTCAAGAAATGAAAAGATCATTTCCTCTATAATTCACAGTATATATACCAACTTGTTGAAATATATACTAAGTCCCTTAGAGGACCTCAGGTTGTATATATTTGTAACAAGTTTAGGGGAGTATTAGAATTAAGAAAACCTGTTAATATTCTGTTGATATTCTTAGACTGTACATCTTCCTAGATTATTGGTTAACATTCCTAGACTATACAACTTCTTAGGTAACACCATTATAAATTCAAGGTGTGTGATCTGAGTTGGATACACAAAATTTACAGAAACTACAATAATAAATAATCAAATAACCAACAATGAATGAACTTTGACACACTAGGTGCAGGAAACAATTTCATGTTAAAAATGCAAAAGAAGTTGCAAGAAACAATTGCAAAGGGTGAAATTGAGGGAAAAACGAGTAGTGTGATGGAGAAACACTTGCCTGTAAGCGAGGGAAGAATCCCGGTGTTAGAAACATATGACTTGAATCATCACATTCGAGATGGCGTCCGGCATAAAGGCAGTCTGATGAGCTTATCTGCCATCTCTGAGGCTTTCCTCTACCTTCTTCAAGAATGGAAGGAATCAATAGTAGAGAATTTTGATCTGATGCATCTTGCTCGTAACAAAGTTCAAGTTTAAGCATCATTCTCACAAGGTCACTAGCATCTAAGTTCTCAAATACCTTTGATCCCATACCAGGCATTGGACTTTGTAAACTTCCTCTTAAGATTTTCTCCAATTCCTTCCTACTAATGAATCCATTGTTTTCTGAAGACTGTTGCTTTCTAACATTCAACTTTATGAGCTGACCAAGTGCTTCACCACAGAACCACTCACAATCCAAAATTAGAAACTCCAACTCATCAAAATAAATCACTTCACCAATGTGATGAAGACAAGTAGCAACAGCTCTTCGCTTCGTTTCCACCGCCTCTTTATTATAATGTCTCGATCGGATTCTCAAAGGCAGGACTTTTACTTGACACAGCTCACCGAACTCCTTCCACTTCATTGCCGGTTTGTTGTAATTCTCTGATCTCCATTGTGATAAAATATGTATTAGATCATTGCAAAGTTGATAAACTCGCGGTACTCTTTGGAGGATTGTTTTGCATGTCTTTCGAATATGATGAGTGAGTTTACTAACCGATGCAGATGATCTTGCATCAACTGTGAATACAGTTGGATAGAATTCAACATAGCCTTGAAACTTGTCTCTCAATCTTTGAATTGAATCAACTGTTTGCTGCAGATTTTGTGATGATTGGTTGATTTTATCAAAGTGTGTAAGAACAACAGCTACACTTGGTAGCATGCATTGTTGCACTGCTCTTTTGGAGTTGGAAACTATGAACCTTAGCCAATATTGCAGGTCCTCTTCAATCTCTGCAGTGCTTTTTGGTTCTTTGTTGCTCGGCTTCCTGAATAAACTCGATATGATAACGAAAATCGAAGCACTACCATGCCCCGGGAACATAAGATCATGAAGAGAGAAAAACTCATGTTGACCAGCAAGATTCCAAATTGAAATCTTTGTATCCTCATCCTTGAATGTTTTTATCTTAATTCCTACTGTTTTGACAGCCTGCTCCACTGGATTCACTATTGTTCTTACTTGATCCAAGTAGGGAAGCGTCGAGGCAGAGAAGTTTTGTGATATCGAATGACAAAGTGTGGTTTTCCCTGAAAATATGAATTCAAGCTATAACTCAAGTTGATTTACAATTAGTTTGTGTTTACCAGTGTAGGAAAATAGTGGGGCCATAACATAGTGGAATTTGAACAAATCACTTTTGTTCAGCAATACAATATTTAGTATAAAATGTTGTTAAGAAGTGGCTATAGAGGCGCCAGCGTAGCGGAATTTAAACTCACCGCTATTTTTCTCGATCTGCGATTGACAACACTGGTGTTTATATGAAAATGGTGCTTAATTACATTTCATTATCATATTTTATTTATATTTTAAGGCAGCATTCCGTGAAATCAATCTATATTAAAACATCAAAGATAAACAAATACTCAACCTTACCTGCATATTCTTGCCCACAGAAGAAAACTCTGCAACTCTTGGGCTCAGTGAGTGGCATATCTTTGAGCAAATCCATTTCAGGTTCAGGATTCTCATTCTGCCCTAATCTTTGATAAATCCCCGTAGTCTTTCCAGAATTATGTAAAGGTGTTCTTGATAGATCAATTTCTTCAATCCAAGGATTTATCTGCAATGTCTCCAAAATTGTCTGCAGCAATGTCTCTCCTTGAACACCTTTGCACCCTTGCAAACACAAACATTTCAAGCTAGCATTCTTCTCTAAGCTCTTAAAGATTTTAACAAAATCATCTGGTCTCAAACTCTCATCATCATGTATCCCGAACCGCGTCACCGTCTCATTCGTTATTAAAAACTGTGTTATAGCTGCTAAACCATCCCTTCCTATTCTTCTTCTCCCTCCACCAAAAGTAACACACTTCAAACTAATGTTAGCTTGCATTTGCAAAGATGAAAACCTACTTATAGGACAAAGTAAATGCTCGATGCCTATTCCGCCGAATAAATTTCCAGTTAAATGCAAAGTTTGCAGACTATGATTCTTAAATAGTCCAGCTGCAACATACACAATGCCCTTATCTTTAAGACATGTTCTTGAAAAGTTAACCTCTTTTAGTGTTTGGTTTTGTTCCAAAACCCATCTAAATTCCTTAGCACACTTGGATTTAATCTTGACACCAGTCATGTCAAGTGATTTAACAGTGAAATTCATTCCTAAAGAACAAGCAACCCTACAAGTACCTGAGAGGTTAAGCTTGTAAATTCTAAGTGTACTATTACCATGAACAAATTCAACAACTTTTGAACATTTTTCACCATTTTTTTCACCACACCAAACATGAACTTCCATAGCTCTATTCCTTGCCAAAACTGAAGATATAAGAGGTGTAGCTATGATATCATTTGAGTCAAAAATTGTCAACAATTTAAGATTTGGATTAACTTCAATCATCTTTGAAATCTCTTCAGCACCTCTTGAACCTATTGAATCTTCCCATATTTGCAACTCTTCCAAACTATGATTCACCATAAGAGAAGAAGCAATTAATCCAGCACCAATAGAACCAATACATGATTCTGAAATCATAATCTCTTTAATCACTTTATTTCTCTTCAAAATCTCAGAAAAATCTAACATGCTTTTGTCATTGAATCTGTTTCTTCTAAAAACAAGTTGTTTTACACATTGGTGATTACTAAGAAGAGTTTCAAGATTTCTTACCTGTTGTGAGTTCCATTCAACTCTGTGGAACTCTAAGTTTCCCAATGTGGATTTGGTGTTGTTGGATTCTGATAGTTTTGTTAAGAAGCTGGAAAAGTGGTTTAGATTTTCTTTTGAAATGTTAATGTTTATGGAGTTGTTTGTTTCTTGGTAACAATTTGAAGTTGGTTGGAAAAGGTAGAAGGAAATGCTGTGTAGGTTTTGGTTTTCCATGTTGATTGCTAGGAGAAACCATTGTAGTTCTTTTAGGTTCTGGTTTGATGACATAATCACTTTCAGAATAAGCTCTTTCAAAGTTATGTTTTGGAATTCAAATGTTTATTTTTTTGTTGTTGGAAGACAATGTATGATAAATGTTAGAGAATGTAGTCTTTGTTTGAAAACTGTTAGTATATTCTTTACTTGTCTTGATGGTGTGGCTTTAAGCAAAATATGTTTTTCTCACTGGCATCGATTCTTCACTTAGAAATGTTTTCTTTTATTTAACATTGAGAAAAATCACTTATACCTATGCCTACAAAATGTGTTCCAGTTAATAACTTTTTGACTTTTGGGGTCGGTGGAAAGTTTGTACGTTGCTTTTTTTCCTTAACTTTTTGACTCACTAAATGTTTGGTTTTCCCACTCACTAAATTTGAATAAATTGATTTTAATTAAATATAAAATAATTTATGTGTTGATATATAAGTAAATATTAGTTGAATAATAAATTTGTGTAAAAATTATAGTTAAATTTAAAATTATAAATTTTAAGTTTTTACTAGAATTAATTCTAAAAATAAAATCAATTTTTTTAATTAAATAAATAAAAATTAATTTTATTTGTATCACTTAAACATATCAAAATCAATTTTATATTTTTAAAATTGATTTTGACTCTACAAATTTGGCACACAACACACACTTAGTAAAGGACAAATTAAACCTCTTTTCAAGTCTCTTAAACGGTGAATAAAATAATTTTTTATCTAAATTTATGTTGAATCACCATTCACCAACAAGGGGGTCCATTATTCTCTTTTTGTGTTGCTAATTTAATTTTACATAAAACAAAGTTGAAAAAAAATCTGGTGAAGGAATTTTTGTACTACAGTATAATATATCTGTATATATAATAAATTGATGTTGTGTCAAACACGAATATTGTGCAGCAATGTGTCTTGCTGTAAGTTGAATTGTCTACTTTTATGGGGACTAAAATTTTTTATGATCACAATAGTTTGAGTAAAAAATTTAGATACGTATTATTTAATTTTAAAAAAAAAAAATTTATCATTTAATTATTATTTTTTAACTATTCAAATATTGTGACTAAAATTGCTTAGTAGACGGAACAAATGTACGGTTGTCAGACAATAAAATTTTAAAGTTCTTATATTTTATGCAGAAATAATAAACTCTAATTTTGGAGACTCTTTTTACAAAAACTAGTGTGTACCGTGCAATGCACGGAATAATATTATTTGAATTGTGATATATTTTATTTAAAAATAAAAAATAAAATCTGAAATAAAAACATTTAAAAAAATTATTATTTGCCAATAATTTATCTTGCTAAAATAAATACAACAAATATGTTCAAAAAAATGTATAGAACAAATACACTTTATCTTTTGTGATTGAATTTCTCTTAATATATTATCTTTTACACATAACATATTGAGCATCATAATAGAAAAATAAAAATATCTTAAAATAAATATGATTTAGCCTTTTAATATAAGTATTAAATATTTTATATCAAATTAACCTTTAATTTATCAAATTTACATTTATATTGCATTCCAATACATTATAAAATACATATCTTATAACTGTAAGAAAGAGAATAACTTTTATCTTTGAAGAGCTACAAATAAGGAACAAATTAAATAGCAAAAAACTTCAAGAAATTGAAAAAAAATAATAGGATTGATTAAACTCATCATAGTAAACATTGTGTCAATTCATATATTCAATTTTAAGTGGGTCTATAATAAGTTTTGATCCCAAACACAAATCTAAAAATAGGATAAATTGAAATATCAAATCCCACAGCTTAGATAATTAAGATGTCTGCAGCTTGAATCCATAATCCAACCTGCTTGGTGGTCTTTCTAAATAATTTTCATTTTTCAATCCATATGATATTAGAGACATCAACCTATGAAAGATATACCACATGCAACAAAACCAAGAAACAGTCATGCAAAAATGGCTAATGATACTAAGATATGAGTTTTATATAGATAAAGGCAATACTATTGACTCCTCTAATTGATCAAAAAGACAGACAAAATATCTATACAACAAACACTTAAATATACAAAAAAAACATGTCCAAAAATTGTATACTTTCCTGCAATATAATGACAATTAAAATAGAAAAATTATTGTAACAAATTATTTTATAAGTTATATACATACAACAATTGTGCCTTTTTGTGGGTGTGCTTCAATAACAATAAAGATATATAAATCTCATCACAGAAACTTATAAAATAATATAGATACCTCTCTTGCCTTTAAAATAGAAGAAATAATTTTGAAATTTAACAAAATATTCTAAAGGCATTGGAAATAATTAGTAATTGGTTAAAAATTTAAGATCCAAACAATATTTAGAAATTACTTCAAGTTACAATTGAAATCCTACAACAACAAACATGTCAACTTATATAAATCAACTTTGTTATCTTGTCAAAACATGTTAACAATCTCAATTTATATTAGAATACACAATCGTTTTGCTGAATTATTGACATTGACATTAAATTAATGATTGGAAATTGACAAATTACAAAGACTAAGATCAAATGGATTTAAATAGAACAACAATTGAATGGTCATTCTTGAACATTATAACATAACTTAAAAACGAAATAACAAGAACACAAAAAGTCAAAATCAAAATCGAAAACTGAAAATATGAAATATTAGTACAAAAATAATTACAACTTCTGTAATGAAACAAAAAATATGAAGGAAAAAATAAAAACACCTTACTAAATGAGTATAAATTTGATGTTCACCACTTCATATCATAAAAAAAAAAAAAAAAAAAAAAA
>JBBPBP010009777.1:41159414-41197303 GCA_037974735.1 Cicer chorassanicum
CGTTATAGAATAATGATTGTCTTAATTATTTTTTTTGATGAAATCATTGTCTTGATTTTAAATATGTAGAATTGAATTTTGTAGAAATAATTTAAATTTTAACAAATAAAAACAACGTATATTAAAAATATTGTGTTAAAAAGTGTGTTGTAATAATTTTTCTTCAATGATTGATTAAAATTAATTGAATCCTTCAAATTTTTATAAATGCATAAAATATTTTCAAATCCTATAAATTCTTATAATAAAAATCCTTTAAAATTTAAATTAAATTATAAATATTGAGAGTCTTTTAAAATTTTAAAACTTTTTTATTAAAAAAATTGTCTTTTAAAATTCTAATCCAATACACCTTTAGATTTTGACCTAGTTTCTTTGTCTCTGGTTCATCATGTCTAACAACAAGAACCAATGAATATGAACAATTTGTGTCCTTTGATGACAACATGCAAGAAAGCTTGGGAAGATGTAATAATGGGTGTGTTTGTTTCAGATTTTTAAAAAATCATTTTGTTAAAAAAAAAATCATTTTTTGGCAAAAAAATGAAAAGCTAAAAATAGTAGCTTCTCGCATTTTGTTATTGCGGTAGATGAGAGAGAAAAACAAAATACAATGGAAAAACAAGGAACTTAACTCTTTAACCATAGAAAATGATAAAAACAAAATACAACAGAAAAACACGAAACTTAACTCTTTAACGAAACTTAACTCTTTAAAGATAGAAAATGATGCAATTACTCCTACCTTATTTTGAAAATCTCAAATTGTCCTCCGTTCATTTTTAATAAGTTGACAATTTTTTTCTCTTCCCACGACGTATTTTTCTCTTTCCATGTTACCTTGTTTTCATCCATTAAATTTTGTTTTCTTTTTAGATTTTTCTTGTTTTTTGATTGTGTGTGTTTATTTATTGGTTTTTGAAAAGTACTCAATTATAAAATTTTAAAATGTGTATACGAAATGATCATTGTAGTTTCAAAAAAAAATCATTTTTACAAAATTGTATACAAACGGGTTAAAAATCATTTTAAAAAAATCATTTTTATAATAGTAAACAAACGGGAGTTAAAAAATCATTTTTTTTTTAAAAATCTCTAAAAAATAATCTCTAAATTATTTAAAACAAAAATCATTTTTATTTAAGATCAAACAAACGCACCCAATAGCTTTTGGAGAAAATTTATACACAAGTTCTCCTTTCCTTAGTGCGTCATCAAGTATATCGTGCAATCCGCGACTGAATTCAGAATAGCAAGAGAATATGGGTAAGATATTTCACCTCTATATAGATAGCATGCAAATTTCTAAAATACATTTATAAATCGATATGTTTTAGTATTATTAAATTAATTAATTAATAATTGAATGATATGACTTTAATGAATTAGTTTGATTAGATTATAGATTTAACACTACAAATTTTTTTAAGTTTTACACTTTAAATTTCTTTTGATTTGTTATAATTTTTAATTATAAAAATAATTTATATAACTATTGAAATTAAAATTTAATTAAAAAACTAATTTAATTATTAATTAAAATTTTAATAATATAATTACATTCTTTTTTCTTCATAGTACCGTAGAAGTTGTCAGATAATATACATTATATTAAGAGGGTTATATAAATTTTTGTTTTCTATAAATATAACTTTTTTTAAGGACATATTTTCTAAGAATATTGAAAATCTCCAAATTAAGCTCTAAACTATTCACTTATGTGGCACAATATGATGTCAAAAATAAATAAAAAATTATGGAAATTAAAACTTAGTATAATGCTTTCAAAGTATTATTGTTGTTATAGAAGATATTGTTCGATAAAACTTTAAATCTATCATAAATTGTTTTTACAAATCATCTAGATCTCCAAAATTATATGGTTAAATTCTAATATAAATTAGAACTTAAAGACTCTGAATCTTCAACATCATAACTTCATATCGTGAGAACTTCAAGAAGTGTCGATTCTCTCGACATACTTAGGTTGTTGTATGAGTGAAATTTCCAATTCAGACGCAAAATGTAAACAAAACATACCTAATAGGTGCTAAGATACATAATGTAAACAAAACATACTTATTATTATTTTTATTAGCACATAATAATCGATCGCATCATCACCTATAATTATTTATCATTACGTACAGACTATAAATCTCAAAATAATTTATTAGATTTACAAAAAAAAAAAAGTCAGCGGATAAAGAAAATTTATTTTTAAGAAAACAAAATTTTGTAACTAATTTAGGATATTACGTTCTTCAAAGTACATATTTTAAACTTTATTCCCCAATTTAAATAGTGCAATTTCAATGAACTTGATTTAACTATCATTTGTTAATTTAATTCTAAAAATTTACCAGTACTTATATGGTTTTCAAACAAAAATTCGTTTCAAATTAAATAAATAAAATACAACTTATGACTCGAATTCCTTGTATCACCTATCAGAACGGGGTTTCTCCCAAACTTGAACTTTAAGAATCATTAACCTATAATAACTGCAATTTCGCAAACGCAGGACCAAACCAGTCAAACGCAAACAACGAAAGAGGTGAGTTTCAAAATTATATTGATAGTATAATATAAGTAAGAAGAACGTGCAATTAATCATAAATAAACCGTATCATTACACAAACATTATTCAAGGAAAAACATCACATTATAAAGTCAAAATCACTCAAGGAAAATCAATACATTTCACTATAACATCAAATCATCTGAGAGAAATTATTATCGCACACGATACATATTAATCGCAACAAAACAATCACAAGAAAATGCAATGTTGTGTATGAGCTTAGACACTACGTCATAATTTGGTATCATTCTTGAAGTAGCAATGTCAAGTTACAAGGAAGCGGGTTTGAATTGTAATCTTGCCTATTTAAAAATTTCCTGTTAAAAACTTAAGAAAACAACTCAAGAATGATCTTGGTTATAAAAACAGAAACGAAGAACGTTCTTGGTTTTAAAACAGAAAACGCAGAACGTTCTTGATTAGTTAAAATCACAATTTTAGTTTCTCTATTTAATTTTGATAATAACAATAACTGAATGTAAATAGAGATAAGGAAGAGATACCACACAAAGATATATTCTGGTTCACCCAACGTGGGCTACATCCAGTCCTCACAACTGTGAGATTTTCACTAAGTGTTCCAAGAGAAATGGAGAACAATCACAGTTAAAGATCAACCTTGATCTGTAACTACACTTTCTTTCCACCCAGAAAGGATCAATCAAGTCACCTAACTAATCTGTTAGGATTTTAAAGTTAACTATTTTAATCACACTCAAACTATAAACAAGCCTTATAGTTATGAGTTTATACAATAATGATTTGAAAGGTTTGTTTGAATCTAATTATGCTCAACTCTTGTTTGAGAAATGATTCGGAACAAAGAAAGAACTCAGTAGAATAAAACTGGAAGTATGTATTGGGTTCAGCCTGATTTCTTTTGTGAATGAGATAGCTTCAAGAATGCAAGTGAATATGATTTAATGAGAATACTTGGCACTTGAAGATCTGAATGATGCTTGCGAATTTGCCTTCCTTTTATAGATGTTTTGAGCAATTAATTCTGGTCAGAAAGAGCTGTTGGTAGTGCTCTGTTTTCCTTCTGACAGAAGCAAGGAATCTGTTGACAAAAGAGCACCATTCATGTGACAGTTTTGGGCTTTCTGTTTTGGGCCGTTTTGCTTGATTTCAAACAGACTTGTTGCGTGCTATAATGACCCATTAAGCTTTGATAATACTTAATGATAATTGGGCTTCGATCTGGATGTTTAATTCGATCCAAAACTGTTTGGAAAGGAGTGAATATTTTTCTGCAGAAATGAGAAGTCTTCTTCTGCAGAAACAGAGATTGTTCTTCTCAAAAACGGAGAACGTTGATTATAGGTGGAGAAGGATAATCAATCTGGTCTGATAGACTTCTGAATAATCTGAAGACTTATACTCAATCTTGAAGTTCAGTTTTGTTCAACTTTCTTGACAGTTCCAGACTGGAGAAAGTTGCAGTCCGTTTTTTGATATGCTTAGATTCATGACGATTTTTCTTAATGATCCGAGAACCGTTTTGAGTAAACATGGTTCCTATCTGTTCCTTGCCATGTACTGATGAAATTGGTATAAAGATTTAAGGCATAATCAATGTAGAAGTGTTGGAGAAAGATTGGTGAAGTGGCTGTAACAATCTTTCTTGATTCTGCTGATCTTTCTCTGTTTTGTACAGTTTATGATCATGACTTATTTCTTTGCTTTGCTTGGTTCCTATCTTTAATAAAAACACTCAAGAGCACAGATTAAATTAACATAACATTTAGAATCATAATTAATATTCTTAATTAATCTTTGTTTATTTTCATCAAAACTTAATTTGAGAGTTTGTCTTAACAATCTCCCCCTTTTTGATGATGACAAACATGTTAATTTAGATTTTAATTCTGATTCTAATTTTTATTTTGAAGAGGGTAAAAACTCCCCCTCAATTGATGCAATAGATGTTTTTAGTGATATAACTAATGCAATCAGTTTAATTTTAGCAATAAAGGATATTTCATTAATAATGCGATTTGCTGAATTACAAAAAGTGATATCCTGAATTTCAACAGATCATAAACAGAATAAAAACTAAACTTAATTCTCCCCCTTTGTCATACAAAAAGGAAGGAGAAAAAGATCCCTATTTTGCTAAAGAAGGAGAAGATCCTTCTGATGATTGAGACTTGGACGGTACAGGGACAGGCTCAAGAACAGGAGCAGCGTGAAAATGAGGAGGAGGAGGCACACCGAGCTTGGGTGCGAGTGTATCCGTGAGCCAGGATTGTAGCTGAGTCTGTTGAGCCAAGAGAAGTTGCAGAGTTGCCATTATTTCAAAGTTGGTGGGTTCCTTTGGAGGATTCATGATTGGTGGAGGAATGGGAGTAGTGCTGGTTGATGGAGCAGAGACAGCTAGGAGAGAGGCAGGTAGTGGCTGAGGATTGGATTGATTGGATGAAGTAGCGTTGTTGGAAGGTTCGGAAGAAGCCAAAAATTGACTAATGCCGAAAATAGATGATGTGGTGGTTTGAGGAGAAATGTATGCTGGTGACATGGCAGAGACATTTTGGTGAGAAAGCAATGTTGTCATGGGGTCAAGGGGAGAACGAAGAAGCTGAGATACAGAGATGAAATATGTGGAGGAAATGGTGGATTGTTTGGGAAAAACAGAGAATGTTGGATTGTTAGGAGGAGGGAAGATAACGTTCTCTGTTGTGAGGGGAACGTTCTTGAGCAGGATTAGAACATTCTGGGTTTTGTGGTGATCGTTCTGGGCTCTGTGGAGAACGTTCTGGATTTTCTGATGAACGTTCTGGGATATGAGGAGAACGTTCTGGAGTATTATCAGTAACCCGAGCTGGTGAAGGAGAAGGTGATGTGGGGACTGTAACTGGAGCTTCCCGTCTGGTAGAACGTTTTCTTTTTAGTGTGGAAGGAAATGAATGAATGAGTGGCGCAGATTGTCTGGTTCTGGGTCGGTTAGTTGGTGGATATCGTGGCTGTGATTCAGGTGGGGGAGAAGGCTGTCTGGTGACGGTGATTTTCAAATGGGCCATGTATTTGGTGGAAAATTTGGAGATTTTGATAAGAGATTTTTCATTTGCCATAGGGATATGAAAATGATTAAAGACTTTTGTAAGAATCATACCATAAGGAACAATATTCTTCTTGTGGTCTTTGTTGGCAGCAGCGATCATGTGATGAAGTATCAGATGAGGAAGGTTGAGACACTTGCAGTTGAGCAGGTGATAGATGATTAGTGCGTCGTTTTCAGAGACATGCTCATGGCTTCCACAGTGAGGAAGAAGAGTATGTTGACTCATGTTGTTGAAAATTTTAGGTAGAGGGCGAAGGAATGTTGACAGGTACCTAGTGGAATTCTCTTGAAATAGTTCGGAGAGAACTGCAGTCTCTTTAAGATTGAGAGCTGCATACCAGGATTTTCCAAAAACAGCAGGACCTTCAGTAGGAAGATCCAAGATTGAGGCCAAAATGTCAGGAGTCAATCTGATCTCAATTCCCTTGATAGTGGAAATGAACAGAGATTTTTCAGGGAATGTTTTGGCCTGACAATAGAAGGCGCGAACAACATCTGGATAGTGTGGTTCAGAAATTTGCAAAAAGGCAGTCCAGCCTAGGGCATCAGTAAAACGTTTGACAGTGTTGCCATCGACTATGAGTTTGTCGAAGATGAAAACTCTGCCAACACCAATGAACCTTTGAGCCTATTTGTCTTTAAATAGTTTGGTGGTAGTGGGAGGAATCAGAGGAGTGGTATTTGGCTTGGTCTTTTTGGAGGGTGGAGATGGTGGCATAGGAGAGTCAGGGTCAGATGAAGGTTCAGAGGAAGGAGAGGAAGGAGATTGAGGTGAAAGTGGTCGTTTGGTGGTTTTTGAAGGATCGTAAGACGGAGAACGTTCTTCGGGAGGTGAACGTTCTTGAGTTGAAGAGGGAGATTGTTGGTGTTCATGAGAACATTCTCGAATGGGAGAACGTGCTTGAGTAGGGGAGGATGTGTTTTGAGCATGGGAAGGAGAAGTAGCGGGAGAACGTTCTGAGTTAGGAGAACGTTCTTGAGGAGGAGAAGAAAAATGGTGAGGGATAGGAGAACGTTCTTGAACTGGAGAACGTTCGGGAGTAGGGTAAGATTTTTGTGAACAGTTGTAGCGGAAGGAGTGGGAGAACGTTCTTGCATTTGGGTGGGAGAAGGTGTTGGGGTTGGGGATCATTCTTGAGATGAGGAAGGAGAAAGACGGAATTTGTTCTTAGGTACAGTTGTTTTGAATCTCTGGCGAATGGGTAAGTTTGTTCTTGCCAGAAATTTTGAGGTTGAAATGGTGGTTTTTGTTTTTAGGGCACGGGTTTTAGGTTGAGTAGATGTGGGAGAGGAGAAAAAATCAGTCATTGGTCTTTGTTTTTGGTTAGAAGGAGTAGATTGAGAGGCTTCAGAAAAAGATGATTTAGATGGGGTTGGTATTGAGGTTTTTGATTTAGGAGTCTGAGATGAAAAAGAGGTTTTTGCTGAAGTGATAGGTTTTGTTGAAGGAGGAGAAGTATCATATGATTCATCTGATTCAGTGTCTAAGATGATGAAGTAGGCAGGTTTAGTGATTGGGGTCCTTGAGGTCCCAATTCCTGCCAGAATTCTCATTGAGCGCCTTTTAGGTGCTGGAGGATTGACAAATTTTTGTGGTGGTGGTGCGAGTTTAGAAAAAGATGTTCTTAAATGAGGAGGAACTTGAGTAAAATTTGGGGTTTGACAGGAATGAAGAGGAGGAAGAACAGAGGATACAGGTTCAGGAATGGAGGTGTTAGGGTTGGACTCAGGGAACGAAGAAAGATAATCAGAAAAAGAGGAGTCTGATGAGTGTTTTGGAGGAGTTGGCCTGGGTGGAGGTGAAGGTGAACGATTGTAGACTGGTGAGAAAGATGATGATGGTGATGGAGTTTCAGTGCTTGCATTTTTGCGAGGAGATTGCTTGGTTCGAGCCATTTTTTATGCTGAGAAAGAGAAATGAAAAATGACTTTGGAGGAAGATGATAGTTTGAGAGAATGGAAACTGTTTCAAAAGAGATTAACAGCTGTGATAACTGCAACTTGTTTTTGCAGTTTTTCAAGAGAGAGAGTAATGATGATTAACCTAGGGAAGTGACAAGTGTTGGGGAAAAGGACGGTTTTGACGGCTGAGCAGTGTCTTTTGAAAGGCTTGATGCACGCGCATTTAATGCTAGGACATGCCTTGCCTTCGCATGAGAAAGATGATGTCTGGGAAGAGGATTTGAAAAACGGAGAAAGATGTTTAAAAAACGGAGATTGATAAACGTTCTCCGTTTTCTGCAGAAGCAGTTTTAACTAGAATTTTCAGGATTTTTCAAAATTTTCAGTTTTTCTTTGATTGAATTAAACTTTCCTCGACCAAGGGCTTCGTAAAAATATCAGCAAGCTGATTTTGAGTATCAACAAAAAATAATTCAATATCCTTTTTATTAACATGATCGCGAATAAAGTGATGTTTTATTTCAATATGTTTTGAACGAGAATGCTGAATTGGATTTTTTGACAGATTGATTGCACTAGTATTATCACAGTAAATTGGAATACTAGAGTAACTTACAGAAAAGTCTTCAAGTTGATTTTTAATCCAGAGGACTTGTGAGCAACAACTTGCAGCTGATACGTATTCAGCTTCAGTGGTTGATAAGGCTATAGTATTTTTTTCCTGCAAGACCAACTTATCAAAGCATCACCCAGAAATTGACATGCTCCATTGGTGCCTTTTCTTTCAGTTTTATCTCCAGCATAATCAGCGTCACAATATGCTACAAGATCAAAATGAGAACCTTTTCTATACCAAAGGCCAAGATCAGTAGTTCCAACAAGATATCTAAAAATTCGTTTTACAGCAGTTAAATGAGATTCTTTTGGCGCGGATTGAAATCTAGCGCATAATCCTACTGCAAATACAATATCTGACCTGCTAGCAGTTAAATATAGCAAAGAACCGATCATGCCTCTATATTCTTTTTCCGAAACAGATTTTCCATGTTCATCTTTGTCTAATGAAGAGGATGGATGCATAGGAGTAGACATAATTTTTGCTTCATTCATTTTGTACTTGGCTAACAAATCTTTAATGTATTTTTCTTGACAAATAAAAATACCATTTTCATGTTGTTTGATTTGTAATCCAAGAAAATATCTTAATTCTCCCATCATGCTCATTTCAAATTCACTTTGCATGAGTTTTGAGAAACCATCACACATTTTTTCATTTGTTGATCCAAAGATAATATCATCAACATACACTTGTACGATGAGTAGATCGTTTTTATCAATTTTCTTAAAAAGTGTAGTGTCAATTTTTCATCTGGAAAAACCATTATTGATTAAGAAGGAACTTAACCTATCATACCAAGCTCTTGGTGCTTGTTTTAAGCCGTACAAAGCTTTTGTGAGTTTGAAAACATGATTTGGCTTTGATTGATCTTCAAAACCAGGAGGTTGTTTCACATAAACTTGTTCATTTAAAAAGCCGTTTAAAAATACACTTTTAACATCCATTTGAAATAATTTAACAAGTTTGTGAGATGCATATGCAAGAAGTATACGAATAGCTTCTAACCTTGCAACAGGAGCAAAAGTTTCATCATAGTCTATACCTTCTTGTTGATTGTAACCTTGAGCAACCAATCTTGCTTTGTTTCTTACAACCTTACATTTTTCATCTAATTTGTTTCTGAAAACCCAGCGTGTACCAATAATTGTTTGATCTTGAGGATTTGGTACCAAAGTCCAGACTTCATTTTTATCGAACTGCTGCAGTTCTTCCTTCATGGCTTCAATCCAAGATTGATCAACTATGTCTTCTTTAATTGATTTTGGTTCAACTTGAGAAATCATTGCCATGTTGTTTTCATCATTCTTGAATGATTTCCTAGTTCGGATTCCATCTGTTGTATCCCCAATGATTTGGGTTTGAGGGTGATCTCCTATCGTTCTCCAGCTTTTAGGAGGAGAATGATACGAAGACTGTTTATCGATCTCCGTTTCCTGTATATCAGTTTTCTGTTGTGTGTCTGGCAGTTCTTCATCCTCATTTGACTTTTCAAGTATTAAGTCATCAAATTCATCAAATAAAATATGCATGCTGATTTCAACAACTTTAGTTCTTAGATTAAAAACTCTATAACCTTTAGAGTCGGTTGAATAACCCAAAAAGATAGCTTTATCTGATTTCGAATCAAATTTTCCAAGAACATCTTTGTTGTTTAGAATATAACAGTAGCACCCAAAAATATGGAAGTATGAAATGTTTGGTTTTCTGATTTTCCAGCTTTCATATGGAGTTTTGTTTATGATTTTTCTAATGGATACACGATTTAAAATATAGCATGATGTATTGACAGCTTCAGCCCAAAAATATTTTTCAACATTAGATTCTTCCAGGATTGTTCTTGCCATTTCTTGTAAGGTTCTATTTTTTCTTTCAACAACTCCATTTTGTTGAGGAGTTCTTGCACAAGACAAATTATGAGAAATGCCAAATTCATCAAGAAAGTTCTTGAAAGGGGCATTTATGAATTCTCCTCCATGATCACTTCTTATAGAGATGATGCTGGATTCTTTTTCATTTTGTACTTTTTTACAAAAGCTTTTAAAAGCTTCAAAAGCATCATCTTTTTGTTTTAAAAATAGTACACAAGTGTATCGAGAAAAATCATTAACAATAACAAAACCATATTTCATTCCTCCTAAACTGGTTGTTTTGACATGACCAAATAAGTCTATGTGAAATAATTCAAGAATTCTGTTTGTGGAAATAAAATCTTTTGAATGAAAGCTGCTTTTAACTTGCTTTCCTTTTACACAAGCTTCACATATTCTGTCTTTTTCAAAATTCAGTTTTGGTAAACCTCTGACAAGTTATAATTTTGAAATTTTGGAAATGGTTTTCATGCTGACATGCCCTGCCCTTTTATGCCAGATCCATTTATCTTTATCAATAGATATGAAGCAGGATTCATCAGGCAGTTCTTCAAGATATAATACATAAAGGTTTTTCTTTCTGGTTCCAGAAAACAGTTTTTCACCAGATGTTGTTTTTATGATTTCACATATGTTGGGTTTGAAAATAACTTCACAGCCATTGTCACAGAGTTGACTTTGAAGTAGAAATGTCAAGTTACAAGGAAGGGGGTTTGAATTGTAATCTTGCCTATTTAAAATTTCCTGTTAAGAAACTTAATAAAACAACTCAAGAATGATCTTGGTTATAAAAACAGAAACGGAGAACGTTCTTGGTTTTAAAATAGAAAACGCAGAACGTTCTTGATTAGTTAAAATCACAGTTTTAGTTTCTCTATTTAATTTTGATAATAACAATAACTGAATGTAAATAGAGATAAGGAAGAAATACCACACAAGAATATATCCTGGTTCACCCAACGTGGGCTACGTCCAGTCCTCACAACTGTGAGATTTTCACTAAGTGTTCAAAGAGAAAGAGAGAACAATCACAGTTAGAGATCAACCTTGATCTGTAACTACACTTCCTTTCCACCCAGAAAGGATTAATCAGGTCACCTAACTAATCTGTTAGGATTTTGAAGTTAACTCTTTTAATCACACTCAAACTATAAACAATCCTTATAGTTATGAGTTTATACAATAATAATTTGAAAGGTTTGTTTGAATCTAATTTTGCTCAACTCTTGTTTGAGAAAAGGATTCAGAACAGAGAAAGAATTCAGTAGAATAAAACTGGAAGTATGTATTTGGTTCAGCCTGATTTCTTTTGTGAATGAGATGGCTTCAAGAATGCAAGTGAATATGATTTAATGAGAATACTTGGCACTTGAAGATCTGAATGATGCTTGCGAATTTGCCTTCATTTTATAGATGTTTTGAGCAACTAATTCTGGTCAGAAAGAGCTGTTGGGAGTGCTCTGTTTTCCTTCTGACAGAAGCAAGGAATCTGTTGAAAAAGAGCTCCATTCATGTGACAGTTTTGGGCTTTCTGTTTTGGGCCTTTTTGCTTGATTTCAAACAGACTTGTTGTGTGCTTTAATGACCCATTAAGCTTTGATAATATTTGATAATAATTGGGCCTCGATTTGGATGTTTAATTTGATCCAAAATTGTTTGGAAAGGAGTGAATATTTTTCTGCAGAAATTAGAAGCCTTCTTCTGCAGAAACATAGATTGTTCTTCTAAAAAACGGAGAACGTTGATTATAGGTGGAGAAAGATAATCAATCTGGAATGATAGACTTCTGAATAATCTGAGGACTTATATTCAATCTTGACGTTCAGTTTTGTTCAACTTTCTTGACAGTTCTAGACTGGAGAAAGTTGCAGTCCGTTTTTTGATATGCTTAGATTCGTGATGAATTTTCTTAATGATCCGAGAATCGTTTTGAGTAAAAATGATTCCTATCTGTTCCTTGCCATGTACTAATGAAATTGGTATAAAGATTTCAGGCATAATCAATGTAGAAGTGTTGGAGAAAGATTGGTGAAGTGGCTGTAACAATCTTTCTTGATTCTGCTGATATTTCTCTGTTTTGTATAGTTTATGATCATGACTTATTTCTTTGCTTTGCTTGGTTCCTATCTTTAATAAAAACACTCAAGAGCACAGATTAAATGAACATAATCATTTAGAATCATAATTAATATCTTTAATTAATCTTTTGTTTATTTTCATCAAAACTTAATTTGAGAGTTTGTGTTAACAGACTTATGCTTAAGAGATTATGTTTTAGACCTTCAACATATTGAACATCAGTTATTTGAGCAGAGTTTTTCTTACCAATTGTACCTTTACTTTTGATTCGAGCTTGATTGTCGTTTCCAAAAGTAACAGACCCTCCATCTTTCTTGACAAAGGACATGAAGCAATTTTTATCACCTGTCATGTGTCTTGAACAGCCACTGTCCAAGAACCATGGCTTTTTCTTGACACCTTGAGAACCAACCTGCAGTTTTGGTTTTATTAACTATTGGTACCCATTCTGTCTTGGGTCCTTGTGGATTAGTTCTAAATTTTGATTTTCTGGTATTATAACATGTAGATTCAGAATGTCCAATTTTAGAGCATGAAGAACATTTAATTATTTGTTTATGAAAAGATTTTTTAACTGGTTTTGACAGATTTTCAGAACTTTCTCCGTTTTGTGTTTTATCTGGAGAACGTTCTTGGTTTTTTTGAAAAACTGTTTTTGTTTCAGATTGTTCTTTTCTCTGTTTGCTCTTGATTTTCTCATCTCTTTTTTTAAAATAACATGCAAATTCAAGGTGTCCAATTTTACTGCAATATGAACATTTGATCTTGCATTTATTTTCTCTTCTTTCTGGAATAAAAAAGTTTTCATACATTTTGGTTTTCTGAGTTTGATTAAAACCAAGACCAGCTTTATCAAATATTCCAACTTGAGATCCCATGATTTTTTGAAATGTTCCAGTAGCTTTAATAAAGTTTAACAGATCATTTTTCAAAAGTTGAACTTCAGATTTAAGGAGAACGTTCTCCTTTTGAAGTGCACAATGTTCTTGACTTTCTTGATTTTCAGTGTGAAAGTTTTTGGTTTGAGATTCTTTCAGATTTTGAATGATTTCCTTCAGCTTATTATTCAAAACCTGAGTTTTTTTCTTTTTCTTCCTTTTCTTTATAAAATTTTTCTTTTAAGGAACTACACTTTTGAATGAGTAAGTTTGAATCATTTAATAAGTTATCAAATTCTTTTTCCATTTGTTCACACAAAATGCAGGATTCAGAATTTGTTACCTCATTTTCTTCAGTGTTTGCCATTAAGCATATGTTAGCTTCTTCATCTTCTTCCTCATCAGATTCATCTGGGTTATCCCATGTGGCCATTATTGATTTCTTTTTGAAAGGAAATCTGTTTGTTGTTATTTTGTTCAGAGGACACTCAGATTTGTAATGTCCCAGCTTATTACATCCAAAACATGTAATTTGACTTTTGTCTTGTTCTGTTTTAGGATTTTCTTTTCTGTTTGGGAATCCCTTCTTCATTTGATCTCTTCTTCTCATTATTCTTTGAATTCTTTTAGTGAGAAAAGCTATTTCTTCATCAGCATCTTCTTGAATTTTTTCTTCTGGTTCTTCCTCTGTTTGGTCAAGCATGCTTTCTTGAGATGCTTTTAAAGATATTGCTTTTCCTATCTTGACAGGTTTATCCTCTTGTAATAATACCTCATGTGCTTTTAAGGTTTCAATTAGTTCTTCTAGTGCCAGTACTTCAAGGTTCTTGGCTCGGCTTATGGCTGTTACCATTGGTCTCCATATGACTGGAAGACATCTCATGATCTTTCTTACTCTATCTTGTACTGAGTAAGCCTTTCCCAATGATCGCATTTCATTCACTATAGTTGTGAACCTTGAATACATTTCATCAATGGTTTCTCCTTCATTCATTTCGAATAGCTCAAATTTTCTTATGCCGATGTCTATTCTTGTTTCTTTGACATGGTTTGTTCCTTCATGATGAATTTGTAATGTATCCCAAATTTCTTTAGCAGTTGTGCATTCATCGACTCTTTTGCTTTCTTCCCTGCTCAAAGCGCACGATAAGAATAATTGAGCTTTAGAGTTTAAGAGTACCTTAGTTTTGTCTTTAGATGTCCAGTCGACTTCTTCCTTTTTGGCAGAGTTTGAATCATTTTGATCAGCTCTTGGAATGAAATCTCCATCTGTAATGATGCGCCACATTCCCGTGTCTTGAGACTTTAGAAACAACTGCATCTTGTTTTTCCAAAAGTAGTAATCAGTTCCATCAAAATATGGTGGCCTGTTTGAGGATCCTCCTTCGACAATGTATTTTGCTTTTGACATTTTTCTTCTAGATCTTTTTCTCTAGCACTTGGTTAAAGTGTTCTTTCTAGAGACCTTGCTCTGATGCCAATTGAAGTAGCAATGTCAAGTTACAAGGAAGGGGGTTTGAATTGTAATCTTGCCAATTTAAAAATTTCCTGTTAAAAACTTGAGAAAACAACTCAAGAATGATCTTGGTTATAAAAACAGAAACGGAGAACGTTCTTGGTTTTAAAACAGAAAACGCAGAACGTTCTTGATTAGTTAAAATCACAGTTTTAGTTTCTCTATTTAATTTTGATAATAACAGTAACTGAATGTAAATAGAGATAAGGAAGAGATACCACACAAAGATATATCCTGGTTCACCCAACGTGGGCTACGTCCAGTCCTCACAACTGTGAGATTTTCACTAAGTGTTCCAAGAGAAATGGAGAACAATCACAGTTAAAGATCAACCTTGATCTGTAACTACACTTCCTTTCCACCCAGAAAGGATTAATCAAGTCACCTAACTAATCTGTTAGGATTTTAAAGTTAACTATTTTAATCACACTCAAACTATAAACAAGCCTTATAGTTATGAGCTTATACAATAATGATTTGAAAGGTTTGTTTGAATCTAATTATGCTCAACTCTTGTTTGAGAAATGATTCGGAACAAAGAAAGAACTCAGTAGAATAAAACTGGAAGTATGTATTGGGTTCAGCCTGATTTCTTTTGTGAATGAGATAGCTTCAAGAATGCAAGTGAATATGATTTAATGAGAATACTTGGCACTTGAAGATCTGAATGATGCTTGCGAATTTGCCTTCCTTTTATAGATGTTTTGAGCAATTAATTCTGGTCAGAAAGAGCTGTTGGTAGTGCTTTGTTTTCCTTCTGACAGAAGCAAGGAATCTGTTGACAAAAGAGCACCATTCATGTGACAGTTTTGGGCTTTCTGTTTTAGGCCATTTTGCTTGATTTCAAACAGACTTGATGCGTGCTATAATGACCCATTAAGCTTTGATAATACTTAATGATAATTGGGCTTCGATCTGGATGTTTAATTCGATCCAAAACTGTTTGGAAAGGAGTGAATATTTTTCTGCAGAAATGAGAAGTCTTCTTCTGCAGAAACAGAGATTGTTCTTCTCAAAAACGGAGAACGTTGATTATAGGTGCAGAAGGATAATCAATCTGGTCTGATAGACTTCTGAATAATCTGAAGACTTATACTCAATCTTGAAGTTCAGTTTTGTTCAACTTTCTTGACAGTTCCAGACTGGAGAAAGTTGCAGTCCGTTTTTTGATATGCTTAGATTCATGACGATTTTTCTTAATGATCCGAGAACCGTTTTGAGTAAACATGGTTCCTATTTGTTCCTTGCCATGTACTGATGAAATTGGTATAAAGATTTAAGGCATAATCAATGTAGAAGTGTTGGAGAAAGATTGGTGAAGTGGCTATAACAATCTTTCTTGATTCTGCTGATCTTTCTCTGTTTTGTACAGTTTATGATCATGACTTATTTCTTTGCTTTGCTTGGTTCCTATCTTTAATAAAAACACTCAAGAGCACAAATTAAATTAACATAACATTTAGAATCATAATTAATATTCTTAATTAATCTTTGTTTATTTTCATCAAAACTTAATTTGAGAGTTTGTCTTAACAATTCTAACTTTGAAGTACTTGGTTAGGAGGCTTGATATTATGTCACCACTTGAGTGGACGGACAATTCAAATTGGCCATACCCTCAGAGATCCCCTCACCTCAACCCGAGACACGTATACGCGACAATAGAAGTAAACGTGTGTTGCACAGTAGCTCTCGACATTTGGAGAGCTACCTCCAAGTCACCTAAGAATTCCCCACCCGAATACCTCCAAGGTCTAACAATCGTACCTTAAGGCTCAACAGTTGATCAGACTCATTCAATTCTACTTCCCCAAAATCACTAGGCTTGTCAGACTCTATCTACATGATGACAAAATAATCTTCACCTCAAAAATTATCAACTTCTATTTTCTCCCCTCGTTGGTCTAGACTACTCTATTAATAGCATTATATTTAGCACAAGTTGGAATCATCGCTATTTCATCAACTAAGGGGTTACTTCAAAATTATTATCACAAATTTATAATATCACTATCATTAATCATAAATCATCATCATCACATAAACTTATCAAAAATTTATAACATCACTATCATCAATCATAAATCATCATCATCGCATAAACTTATCACAAATTTATAACATCACTATCATAAATCATACATTATCATCATCACATAAACTTATATCATACAATGCATCCATATTTTATTATCACCTCATATAAACTCATTTAATCAAACATATGCACCAAATTCATTCAACATCGAATATCACAATAATATCAAACATCACAAATTCAACGAAATTAAATCAATCAACACCTTATAAATTAAAAAATATATATAAAACCAACAATTACTAAAACTAATTTTTTAAAACACTTTTTAGACAGTAAAGTAATTAATCTTTTAAAATACATTAATAGCTAAAACTCTCATATTCAAAATAATAACTATAATTATTATTATAATATTTTTCAAATAATCACGTAAAAATACTACCATCTTTATAGAATAGTCAAAATCATTAAATAAATAAATAAATATAGCATCAACAATTTATATTAATTTCAAAATTTACAATAGTTATGTATAAAACCACCATGCCATAAGAAGTATATAAAAATGAAGGAAATCAATCACAATATTACTAATATCTCAAGATAATTATTTACAAAATAAATAACTAAAAATAATAAATAATTAGAAATAATTAAAATATAACTATATGTACACTTAATATCAGTCAAACGCATATAAAAATATCACATTAATTACTTATGCGCATATGCACGTAAAACCGCCTAAAATCTTATTCTTTAAAATATTACACTAAAATACTATTTTTTTAGAAAAATATATAAAATAAAATAAAAAAATTTAATATTTAATACATTGAGTTTGAGCTTTTCACTTGTTTTCCGGTGATATTGGTCTTTTTCTTTTTCTATTAGCTTTTGTTCTTTTATCTTCTCTTCTCTTGCAATAGATATGTGATTTTTACATATTTTCTGTAAGTTGAGGTTTTGCTAATAGTGTATGATCGTTGATTTGCACCAAGATCATTTTCATTTTTTTTTGTATACCAATTTCCGATGGTGTATTTTATAGCCAATTAGAATAGATTCGTTAAGAAGCTTTTTTCCTTTTGTTTGTCAAAAGATGACAATTCATCACTATTGATTTGTCAGATATTGATTGCTATCGTGTAATTTGTTAGAGACATAGGAGAGAAAACCACTAAACTGTAATGATTCTTCATACTTTTTCTCTGTATCATAAATGCACCTTGTTTATTGAAATCTTAATCTCGTATGATGATGCAACATATACTAAACGATCCAAATGTTTAACTTGTAAGAGGCACGTAAGATATGTGCTCTCTTTTAGAGGACTTGGATTATCAAATGCACTGTAAATCTCGAGGGATTTTGTGTCAGACAATTGTAGTGATTGTTCTTTCTATGTTGTGTTGTCTTAGAGTATATTGAAGTGTGTGTTTAATCTGTCCAGAAAAATAGTCATGTTTTCATGGGTTCCCTTCACTTTAGATTGAATGATTAGAGGATCATGATTTTGCTTTGAATATTATCTGCATATTTTTTTACTCATTATCTGCATATATGAACACAAGTTAGCAAATAAACTGTTCTTTTTCAATGTTCTTCGTTATCATCAAAAAAATTAAGAGAATTGTTCTCCAATCAATATAGTTCTAACAACCATATCTTCTCATGATAATGAAAGCACTACTAACAAAAATCACACCTCTCATCCTCCCCTTTTCAAAGGTAAGAACTTTGATTGTTGGAAAGACAATATTTTAAATTTTCTCTTGTCACACGATTCTGAATTATGGGATATATGACCAAAAAAAAAGATATAATGAGGTTGTGCACAATTCTTAAAAAATATTAGCTATGTTGAGTTCAATTATAAAATGGTATTCATTTACTAAAAATACTTATATTAATAGTAGTTAGTGAAGTAATTAAAGGAGTTGTGATATAATGATTAACAGTATATTAGTGAAAAATCATAATTATTTCATTGATAATATAAAAAGATAAATAATACGAGACAAACAAATTATATTTCAAACGAAATGTTTTGTATCAAGGAAGGGGAAAATATTTTTGAAAAAAAAGTATGATATCATATTTTTCCTTTGTTAAGATAATCAAACTTTTTTATAAAAAGATAATCAATTATTAAACACAAAGGTTAGTATGCAAAAATATAAATCATCATAATATAAACATAAATATAAATAATTAAATATAAATCAACAATATACTATATGTATAAAGACGAAAGAAAGAATAGGAATATAAAATAAATTTATATCAATTACTCTCTATTAGGTTTTTATATTTAACTAACTTATCTTTGCAAAACCATTTATAAAATGAGATGGATCTCTCTTAATAAATTATATTTAGAATTTATCTTTAGTCAATGTAGAACTTGGTATACATACTCTTTGATTGAGACACCTAAAGTTCTAAACAAGTATCACCTTTCTAAATTACAATTTATAATATTATCACCTCTTCATGGATATGATTGAAAACTTCTCAAATGTATTTTCATAAATCACATACTAGATCGTATAACCATGCATCTCACAGGTGAGCAAAAAATATTTTTTCCATGGAGATGGAATAAGAATAAAATTTTAATAAAAATAATAATAGTACAATTAAAAACTCGGAAAAAAAAAAAGTGTCACATGCACCTATTAGAAAATATTGGGCCAAAAAACCCATTTTAGAACATGAAATCATAGAGGTGGAATAAGAATAAAAATCCTCGAATAATATGTTCAACCGAATGTATTAAAATATATATGAGATTTTTTCACTATCATGGTGAACCATTGTAATGGAAAGCTTTCTAAAAGTAGTTTGCAAAGGGAGTTGAATAAATGGAATTTATGATGTTGAGTTTAAACAAATTTCAGTCAACATCTAAATTTAAAAAAAAAAATGGATATTCAATGTATTTGAAGGGAACCGATGAAATTGAATGATCAAAATAAGTGGAAGATTTTAGAAATAAATATATTAAGCACAAAGTTAAGCTTTTCAATTTGGGAAATGCTTGAAGATTTTTTTTAAAGCAAAAATAGAGTGCGTAGGCATCACATGAGGAAAGATAGCAATCCTCTGGGGTATAATATATTGCCTCATTAAAAACCTTACTAGGAACTGTTGGAAAAAAACCAGAGATAATTAGAAATAACTATCTCAATAATGCGGAATATTTTCCCCCACCTGTGCAGATAAATGACCAAACAGAAAGTAATAATTGGCAGAAAATTAAATGAGACAAACACAATTTTTTAACGTGGAAAACTTCCCTCAAATTGAGAGAATAAAAACCACGGGACCTTGTCCAGTAAAAACTTCCACTATAATAATTAATGGGTACACCAGAGTCTTCCTAATAACAATAGGGAATATCAATCAACCTTCCTAATAACAATAGGGAATATCAATCAACAACAATAGCCTTATAATAACCTTCCACTAAAGTGGGTATACCAAAATAACTCTCAGAGAAAGTAAAACTATTACCACCACCGGAACTGAATTCCTTTCCTTTTCTCTGGTTGCCGTGCGTGCGGTTACTGTTGTTTGCCTTTTCGTTAGCCTTTGCCCTTCGGGATTTGAGATCTCGTTCCTTCCTTTTATTTTCCTTTACATGGGTCAAGCCCAATAAACCATATATTCCTTTTTTTTTTCTTTTTCTTTCATTTTAATAATAATAATTATAATATTAATAAACTTGGTGGGTTCCACTTGGGGAGTGATCCCACCCAACAAATCTCCCCCTCACGACTCAAGTGGGAAGGTACTGCTCAACCATGCCTGCATTCTTTCTACAGTATATCATCTTTGACACAGGCAAGGTCTTCGTCATCATATCTGAACCATTCTCATCAGTATGAATCTTCTCAATTAGAAATGATTTCATTTCCAGTGCGTCTCGTATCCAATGATACCGCACCTCAATATGCTTCGACTTTGCATGAAAAGTCGGATTCTTGCTAAGATGGATTGCACTCTGACTGTCGCAGAATAACACAAACTTATCTTGCTTGAGGCCTAACTCATGCAGGAATTTCTTCATCCACAAGAGTTCTTTGGAAGCTTCAGTTGCTGCAATGTACTCAGCTTCAGTAGTAGATAAAGCAACGCACTTTTGTAATCTTGATTGCCAAGACACAGCTCCGCCTGCAAACGTCATCATATAACCAGAAGTAGATTTTCTAGAATCAATATCACCTGCCATATCTGCATCTGTGTAGCCATCCAACACAGGTTCACCACCTCCATAACATAAACACACTTTGGAAGTGCCTCTAAGGTATCTGAGAATCCACTTCACTGCTTGCCAATGATCTTTACCAGGATTAGAGAGAAACCGACTAACAACTCCAACTGCATGAGCAATATCTGGCCTTGTGCATACCATAGCATACATCAAACTACCAACTGCGGATGCATAAGGAACCTTCTTCATCTCTTCTTTGTCTTTCTCACTTGTAGGACATTGATTAGAATTCAATTTAAAATGAGTAGCAAGTGGAGTACTGACAGGTTTACAATTGCTCATGTTAAACCTCTCTAACACCTTCTCAATGTAATTGTGTTGAGATAACCACAATTTATTATTCTTCCTATCACGAGTAATTCTCATGCCCAAAATTTGCTTTGCAGGACCCAAGTCTTTCATTGCAAAAGACTTGTTCAAATCTTTCTTTAAAGATTGAATCTTTTTAGTGTCATGACCAACAATCAACATGTCATCCACATATAATAAGAGAATAATATAATCACCATCAGAGAATTTCTTGACAAACACACAATGGTCAGAAGTAGTTTTACCGTACCCATGTTTCTCCATGAAAGAATCAAATTTCTTGTACCATTGTCTGGGTGCTTGCTTGAGCCCATACAAGCTTTTCTTCAATTTACACACAAGTTTCTCTTTACCTTTGACTTCGAAACCCTCTGGTTGCTCCATATAGATCTCTTCCTCCAAATCACCATGAAGGAATGCAGTTTTCACATCAAGTTGTTCAACTTCTAGGTTTAAGCTAGCTGCTAACCCAAGCACAACTCGGATAGAGGACATCTTCACCACAGGTGAAAAAATTTCATCAAAGTCAATACCTTTTCTTTGATTAAAACCTTTTACAACCAATCTTGCTTTGTATCTTGGTTGAGAACTATTCTCTTCTGCCTTTATCTTGTATACCCAGTTGTTCTTGAGTGCTTTTCTGCCATTAGGCAACTTAACCAAATCAAATGTGTGATTCTCATGCAAGGAATTCATCTCTTCCTGCATGGCCTTCAACCACTTTTCTTTATCAACATTTGTAATAGCTTCTTGATAGTACTCTGGCTCTCCACTATCAGTGATCATCACATACTCGTGTGGAGGATATCTTTGAGAAGGTTGACGTTCTCTAGTAGATCTTCTCAACTCAAACTCGTCTAGTGGCTCAGCTAGTACCTGCTCATCTTGGTGAGGCACATGATCATCAGTTACATTATCATCATCTACCTGTATATCTCCCTCATCAACAAAAGTTTCTGCAGGGGGCATAGGCGCAACATCAATGTAACTTCTGGAATTTGGTTTCTGTTTCTCAGTTTTATCAAAATCTTCAATAGTTTGGTCTTCAAGAAATATCACATCTCGACTTCTAATAATTTTCTTGTCAACCGGATCCCACAATCTATAACCAAATTCTTCATCACCATAACCGACGAATATACACTGTTTGGATTTACTATCAAGTTTGGACCTCTCATCTCTTGGAACGTGAACAAAACATCTGCAGCCAAACACTTTCAAATGACGGTAAAAGACATTTTTCCCCGTCCAAACTCTATTTGGAACATCACCATCAAGTGGAATAGAAGGAGAAAGATTGATCAAATCCACTGCAGTTTTCATTGCTTCACCCCAAAAGGATTTCGATAATTTTGCATGAGAGAGGATACATCTGATTCTGTCATTAATAGTACAATTCATTCTCTCTGCAACACCATTATGCTGAGGTGTCTTTGGAACCGTTTTCTCAAACCTGATTCCATGTTCTCTACAATACTCTTCAAACGGACCTCTGTATTCACCACCGTTATCTGACCGAACACATTTCAATTTTCTTCCCTTTTCTCTTTCAACACTTGCATGAAAATGCTTGAAGACTCCAAGTACCTGGTCTTTAGATTTCAAAGGAAATGCCCACACTTTTCTAGAGTGGTCGTCAATAAAAGTAACAAAATATGATGCACCACCAAGAGATTTACTATCCATCATACAAACATCAGTATGAACTAAATCAAGAATATTTTGCCTCCTATGAGGACCAGTATTATGAAAGGAAACTCTATGTTGTTTTCCAGCAAAACAATGAGTGCAAGTTTTTAGAGACGTACCTTTCACAGGAAGAAAATTTTTCTTCGCAAGTATATTGAGTCCTTTCTCACTCAAGTGACCAAGGCGCATATGCCATAAATCAGAAGAGGCGTCTTCAATTGCATTCACTTCTTCATTGCATAGCTTCGTAGACATCCTATAAAGAGAAGTGGAACTTTGATCCTTTGCAACCACTAGGGACCCTTTGGTGATTTTACATATACCACCACCACCAAAGTAAGTGTGATAACCCTCAATATCCAAGGCTTTCACTGAAATCAAATTGAGACGAATATCAGGAACATGTCTAACATTCTTCAACTGAAGCTTGCAACCAATCCCTGTTTCAACCCAAACATCTCCCATACCAATAATTTTACATACTCCTTCATCTCCCATTTTTACCATGCCAAAATCACCAACACTGTAAGATGAGAAGAAATCACGCCTAGGAGTAACATGATATGAGGCACCCGAATCAATAATCCAAGTTGAATCCTGACATGCAAGGTTTATGGAATTATCATCACAAACAATGTAGACATTACTAACAGATGCAACTGCTGTTGTATCTTTATCATTTTTCTTCTCTTTGTCTTCATCTCTTTCCCTTGATTGATCTCTCTTAAGGAACCTGCAATTTCTTTTTATGTGACCTGCTTTGCCACAATGATAGCATATCACTTCTTTTCTAGTCCTCGACTTGCTTCTTGACTTGCTACGACTTTCAGAGTTGTCGCCTCTATGGAAGTTTCTAGATTGACTTCTCCCCCGTGACTCAGTAACTAGTGCTTCTGACTTTGAGGAAGAACCAATCAAACCACGTTCCTTTCTTCGAGCTTCTTCATTCAACATACTCTCTTTAACTGTTGACATTTTTAGCTTTCCACTTGGAGCTGAATTGGTCAATGTCACAACAAGGACTTCCCAATTATCAGGCAAGGAACTCAACAATAACAATGCTTGCAACTCATCATCTAATTTAATTTCAGCGGTTGTCAACTGATTCACCGTATTCTGAAAAATACTCATATGTTCTGCCATTGAATCCCCATCTTTGTATTTCATATTCACCAGCTTCCGAATCAAGAATGCTTTATTTTGCACATTCTTTCGTTCATACAACTCTTTTAATTTTTCCCACATCTTGTTAGCATCTATTTCAGTTTCAACATGTGGATATACACTCAGATCTAACCATTGTCTAATCAACGCCACTGCCTTTCTATTCATCTTCTTCCAATCAGCATCAGATTTATCTGTGGGTTTAGCAGTGTCACCCTCAATAGGATCATACAGATCTTTACTGTATCGCATGTCTTCCATGAGAGTCTTCCAAAGTGTATAATTAGAAGAATTGAGCTTAATCATATTCGGACCTTTATTTTCCTCTTCCATTTAAATGCACAAATCAAATCAACCAAGCTCTGATACCACTTTGTTGGGAAAAAACCAGAGATAATTAGAAATAACTATCTCAATAATGCGGAATATTTTCCCCCACCTGTGCAGATAAATGGCCAAACAGAAAGTAATAATTGGCAGAAAATTAAATGAGACAAACACAATTTTTTAACGTGGAAAACTTCCCTCAAATTGAGAGAATAAAAACCACGGGACCTTGTCCAGTAAAAACTTCCACTATAATAATTAATGGGTACACCAGAGTCTTCCTAATAACAATAGGGAATATCAATCAACCTTCCTAATAACAATAGGGAATATCAATCAACAACAATAGCCTTATAATAACCTTCCACTAAAGTGGGTATACCAAAATAACTCTCAGAAAAAGTAAAACTATTACCACCACCGGAACTGAATTCCTTTCCTTTTCTCTGATTGCCGTGCGTGCGGTTACTGTTGTTTGCCTTTTCGTTAGCCTTTGCCCTTCGGGATTTGAGATCCCGTTCCTTCCTTTTATTTTCCTTTACATGGGTCAAGCCCAATAAACCATATATTCCTTTTTTTTTCTTTTTCTTTCATTTTAATAATAATAATTATAATATTAATAAACTTGGTGGGTTCCACTTGGGGAGTGATCCCACCCAACAGGAACATCCATAGAGATAAAACCACAGTGAAAGAAAAAAGAGTGCAATGAACACATACATACATGAGCAAAATCTATATTCAAGACCAAGCTTGTTTCTATTGAAAACATAAATATTATAAGGAAAAGTATTCTACCAATGACAACTAACAATGTGAAGTCCTAAATTAGCATTCTTGTTCGTGAAGTAGCAATGTCAAGTTACAAGGAAGGGGGTTTGAATTGTAATCTTGCCCTTTTTAAAATTTCCTGTTAAAAACTTAAGAAAACAACTCAAGAATGATCTTGGTTATAAAAACAGGAACGGAGAACGTTCTTGGTTTTAAAACAGAAAACGCAGAACGTTCTTGATTAGTTAAAATCACAGTTTTTAGTTTCTCTATTTAATTATGATAATAACAATAACTGAATGTAAATAGAGATAAGGAAGAAATACCACACAAGAATATATCCTGGTTCACCCAACTTGGGCTACGTCCAGTCCTCACAACTGTGAGATTTTTACTAAGTGTTCAAAGACAAAAGGAGAACAATCACAGTTAGAGATCAGCCTTGATCTGTAACTACACTTCCTTTCCACCCAGAAAGGATTAATCAGGTCACCTAACTAATTTGTTAGGATTTCGAAATCAACTCTTTTAATCACGCTCAAACTATAAACAATCCTTATAGTTATGAGTTTATACAATAATGATTTAAAAGGTTTGTTTGAATCTAGTTTTACTCAACTCTTGTTTGAGAAAAGGATTCAGAACAGAGAAAGAAACCAATAGAATAAAACTGGAAGTATGTATTTGGTTCAGCTTGATTTCTTGAATGAGATGACTTTAAGGATGTAAGTGAATATGATTTTATGATAATACTTCACACTTAAAGATCTGGTTGATGCTTGCGAATTTGCCTTCCTTTTATAGATGTTTTGAGCAATAAATTCTGGTCAGAAAGAGCTGTTGGGAGTGCTCTGTTTTCCTTCTGACAGAAGCAAGGAATCTGTTGACAAACAGAGCACCATGTATTTGACAGCTTTGGGCTTTCTGTTTTGGGCCTTTTGCTTGATCTAAAACAGACTTGTTGCGAGCTTTAATGACCCATTAAGCTTTGATAATATTTGATAGTGATTGGGCTTCAATTTGAATGTTTAATTTGATCCAAAACTGTTTGAAAAGGAGTGAATATTTTTCTGCAGAAATGAGAAGTCTTCTTCTGCAGAAACATAATTTGTTCTTCTTAAAAACGGAGAACGTTGAATATAAGTGGAGAAAGATAATCAATCTTGTCTGATAGACTTTTGAATAATCTGAGGACTTATATTCAATCTTGAGTTTCAGCTTTGTTCAACTTTCTTGACAGTTTCCAGACTGGAGAAAGTTGCAGTCCGTTTTTTGATATGCTTAGATTGGTGATGATTTTTCTTAATGATCCGTGAATCGTTTTGAGTAAAAACGATTCCTATATGTTCCTTGCCATGTACTGATGAAATTGGTATAAAGATTTCAGGCATATTTAATGTGGAAGTGTTGGAGAAAGTTTGGTGAAGTGGCTGTAACGATCTTTCTTGATTCTGCTGATCTTTCTCTGTTTTGTATAGTTTATGATCATTCTTATTTCTCTGCTTTGCTTGGTTCCTATCTTTAATAAAAACACTCAAAAGCACAGATTAAATTAACATAACATTTAGAATCATAATTAATATCTTTAATTAATCTTTTGTTTATTTTCATCAAAACTTAATTTGAGAGTTTGTCTTAACAATCTCCCCCTTTTTAATGATGACAAACATGTTAATTTAGATTTTAATTCTGATTCTAATTTTAATTTTGAAGAGGGTAAAAACTCCCCCTCAATTGATGCAACAGATGTTTTTATTGATATAACTAATGCAATCAGTTTAATTTCAGCAATAAAAGATATTTCATTAATAAAGTGTTTTGCTGAATTACAAAAAGTAAGATCCTGAATTTTAATCGGATCATAAACAGAATAAAAAACTAAACTTAATTCTCCCCCTTCGTCATACAAAATGGAAGGAGAAAAAGATCCCTATTTGGCTAAAGAAGGAGAAGAGCCTTCTGATGATTGAGACTTGGATGGCACAGGAACAGGCTCGGGAGCTGGAGCAGCGTGAAAAGGAGGAGGAGGAGGAGGTACACCGAGCTTGGGTGCAAGTGTATCCGTGAGCCAGGATTGCAGCTGAGTCTGCTGAGCCAAGAGGACTTGTAGAGTGGCCATGATTTCAAAGTTGCTTGGTTCCCTTGGAGGATTCATGATTGGTGGAGGAATAGGGGTAGTGTTGGTTGATGGAGTTGAGACAGCTGGGAGAGAGGCAGGGAGAGGCTGAGGGTTGGATTGATTGGATGAAGTAGTGTTGTTAGAGGGTTCGGAGGAAGCCAAAAATTGACTAATACCAAAAATAGATGACGTGGTGGTTTGAGGAGAAATGTATGCTGGTGACATGGCAGAGACATTTTGGTGAGAAATCATTGTGGTCATGGGGTCAAGTGGAGAACGAAGAAGCTGAGAGACAGAAATGAAATCTGTGGATGAAATGGTGGATTGTTGGGGAAAAACAGAGAATGTTGGGTTGGTAGGAGGAGGGGTAAGAGAACGTTCTCTGTTTGGAGGGGAAATTTCTTGAGCAGGATTAGGATTTTCTGGGTGTGGTGGTGTTTGGTCTGGGTGTTGTGGAGAAAGTTCTGGATTTTGGGAAGAACGTTCTGGGGTATGAGGAGAACGTTCTGGGGTTTTATCTTTAGCTCTATCTGGTGAAGGAGATGATGATGTGGGATTTGGGACAGGAGCTTCTCGTTTGGCAGAACGTTTTCTTTTTAGGGTGGAAGGAAATGAATGAATAAGTGGGGCAGACTGTCTTGTTTTGGGTCTGGTGGTTTGTGGAAATCGTTGTTGTGATTCAGATGGGGGAGAAGGTTGTCTAGTGACATTTATTTTCATATGGGACATGTTTTTGGTGGAAAATTTGGAGATTTTGATAAGAGATTTTTCATTGGACAGGGGGATATGAAAATGATTAAAGACTTTTGTAAGAATCATAGCATAAGGAACAGTATTCTTCTTGTAGTCTTTATTGGCAGCAGCAATCATGTGGTGAAGAATCAGATGAGGCAGATTGAGACGCTTGCAGTTGAGTAGATGATATATGACTAGTGCATCATTTTCAGAGACATACTCATGACTTCCACAGTGAGGAAGAAGAGTATGTTGACTCATGTTGTTGAAGATCTTAGGGAGAGGGCGCAGGAATGTTGACAGATACCTGGTGGAATTCTCTTGAAATAATTCTGAGAGAACTGCAGTCTCTTTAAGATTGAGAGCTGCATACCAGGATTTTCCAAAGACAGCAGGACCTTCAGTGGGGAGATCCAGGATTGAGGCCAAAATGTCAGGGGTTAACCTGATCTCAATTCCCTTGATTGTGGAAATGAATAGAGATTTTTCAGGAAATGTTTTGGCTTGACAGTAGAAGGCTCGAACAGCGTCTGGATAGTGTGGCTCAGAAATTTGCATAAATGCAGTCCAGCCTAGGGCATCAGTAAAGTGTTTGATAGAATTGCCATCGACTATAAGTTTGTCGAAAATGAAAACTCTACCAATACCAATGGGTCTTTGAGCCCATTTGTCTTTGAACAGTTTGGTGGCAGTGGGAGGAATTAGAGGAGTGGTATTTGGCTTGGTCTTTTTGGAGGGAGGAGATGGTGGTATAGGAGAATCAGGGTCAGATGAAGGTTCTGATGAAGGAGAGGAAGGAGTTTGAGGTGAAAGTGGTCGTTTGGTGGTTGTTGAAGGATTGTAAGACGGAGAACGTTCGTCGGAAGGTGAACGTTCTTGAGTTGGAGAGGGAGAATGTTGATGTTCAGGGGAACATTCTGGAATGGGAGAGCGTGTTTGAGTGTGGGAAGGAGAGGTAGTGGGAGAACGTTCAGAGTGAGGAGAACGTTCTTGAGGAGGGGAAGTAAAATGGGGAGGGCTAGGAGAACGTTCTGGAATTGGAGAACGTTCAGGAGTAGGGGTAGGAGTTTTGTGAGCAGTGGTAGCGGAAGGAGTGGGAGAACGTTCTTGTGTTTGGGTGGGAGAAGGTTTTAGGGTTGGGGAACGTTCTTGAGATGAGGAAGGGGAAAGACGAAATTTGTTTCTAGGTACAGTGGTTTTGAATCTCTGGCAAATGGGTAAGTTTTTTCTTGCCTGAAACTTTGAGGTTGAAATGGTGGTTTTGGTTTTTAGAGTACGGGTTTTAGGTTGAGAAGATTTGGGGGAGGAGAAAAAATCAGTCATTGGTCTTTGTTTCTGGGTTGAAGGAAAGGATTGAGAGGTTTCAGAAAATGAAGATTTAGAAGAGGTTGGTATAGAGGTTTTTGATGTAGGAATAGGTTTTGTTGAAGGTGCAGGAGTATCAGATGATTCATCTGAGTCAGTGTCTGAGATGATGAAGTAGTTAGGTTTAGTGTTTGATGTCCTTGAAGTCCCAATTCCTGCCAGAATTCTCATTGAGCGCCTCTTAGGTGCTGGAGGATTAACAAATTTATGTGGTGGTGGGGTGGGTTTGGAAAAGGATGTTCTTAAATGAGGCGGGACTTGAGTAAAATTTGGGGTTTGACAGGGATGTAGAGGAGGAAGAACATATGAGACAGGTTCAGGAATGAAAGTGTTGGGGTTGGATTCAGGAGATGAAGACAAATAGTCAGAAAATGAGGAATCTGATGAGTGTTTTGGAGGGGTTGGTCTGGGTGGAGGTGAAGGTGAACGATCGTAGACTGGTGAGAAGGATGATGATGGTGATGGAGTTTCAGTGCTGGCATTTTTGCGAGCAGCTTGCTTGGTTCGAGCCATTTTTGATGCTGAGAGAGAGATTGAAGAGAAGCTTTTGGAGGAAGATGATAGTTGAGAATAATGGAAAACTGTTTCAAAAGAATTGAACAGTTGTAATAACTGCAATTTTGCCTTTGCATTTTCAAGAGAGAGAGAGTAATGATGATAAACCTAGGGAAGTGACAAGTGTTTGGGGAAAGGGATGACTTTGACGGCTGAGCTGTGCCTTTTGAAGGACTTGATGCATGCGCATTAAATGCTGAGACATGCCTTGCCTGCGCATGAGGGAGATGACGTCTGGGAAGATGATTTGAAAAACGGAGAAAGATGTTTGAAAAACGGAGATTGATAAACGTTCTCCGTTTTCTACAGAAGCAGTTTTAACTAGATTTTTCAGGATTTTTCAAATTTCTCAGTTTTTCTTTGATTGAATTAAAACTTTCCTCGACTAAGGGCTTTGTAAAAATATCAGCAAGCTGATTTTGAGTATCAACAAAAATTAATTCAATTTCCTTTTTATTAACGTGATCGCGAATAAAATGATGTTTTATTTCAATATGTTTTGATCGAGAATGCTGAATTGGATTTTTTGACAAATTGATTGCACTAGTATTATCACAGTAAATTGGAATACTAGAGTAACTTACAGAGAAGTCTTCAAGTTGATTTTTAATCCAAAGGACTTGTGAGCAACAATTTGCAGCTGATACGTATTCAGCTTCAGTGGTTGATAAGGCTATAGTATTTTTTTTTCTGCAAGACCAACTTATCAATGCATCTCCCAGAAATTGACATGCTCCACTGGTGCTTTTTCTTTCAGTTTTATCTCCAGCATAATCAGCATCACAGTATGCTATAAGATCAAAATGAGAACCTTTTCTATACCAAAGGTCTAGATCAGTAGTTCCAACAAGATATCTAAAAATTCGTTTTACAGCAGTTAAATGAGATTCTTTTGGTGCAGATTGAAATCTAGCGCATAATCCTACTGCAAATACAATATCTGGCCTGCTAGCAGTTAAATAAAGCAAGGAACCGATCATCCCTCTATATTCTTTCTCAGAAACAGATTTTCCATGTTCATCTTTGTCTAATGAAGAGGATGGATGCATAGGAGTAGACATAATTTTTGCTTCATTCATTTTGTACTTGGCTAACAAATCTTTAATGTATTTTTCTTGACAAATAAAAATACCATTCTCATGTTGTTTGATTTGTAAACCAAGAAAATATCTCAATTCTCCCATCATGCTCATTTCGAATTCACTTTGCATAAGCATTGAGAAACCATTACACATTTTTTCATTTGTTGATCCAAAGATAATATCATCAACATACACTTGTACGATGAGTAGATCATTTTTGTCAATTTTCTTAAATAGTGTAGTGTCAATTTTTCCTCTGGAAAAACCATTATTGATTAAGAATGAACTTAACCTATCATACCAAGCTCTTGGTGCTTGTTTTAAGCCATACAAAGCTTTTGTGAGTTTGAAAACATGATTTGGTTTTGATTGATCTTCAAAGCCAGGAGGTTGTTTCACATAAACTTGTTCATTCAGAAAACCGTTTAAAAATGCACTTTTAACATCCATTTGAAATAATTTAATAAGTCTGTGAGATGCATATGCAAGAAGTATACGAATAGCTTCTAACCTTGCAACTGGAGCAAAAGTTTCATCATAGTCTATACCTTCTTGTTGATTGTAACCTTGAGCAACCAATCTTGCTTTGTTTCTTACAACCTTACATTTTTCATCTAATTTGTTTATGAAAACCCAGCGTGTACCAATAATTGTTTGATCTTGAGGATTTGGTACCAAAGTCCAGACTTCATTTTTATCGAACTGCTGCAGTTCTTCCTTCATGGCTTCAATCCAAGATTGATCAACTATGGCTTCTTTAATTGATTTTGGTTCAACTTGAGAAATCATTGCCATGTTGTTTTCATCATTCTTGAATGATTTCCTAGTTCGAATTCCATCTGCTGTATCCCCAATGATTTGGGTTTGAGGATGATCTCCTATTGTTCTCCAGCTTTTAGGTGGAGAATGATACGGAGACTGTTTATCGATCTCCGTTTCCTGTATATCAGTTTTCTGTTGTGTGTCTGGCAGTTCTTCATCCTCATTTGACTTTTCAAGTATTAAATCATCAAATTCATCAAATAAAATATGCATGCTGATTTCAACAATTTTAGTTCTTAGATTAAAAACTCTATATCCTTTAGAATCGGTTGAATAACCCAAAAAGATCGCTTTATCTGATTTAGAATCAAATTTTCCAAGAACTTCTTTGTTGTTTAGAATATAACAGTAACATCCAAAAATATGGAAGTATGAAATGTTTGGTTTTCTGTTTTTCCAGATTTCATATGGAGTTTTGTTTATGATTTTTCTAATGGAAACACGATTTAGAATATAGCATGATGTATTGACGGCTTCAGCCCAAAATTATTTTTCAACGTTTGATTCTTCCAGGATTGTTCTTGCCATTTCTTGTAAGGTTCTATTTTTTCTTTCAACAACTCCATTTTGTTGTGGAGTTCTTGCACAAGACAAATTATGAGAAATGCCAAGTTCATCTAGAAAGTTTTTGAAGGGGGCTTTTATGAATTCTCCTCCATGATCACTTCTTATAGAGATGATGCTGGATTCTTTTTCATTTTGTACCTTTTTACAAAAGATTTTAAAAGCTTCAAAAGCATCATCTTTCTGTTTTAAAAATAGTACCCAAGTGTATCGAGAAAAATCATCAACAATAACAAAACCATATTTCATTCCTCCTAAACTGGTTGTTTTGACAGGACCAAATAAGTCTATGTGAAGTAATTCAAGAATTCTGTTTGTGGAAATAAAATCTTTTGAATGAAAGTTGCTTTTAACTTGCTTTCCTTTTACACAAGCTTCACATATTCTGTCTTTTTCAAAATTCAGTTTTGGTAAACCTCTGACAAGTTCTAGTTTTGAAATTTTCGAAATGGTTTTCATGCTGACATGCCCTGCCCTTTTATGCCAGATCCATTTATCTTTGTCAATAGATATGAAGCAAGATTCATCGGGCAATTCTTCAAGATATAATACATAGAGATTTTTCTTTCTGGTTCCAGAAAACAGTTTTTCACCTGATGATGTTTTTATGATTTCACATATGTTGGGTTTGAAAATAACTTCACAGCCATTGTCACAGAGTTGACTTATGCTTAAGAGATTAGGTTTTAGACCTTCAACATATTGAACATCAGTTATTTGAGCAGAGTTTTTCTTACCAATTGTCCCTTTACCTTTGATTCGAGCTTGATTGTCGTTTCCAAAAGTAACAGACCCTCCATCTTTCTTAACAAAGGACATGAAGCAATTTTTATCACCCGTCATGTGTCTTGAACAGCCACTGTCTAAAAACCATGGCTTTTTCTTGACACCTTGAGAACCAACCTGCAGTTTTGGTTTTATTAACTTTTGGTACCCATTCTGTCTTGGGTCCTTGTGGATTAGTTCTGAATTTTGTTTTTCTGATATTATAGCATGTAGATTCAGAGTGTCCAATCTTAGAGCATGAAGAACATTTAATTATTTGTTTATGAAAAGATTTTCTAGCTAGTTTTGATAGATTTTTAGAACTTTCTCCGTTTTCTGTTTTACCTGGAGAACGTTCTTGGTTTTTCTGAAAAGTTGTTTTTCTTTCAGATTGTTCTTTTTTCTGTTTGCTCTTGATTTTCTCATCCCTTTTTTTAAAATAACACGCAAATTCAAGGTGTCCAGTTTTACTGCAATATGAACATTTGATTTTGCATGTTTGTTCTTTTCTTTCTGAAATAAAGAAATTTTCATACATTTTGGTTTTCTGAGTCTGATCAAAACCAAGACCAGCTTTATCAAATATTCCAACTTGAGATCCCATGATTTTCTGAAATGTTCCAGTAGCTTTAATAAAGTTTAACAGATCATTTTTCAAAAGTTGAACTTCAGATTTAAGGAGAACGTTCTCCTTTTGAAGTGCAGAACGTTCTGGACTTTCTTGATTTTCAGTGTGAAAGTTTTTGGTTTGAGATTCTTTCAGATTTTGAATGATCTCCTTTAGCTTATTATTCAGAACCTGAGTTTTTTCTTTTTCTTCTTTTTCTTCTTTTTCTTTATAAAATTTTTCTTTTAAGGAACTACATTTTTGTATGAGTAAGTTTGAATCATTTAATAAGTTATCAAATTCTTTTTCCATTTGTTCACACAAAATGCAGGGTTCAGAATTTGTTACCTCATTTTCTTCAGTGTTTGCCATTAAGCATATGTTGGCTTCTTCATCTTCTTCCTCATCGGATTCATCTGAGTTATCCCATGTGGCCATCATTGATTTCTTTTTGAAAGGAAATCTGTTTGGTGTTCTTTTGTTTAGAGGACATTCAGACTTGTAATGTCCCAGCTTATTACATCCAAAGCATGTAATTTGACTTTTATCTTGTTCTGTCTTAGGATTTTCTTTTCTGTTTGGGAATCCCTTCTTCATTTGATCTCTTCTTCTCATTATTCTTTGAATTCTTTTAGTGAGAAAAGCTATTTCTTCATCAGCTTCTTCTTGAGTTTCTTCTGGTTCTTCCTCTGTTTGGTCAACCGTGCTTTCTTGAGATGCTTTTAAAGCTATTGTTTTTCCTTTCTTGACAGGTTTATCTTCTTGTAATAATACCTCGTGTGCTTTTAAGGTTCCAATTAATTCTTCTAGTGCCAGTACTTCAAGGTTCTTGGCTTGGCTTATGGCTGTTACCATTGGTCTCCATATGATTGGAAGACATCTCATGATCTTTCTTACTCTATCTTGTACTGAGTAAGCCTTTCCTAATGAACGCATTTCATTTACTATAGTTGTGAACCTTGAATACATTTCATCAATAGTTTCTCCTTCATTCATTTCGAACAGTTCAAATTTTCTTATGCCAATGTCTATTCTTGTTTCTTTGACATGGTTCGTTCCTTCATGATGAATTTGTAGTGTATCCCAGATTTCTTTAGCTGTTGTGCATTCATCAACTCTTTCGCTTACTTCCCTACTCAAAGCGCACGATAAGAATAATTGAGCTTTAGAGTTTAGGAGTACCTTAGTTTTGTCTTCAGATGTCCAGTCGACTTCTTCCTTCTTGGTAGAGTTTGAATCATTTTGATCAGCTCTTGGAATGAAATCTCCATCTGTAATGATGCGCCACATTCCTGTGTCTTGAGATTTTAGAAACAACTGCATCTTGTTTTTCCAAAAGTAGTAATCAGTTCCATCAAAGTATGGTGGCCTGTTTGAGGATCCTCCTTCAATAATGTATTTTGCTTTTGACATTTTTTCTTCTAGATCTTTTTCTCTAGCACTTGGTTAAAGTGTTTTTTCTAGAGACCTTGCTCTGATGCCAATTGAAGTAGCAATGTCAAGTTACAAGGAAGGGGGTTTGAATTGTAATCTTGCCCTTTTTAAAATTTCCTGTTAAAAATTTAAGAAAACAACTCAAGAATGATCTTGGTTATAAAAATAGGAACGGAGAACGTTCTTGGTTTTAAAACAGAAAACGCAGAACGTTCTTGATTAGTTAAAATCACAGTTTTTAGTTTCTCTATTTAATTATGATAATAACAATAACTGAATGTAAATAGAGATAAGGAAGAAATACCACACAAGAATATATTCTGGTTCACCCAACTTGGGCTACGTCCAGTCCTCACAACTGTGAGATTTTTACTAAGTGTTCAAAGACAAAAGGAGAACAATCACAGTTAGAGATCAGCCTTGATCTGTAACTACACTTCCTTTCCACCCAGAAAGGATTAATCAGGTCACCTAACTAATTTGTTAGGATTTCGAAATCAACTCTTTTAATCACGCTCAAACTATAAACAATCCTTATAGTTATGAGTTTATACAATAATGATTTAAAAGGTTTGTTTGAATCTAGTTTTGCTCAACTCTTGTTTGAGAAAAGGATTCAGAACAGAGAAAGAAACCAATAGAATAAAACTGGAAGTCTGTATTTGGTTCAGCTTGATTTCTTGAATGAGATGACTTTAAGGATGTAAGTGAATATGATTTTATGAGAATACTTCACACTTAAAGATCTGGTTGATGCTTGCGAATTTGCCTTCCTTTTATAGATGTTTTGAGCAATAAATTCTGGTCAGAAAGAGCTGTTGGGAGTGCTCTGTTTTCCTTCTGACAGAAGCAAGGAATCTGTTGACAAACAGAGCACCATGTATTTGACAGCTTTGGGCTTTCTGTTTTGGGCCTTTTGCTTGATCTAAAACAGACTTGTTGCGAGCTTTAATGACCCATTAAGCTTTGATAATATTTGATAGTGATTGGGCTTCAATTTGAATGTTTAATTTGATCCAAAACTGTTTGAAAAGGAGTGAATATTTTTCTGCAGAAATGAGAAGTCTTCTTCTGCAGAAACAGAATTTGTTCTTCTTAAAAACGGAGAACGTTGAATATAAGTGGAGAAAGATAATCAATCTTGTCTGATAGACTTTTGAATAATCTGAGGACTTATATTCAATCTGAGTTTCAGCTTTGTTCAACTTTCTTGACAGTTTCCAGACTGGAGAAAGTTGCAGTCCGTTTTTTGATATGCTTAGATTGGTGATGATTTTTCTTAATGATCCGTGAATCGTTTTGAGTAAAAACGATTCCTATCTGTTCCTTGCCATGTACTGATGAAATTGGTATAAAGATTTCAGGCATATTTAATGTGGAAGTGTTGGAGAAAGTTTGGTGAAGTGGCTGTAACGATCTTTCTTGATTCTGCTGATCTTTCTCTGTTTTGTATAGTTTATGATCATTCTTATTTCTCTGCTTTGCTTGGTTCCTATCTTTAATAAAAACACTCAAAAGCACAGATTAAATTAACATAACATTTAGAATCATAATTAATATCTTTAATTAATCTTTTGTTTATTTTCATCAAAACTTAATTTGAGAGTTTGTCTTAACAGTTCGCACATTGATTCCCTTCTCTATAAATATGAGATATAGTAAAACTCATTCTTTTAACCATCTCAATGCAATTAAGTCATCTAGTTCTAATAGACCAAGGAACAAAACTAGTATTCTTAAAAGCTAGATTTTTCAATTACGAGTCAGATTCAATCCGTAGAAATCTCCACTCATTCTTGAAGGCTATTTCAGAAGTAATCATAACTCTCATGAGCTCAGCATGTAGTGCAATTGTAATACACAAATTCATAGCAAAATAATCCAAAGAAGCAGCAGAGCTATCCCTAAAAATACCTCCACAAGCAGCAGGTCCAGGATCAACTCCATCAATATTATATATAATCCAATACTCTCTGAGGGTGTCAAATCACTTTCTAGATGGTAGACGCTTTAGGAGGATGAACTTCAACTTGAAAGTACTTGAGAATTTGAAACTCCTGAATAGAGTTAGAGATTGTACTAAGAGTGTGATTTCTAAATAAAGATACATTGACAATTATTCTATTAACGACAGTGTGAAAAACAATATTCTTGCCTTCAAAACGAGCTTGATTTCTATAATACCAAATAGTATCAATAATAAAAAATGGTGCTGGCCAAAATAACATTTCTACCTTAATGAGACCACCTTTGTCACTATGAAGAAATGTTTGAAGTTACGAAAACCTTTTGTACGAAAAAATCACGACTTAACATTTGTTAACATGTTATTACTTTTTTATCCTTCATTAATCTTCTATTCACCGTTTTACTTATGTATGATTAGTTGTAATGTAATATCGTCCAATTTCGAGAGCACTGCCGTATTTCTTTTTTTTCAATTTCAAGATGTAATCAAGTGACTCACATATAAATTTGTACAATATACAAAATACCAAATATATATATAAAATGGATATTATTATAATTCATTCAATTTTTCTCGGTGTTAACTTTCTTTTTGAAATAAACAAATAAGTTTGTACTTTTCTTTATAAATAAATGATCACTTATCTATAAATAAACAAATATATAAATATTAATAGTAGAGATAACAGTAGGAAAAAAGATTGTCCAAAAAAAAAAGAAACAAATATTGATGAATTTACTTAGATCGTAAATGATAAATTCATTTATTAATTTATAATATTAATA
>JBBPBP010009777.1:41201348-41212851 GCA_037974735.1 Cicer chorassanicum
TTCATATCCCTACAAATATAATTTCATTTTAAAATAATAATTACGTCCAACTTCCATTATAAAAAGTGCAACACCCTTTTTATAATTTGATAGTCTTTCTTTGGTCTTGATTTTATAGTTTATTTTATTTGAAATATATATAAGTTATTTTTTCTGCATTTATAGTATGTATCTTTATTCTTAAGATTCGATTTTCATTGTTCTTATATAATGTTAATAATGTTTCAATAAATATCGAATAGATTGACTTTATTATAAATTAAAATAGAAATTTTAATTTTTATAAATAAATAAAATGATAAATAAAATTAATTAAAATAATTTAATAAAAAAATTTACATCTTAAATATCTCAAAGATAAAATTTAAAAAGAAAAACTTCAATAGTTTGTTGTAGTAGTAAAAAAATAGAAATCGGATTCAGGTTGTAGAAATTTTTTATGGGCAGTAGGAGGTCCCATCCCGAAGATGCTACCATCTGCAAGTTTTCAAATTTTATTTTTCTCATTTTAACAATTAAATAATTGTTTATTTAATAAATTAAAAATAATTAAAATATTTTAAGAAAACAAAATACTATTAATAAAATAAAATAAAATAAAATACATTAAATTGAAGAAAAAAAATGCGGTAGATGTGCCAAAACAAATACGTCTTATATTATTTTCATAACTCTATCTTATTCATTTTGTAGTTAAATTTATATTATTAATTCTATTTTGTTAACAACTTCCTCCTATTTTTTCTCTGTATCTAATAAATAAAAATTAATAAAAATAATAATTATAATTAAAAATAGTAAATTATATTTTGTTTCATGTTATTGATAAAATTTACTATTTTTAATTATAATTATTTTTATTAATTTTTATTTTTTAGATCCAAAGAAAAAATAAGTGGAAGTTGTTAACAAAACAGAATGAAGTGGCTAAATTATCTCAAAATAGGAGAGAATTGTTATAATAATATAAATTTATTTACAAAATAGAAGAAAATCTTAAAATAATATAACACGTTATTTGTTTTTGGCATTTTTATTTTATTTTATTAATAGTATTTTGTTTTTTAAATTTTTTTAATTATTTTTAATTTATTAAATAAATAATTATTCAATTGTTAAAATGAGAAAAATAAAATTTGAAAACGGTTAGATGATCGCATCCTCGGATGCGACCTCTTACTGCCCAAAAAATATTCTTCAATTGGCAGGCGATGCAACCTCCTATTGCCCAAAAAATATTCTTCAACCAAGTGGGGATGCTACCCCGGGTTAAAAAATAGGGCATTTTGGTATTTTTGTCATAACGCACGGCATTTTAGTTACTTAAAAAAATATTATAATAAATTAGTTTTTTTACTTTTTTTACAAGTTAGTCATTTAACTTTCTTTTAGTGTCAACTTCATCCTGTTTGCATCAATGATCCTTATTTCAAACTAGCAAAATTGAAATTCAAAATTCTCCCAATTTTTCGATAAACTTATGTAATTCTTAAGGGATTTTGATTGCAATAATCTTAATAACATAAACCCTCCATCAACTTTTAAAAAATTATTAAACAAAGAAGAATTTGAGTGAGATAGATATTAAGGTTCTTGAAATTAAATGTGAAATATTCTTAATCCAGATCAAGAAAATATATAAAAATTTATTATGTTATTTTTTATATGATCGATAATACAACTCATAGTAAAAATTTTAAAATCTCTAACTAAAAATAATTAAAAATATCGCAGACCAGTATGATAGTTTCATATGTCCGCTCAATATGATAGTTTCGTGTAAGGTAACTTAAAAAGAGTATATAATGTATTTTGTTATAATTTTAACAAAATATTATTATTAAAATATAAAAAAAAAAGTCTCACTTCAATACCTACTTTAAACCTCGTTCATCGTTGAGCTGACCTTAATATTCTATTACCTCCAAAATTCCAAATGAAATAATAAAATTAAATAACCAGATAATTTATACAATTACTCACGACTTTATAATGCTACTTTTATTTAATGATAATGATCATTATCCATTAATACTAACAAGATCTCCAATTCTCACGTTCTAAGTTTTCCACATTTGTCCAATTCTACTGCTAAATTTACGCAAGAATCGAAACACCTCTCAATTATGTCAAGTATATTTTATTCTATTTACTTACGAGTAAAAATGAGTCAATAACTACCCACACTAAATAACTAGACACATGTTCATCTATATGTATTCCACCCTTATCCAATTTCATAGTAATCAAAACTAACTTTTTTTTAAAAATAAAAAGAAAACTAACTTCTTTTATCAATAAAAAGTTCCAGACTTTTTTATCCATATGTCCTTTTTTTATTTGTCGTTTTCTGTTTTTTTTACATGTTTTTAATTAATTAAATAATTATAATAACAATAATACATTAATCATAATAAAAAATAAATTAATAAATAATAATAATTAATAAATAAATAATAATAATAATAATAATAATAATAATAATAATAATAAGTTGCACGCCCAGCCAGCAACCTCGGGTTCAAAAAATCCAGTTGGATGACCTCCCACTGACCCCAAAAAATAGGGCAAAGAATTAAATTTGGAAGTGTTGCATTTAAAAAAAAAAACAAATAAAAAAAGGATATATGGGTCAAAAAGTCAAATTCCTACCCTAACTTGAGTTATTAACTAAAAATGTGGTAAATCAAAATCAAATTTTTACTATCATAAAAAGTTATCAAGAACAAAATCCAAATACATAAACATAACCTATTGATAAAAGAAAAATGTATGTACCCTTATCAAATTTCATAATCATCAAATCCTACCCTAATTTGATTTACCATCCAAAAAATGTGGTAAATCAAATTTTACCAGAAAAAATAAAATATATCAACATGATATAATCAACCTAAACACAATTTTGATTCAATAAATAAGTAATTGAACAATATCATCATTTTCATCATCATCTAACACATCAAAGAAAGGATCTTTGAGCAATTCTTTAGCAGAAGGTCTAGCCCTTGGTTGTGCAAGACACTTTTCAATGAAAGCTTTCACCTCTGCATCTTTAATCTTGTTCAATGATTGAGGTCTTACACCTGAAGAAACTTTCTTGTATATTTTTACAACATTGTCACATTCATTATAAGGAATCTCTAGTGTCACCATCTCTAACACACACATTCCAAATGAATATATGTCCACCATTTCATTGTAGTTCTCTTCATATAATTCAGGTGCCATAAATTCTGGTGTCCCTAAAACTGAATGTGCTGAATGGTTCTTTCCCACAATTGCTGCCAAACCTAAGTCACCAATCTTAACCTAATATACATTGATAAAAAACACATCATAATTGAGATGTTGAATACATAAAAAGTGAATTCAATTTTCATAACATCATAACAATTGAAAAAAAATTCTGTTTTTCTTGCTTTCATTTGTTAATAATTTGACCATATCAATAAAGATGAATATGATTGCAAGTAAAATTTTTAAAATTTGAAAGTAGAATTAAAAAATTATACCTGGCCAGTGTTTCCATTGACAAAGACATTGCTACAATTGAGGTCTCTATGAATGATACAAGGATCATGCATATGCAAATAATTCAACCCTTCCAAAATTTGCTTAGACCACTTCTTCAAAGCCTTGATATTAACATGCTTATGTTTCTTTCTATACTCTCTCAAATTTCCACTAGTACAAACCTCAGTGATGAAATTGAGTGTGTTATGTTCTTCATCCCTCCAAAAATTATAAAGAGCAATGATGTTTTTGTTTTTCATACTTTTAAGCAATCTAACTTCAGAGTAAAGTCTTCCAACCATTGCAGGGTCATTAGTGAAGTTTCTTAGTTTAACTTGATTCCAAGCAACTTCTATTCCTTCTTTTTGATCAAATGCTCTGTACACTTTTTTACATGAACCTGATCCAAGGAGTTCATTGTATCTTCCATATCTTCCTGTTGGATCAGTTTCAACAAATAGTTCTGAGTCTTTTTCTGATGGAATATTTGGTTTAATACTTGGCATCTAAAACCAAAAACATATATGGATCAGATAACACCATCATTAAATTTTGCATTTTCAAAGAAAAAAAAAATCAACACCATTATAATGAAAACCAAATTAGAGTGCATGTAAATAAATAAATAAATAACATCATTAATTCTTATATATAAAAGGTAAAATCTAATTTTGGAAACTTTGTTTGATTTTTGAGAATAGAATCATCAGGGTATTTTTTAAAAGTTAGAGATTTATGTTACGACACCAAGGTTCTAAGCTTACAAATTAGGTTTAATTAGTTAATTATACTAATTAGTTGATACTCATTAACTATAATAATTCTCTCATTATTTAATATATTTTTGTTTACTTTTTTATCATTTTATAATTTCTATCTAAACTCGTTATAAAAACCTTGTGAATCTAAATGTTAATGGAATTTGTGAGTTTGAAAAAGTAACCTATCATCAAAATTCATATTAAGATATACTAATTTTACACATTACATTACAACAATACAAAATTAAACAAAAAAATAAATGCATACGTGAATACTCCGATCAAAATAGAAGAAGATAATTACCTTGAGGAAATCTCAATCGCTTCAAAAATTGTGGAAAACTTAACTGCTTTTTGCGTGTAGTTTAAGTGAAGCTGTGGAATCGCCGATGTGAATAGAGAGTGAAACAAGAAAATAGATAACAAGAAAGTTAGATATTCGAGGAGTAACTATTTACCAAATTTATGGGTGTATCTGGGTTAGGTTGGGCCGGGTTTTACAAAATACAATACCGGAATTGATATTATTTTTTGGTTGGGTTGAGTTTTAAATTGTATTTTTTTTAATTTTACCCAAACGGATGCAATCAAGAACGAATTGAGTTGGGTTGGTGGATTATAACTTAAACTTTAAATAACAATTTAATTGAATGAAAATATATTTAATACTTCTCATAAACTATAAAATTTCAATCACATCATTTAATTTTTTTAAAAAGCCAACAATCTCTCACAAAAAAAAAAATAAATCAAACAATCTTCAAATATATAAATAAATTCAACAATCTTCCAATACATTACTTTCATCATTACACATAATCCATCAACCATTTTAGTTTACTTATCAATTGATTGGTTGAAATTTTTAATAATTAAAAATTAGTTGAAATCCAGGTTGAAAAATTTATTTTATTTTATAAGTATAGTAGTTGTTTTTGTATTTTTTTTTATAAATTATTCGCTCCTATTTTTTAATAATAGACATTTAGATTATAATTTGATCTACAAAATTTGATATATTTGATTCAGGGTCTTCTTAAAGATTTTAAAAAATTAAGCCTGATAAAAAAGTGCAATTTTAATAATTAAAACAAATTAGTAAAATAAATTGTAGTCCATATACATATATCAATGAGGATCTACACATATTAATCTACATGATGCATATCATTTGGTCATATTAATTCATATAACAAGAAAATATGCATAGATAACATGTCACCTTCATATATTATACTCAAACATACATTTCGACAATAATAACCCAACAATCACAAATCAACTCATAAAAATAATTCAATTCATAAAATACCCGATTATAGAACCCAAAATTACAAAAATATACACCACAATCTTTTTATTAATTAACATATCTATTAACATATATGTCATGTCAGGTTTACTAAAAATTCATCACAATCCAATTAGTATATATCAAATTACACAAACCACAATTATCCTATAGATTTATATAAATTTTAGACATAAAATATGAATATAAAATTTTGGATAACGTGTGTGTATGATTTGAACAACAGATATGGGTCATTGTTATGTATCAATTTCGTGGCTATTCTATGTCCGAAAAAAGGTACACCAAGTGAGCTATCATACTTAACAGGAGTGCTTTTTTATTTGTAGAGTATTTACTATTTTCAAATAAAATACTAACAAAAACTTGTGCATAATCATCATTTTTGCTCATATTTAACTCAAATGAATAGTATTTAATTCAAAAAAATTGTATTTAATAAATATAAAAAATTTAAACTAAATTCATCATAAGTATAAACTTCCGGTTTATACCTTCAGTGTGCAAAACTATAACAAAATATAACATTTAAATAAATAGTGTTTAACTCAAAAATTATACTGTTCTTTTTTAAAAGACAGTTTAAAAATTAGATACTAATTTTATGAATAAATATAAAAGATTACAAGGGCAAAATAAATTAAACGTTAATCCGACTCTTTCACATGAGGAGAGAATGAGTTTGTAGAATATTTTTTAAAAAAACTAATCTTATAGAATTTATTTATTCAGTTCAATCTGATCCTTAGTTTTCAGTTCGATCCTCATTTTTTGGAATCAATCCTTAAAACAAATTTTATAGATTTTTATTTTATTTATGCAATTTTCAATCCAATCCTTCAATTAAGCGACTAGAAAAACCAATTTTTTTCTCTAAAAAAATTTAAGACATGTTTGATTGTCTTTTCATTTTTAGTTTTTCAAAATTGTTTTATAAATCAATTTTTAAAAACTATTTTTAAGAAGAAATCAAAATAAAAACTTGTTTGATAATCTTATTTTTGTAAATTGTTTTTGAAAACAGAAAATAAAAAAAATTGTTTGGTAAATTTGTTTTAAGAAGTTTACATAGTTTTTAAATATAATATATTCTTGCAAATAAATATTTTACTAACCTTACATTAATGTACGATCGAATAAATTAACGTCATATCTACCTATCGTTATTGTGATATATTTACATATATTATTATATATTAAAAGTAATACATTATTTATACACTAACGTAATATATGTTTTTTAATTCTTTGGTTCTCAGGGAAATATGATCCAAGTAATTCAGAGTTATACCCAAGATTTGAACTCGAATTACTTCGAACAATCGTTATTAACTGAAACTTATTAACTACTTGAACCTAATAATATATGTTTAAATTTATATAATATTTAATGTATTACATATCAATTTGGAGAATTTTGTTAAGACAAACTCTCAATTTAAATTTTGATGAAAATAAACAAAGGTTAATTAAGAATATTAATTATGATTCTAAATGTTATGTTAATTTAACATGTGCTTTTGAGTGGATTAATTCAAAGATAGGATTCAAGCAAAGCAAAGAAATCATCAATAAAAGATAAAAACTGAACAGACAAGAAAAGAGAACATTCTGGACAAAATCTATAAAAACAGAGAATGTTCTCCAGGACCAAAACTGATCATTGCAGCTCCAAGATCAAACAATCTTCACTAGTTAAAAGAAGTTTTAGCCTATGGATTTTACACCTATATCATCAGCACTTAGCAAGGAACAAACTGAGATGATCAAATTCAAAGAAACTACTCGAATCACAAAAAGAGAAGATCACAAATTAGCAAGACCAAACAGATATGAACCTTCTCTAGCTTAAACTATCAAGAAAGATAAACAATCTTGAAATGTACAAGATATCCAGATTAATCAGGAAGACATCGAGAATGATCAAGACTGAACCTCCAGATTGATTATCAATCTCCAGATAAATTTTAGAAACTAGGACTCCAGATTGATTATCAATTTCCAGAATTGTCATTAACATTCTGCAGAAGTTCATCATCATTCTCCCAGCTGTTTTGACATAATCGAAACTCCAGATCAAAATCAAAGACATTAACAAGCATATCTAAAGTACAAAGGATCATCAAACTCAAAGCACATCTGATAAAAAATCGAAGAACTCAGCCCAGTCAACAAAATTCGAAAATGTTCAAAGGCTAGAATATTTTTATTCATATAAATTGGTTTTGATAAAAACTGACAGAGCATTACCAACAGCTCTTTTGACCATTCTTAAATGCTCTAAAACGCCTATAAAAGGAAGGCCAATACTCAGAAAAAATGCAGAAGTTCAAGTGCTAACAAGTCTCATAAAATCATTCACATTCACACACTTGAAACTCTCTCATTACTCAAAGAAGGATCAATTTGATTACTTTTCATTATGCTGCTATTTTTGTACTGAATTCTTTATAAAGAATCGTATCTCAAACAAGAGTTGAGACATCTCATATTCTAACAAAACAATCTCATCATTATTGTAAAACTCGAACTATAAGAGTTTAGTATAGTTTTGGTAGATTGTAAGAAATCTTATCAAGGTTGATAGGTGACCTGATTAATCTCTTTATGGGTGGAAGGGATTGAAGGTTGTAACAGATCAAGGTTGATCTGAGCTAGGTGCTGTAAAACCAAGAAGATTCTTTGTTTTTAAACACTCAGTGAAAATCTCATAGTTGTGAGGACTGGATGTAGCCCAAGTTGGGTGAACCAGGATACATCCGTGTGTGGTATTCTTTCTCTTATCTCCTTATTTATTAAGTCTAATTAATCATTTAAAGTAAATTGAATTTTTTATTTTAAGCTAACCAAGAACGTTCTCTGTTTTCTGTTTTCTTAACCAAGATCATTCTTGAGTTAAATATTTAAGTATTTTCAGAAAATTTTTAAATAGGGAGATTTACAATTCAAACCCTCATTCCTTGTAAATCAACTTCTCTACTTCAAATTTGCGACAAAAAATTACCATATAAATGTATTAAAAATATTAGTATATTATAATTAGTTTTCGTTCAATGTCCTTGTCTCTCTCTATGCTGGGACTGAAATCTATATAAACAGTGTTTTTTGTATCAATAAAGGTACACACTTTCTCATCCTAATACCTCTCACTCTCCTGGAATCAATACTGACTTGAGCGTCAGACTATTTGCATGTACCACCCCTCAATAGGATCAATGTCTTCCATCTAGTTCATGAAGTCGGCCATTTTCCTCGATTTAGATCAGATTAGGTTGAAATATATCTTGATATAATTTTAATTAATTTTACAAAAAATAATTTTTAAATAAATTAATAATAAATATTAGTTAAAAAATAAAAGAATAAATACACATGTTCTATTAAAAAAGACACATTATTTATATTGGAAAGCACAAGAGATTAAAGGTGATGTGTCTATGTAAAGTTAATAATGAATCACAATTTGTTAACTCATTAAACATATGTATAACTTTCTTTGTTTAGTTGTGTAATTGGTTGTCGGTGTCAAATAATTTTACACTAGTGAATAACTCTTAATCTCAAAACACAACAAGCATTCATTTTATATCTATTAATAATAATAATAATAATAATAATAATAATAATAATATAAAGAGAAAGAAGGATATGCATCACCAGAATAAATTATTTTTACATTAATGTAAAATAAAAAGAAAGTATGAGGTAATTTAAAAAAACTGTTAAAATATATATTTATATAGTAAGTTGATTGTTTCATCTTGGATGACAATATAAAATTATTTTATATCATCAAATATAATTATACTAATATATAAAAACAAATCTAGTATCACTTATTTTGGTTTATTTGGCAAATTCCCTCTCACTCGTTAATTCATACATACGAAGCACCAATAATAAATGGATAAAAAGATTGATAGGATCGGTACATGAGCTTTACCATTCTTATAAATAAGAGAAAAAAATAAACAAATGTTGTTATAATTACTAAAGTGTCATTAATGAAAAGTCACATTTTCCCGTGTGTTTTTGTCTTAGGTTTTTTTTTTATTGCAGAAAAGTAAAATTGAAAGCCAAAACATGTATAAGCAGTTTTGGTTTTCTTAGTTTTTAAAACTGGTAAAATAAAAATAGTTAAAAGAAATATTTCAAACAAATTTTTTCTTTTCAAATTTTAAAAAATTAAAAAATAGTTTTTGAAAACTAAATCAAACAGGCTCTTATCGTTTTTAAATGACCATTTCTTTCTAGTGAACTATTTGTCCTGCATCTGAATAATTTTAAATAGGTCAAAAAAACTTTACTAAATCATATAAAATTTATATAGATATTTTTATTTTTTTCTGAAAAAAATAATTAGAGAATGATGTTTAAATCGCGCCGCTCCAATAGAAGGTTTATTTATTATTATATTTTTTTTAAAGTAATCAAAATATTCCACTATAAAAAAAAAAATTAAAATGCCTTACTTTTTATTTTAACCCCAGCAACATGTGCAATAGGAGGCTGCATCCCGGGATGTACACATTTTCAATTTTTTTTATTTTCATTTTAACAATAGAATAATTGTTTATTTAATAAATTAAAATATTTGAAAAAAAAAACAAAATACTGTTAACAAAATAAAATACATTAAATTGAATTAAAAAATGTGGTTGAGTAGATATGCCAAAACAAATAACTTGTTATATTATTTTAACAACTCTATCTTATTTTGTAGATAAATTTAAATTATTATAACATCTCTCTTAGTTTGCAAATAAATTAGCACTTAATTATATATTGTTAACAACTTTCTTCTAATTTTTCTATGGATCTAATAAATAAAAATTAATAAAATTAGAGGTCATTTAAGTGGACATCATTAAGTTAAATTAGAGGTCATTTAGGTGGATATCATTAATTTAAATTTGATGTATTTTTTTTTCTTCAATTTGATGTATTTTTTCTTCGATTTAATGTATTTTATTTCATGTTATTAATATAATTTACTATTTTTAATTATAATTAATTTTTATTTATTAGATCCGAATAAAAAATATGAGGAAATTTTTAACAAAATAGAATTAAGTTACTAATTTATCTGCAAACTAGTATATAGTTGTTATAATAATCTAAATTTATCTACAAGATATGAAGAAGTTGTTAAAATAATATAAGACGTTATTCGTTGTGGCACATCTACTCAACTGTATTTTTTTATTCAATTTAATGTATTTTATTTGATTGATAGTATTTTTTTTTAATTTATTAAATAAAAAATTATTTAATTGTTAAAATAAATAAAAAAATTGAAAACATGTACATGGTTGCGTCACCTGGACGCAACCTCTCACAGCACGCAAAAAAAATTCTTCATTTGTTAGCAGGGATGCGACCCTTGTGCTGGGTTAAAGAGTAGGATACTTTGTTATTTTTTTTTATAGTGGAGCATTTGAGTTACTTTAAAAAAGAAAGGATATAATAATAGTAAATAAACCCCAATAGAACTAACGGAGATTAACGCACACAATATGCAACGGAGATTAACACACACAATATGCATATCTAATATCCAACATTTTATCACAAGATCAAGCAATTAGAGTTATATAATTTTTAAAAAGTGATTCTAACTTTATATTCTAATCAGAATTTAAATTAATTTAGACTCATTTGTTACTGATTAAAAAAAAAAAATTTTGATCTTTAATAATTTGGATTATGAGATAATAACTTGGATTATGAGATAATTTAACATGATAAAAATCATGTTTTTTTTTAAAAAAAAACATATATTTTTCAAAAATAATTTTTATGAAAAACTTCTCAAAATAACTTTTCATTTTAATTATTTTTGAAATCTTATCATTCAAAAAATTGTAGCAGATAGATGAAATATTTTAAATAATATTTTAAGATCAACTATTTA
>JBBPBP010009777.1:41220160-41232648 GCA_037974735.1 Cicer chorassanicum
GTTGCTATAATTTTTATTATAATTATGCAAAAGATTAAAATAAACCACTTATAAAAGATAAATGACAAAAATTAATAAAAAAAACTAAAACAAATATTAAGTAAAAGATAAATAATTAAAAATATTTAAAACATAAATATATTAAAGAATTGATCAAAGTTAAATGAAACAAAAAAAAATGCTAAATCCAATATTACATAGATGTGACCTAAAATCGAAATCATCTTATATTGCAACAATCAAAATTAAATTTTATATATACAGTTTTGTTTAGTTTGATTCAATTTTAAAATTAGAATCTGAAATTCGTTTTAATTCAAACAATTTTCACAAAAAAGACTCACATGCTCATATGCCACAATTTTCTCATACCACATTCAAGAAGGTATAATTTGACAACCCTTCTAACAATTTAATTGGTAATATTATCATTCGATCACTTTAATCACTTTAAGAATGAATAATTATTGTAATCACTATTATTGTTGTCGAAGAGAAACAAAACAAATTATGTCGCTCACAAGCAAGCATCAATTTTGGTGGTGCATTAATTTCTCGAGTATATGAATAAATTCAAAATCAAAATCAAAATCACAAACCATGTCGGAAATTTTTCATTAAATAAACCAGGATGGTGCAGATTATGGAAAGCCGATCCGTGCAGTGGGTGCGGGACCTAATAGACTTATAAGTTCATAATCATCGAATAATATTTGAGGCTAAAAACTATTTTAATAACTTGAAGAATGAATAATTATTGTAATTAGAATGAAAATATAAGTTAAAGTAATTCATAAATGTTCTCATAGCTTGATTTGGTTTTAGTCAAACATCGCGGTACACTATCACAACAACACATGCATGAGTTTTTGTTGATGTCAAAGAGATCTAAGATTTCCATCCTATTAGCACAAGATCAATGTAAATGAACAATATTTCAAGAGGCCGCTATCCAAACTAAATTAGGAGCTATTCTATTGAACCATTTACCAAACTTAAAAACACAAGCCTAATGTAAATGCAACAGTATTTCAACAGGATATACTAATTGAACCCAAAACATAAAAATAGCTAAAACAAATGTGAGTCTTCAACGAAGTTAGAACCATGAATGTAACGTCTACTTGAAATCAATTGAGGAATGAAAGAAAGAAAAAATAATTATAACACAAAAAACAAGCTAAAAAAAGGTGAGTTTTCAACGAGGGTAAATCCATGAATGTAACGTCTACCTGAAATCAATGGAGGAATGAAAGAAAGAAAAAATAATTATAACCCAAAAAGCAAACAGCAACGTATCTAAAAATCAAATAAAATGAAAAATATTTCTTCAACTTTTATCAATAATAAATAAACATAAATAAACTCAACTAATTTTTGTTACATTCTTAAAATCTTTAAATAAAAAAAAATATTGATTATGCAGGGACCCATTCGAAGACAGATTCATACACCATAGTGGACATAAATATGGTCAAAACAAAAAGAAATAAAAAGGTTTGAAAGTGTAACCTTTATAGATCGCGGTACATTATCACAACAACACCTGCATGACTTTTTGTTGAAGTCAAAGAGATATGAGATTTCCATCCTATTAGCACACGATATGTTACAGGACTAGCGCAAGACCAATGTAAATGCAACAATATTAAATGGATATTTCATTAACAAAAAAATGTAACACAAAAGTCATTCATAGTAACTAATTTTAATTTGATCGTTCAATCTTTTGCTTCTTATTTTATATTCTTATATTTGATTAATGGTTTTGTAAAACCTATTAACACTAATTAAGTATTATTTTATCATCTGATCTTTAATTTAATTAAATTTTAGTCAAACATAATAGATCGCAGTACACTATCACAACAACACCTACATGACTTTTTTTGATTTCAAAGAGAACTGAGATTTCCATCATATTAGCACACGATATGTTACAGGACTAGCACAAGACCAATGTAAATGCAACACCATTAAATGACATATTTCATTAACAAAAAGATTTAACACAAAAGTTATTCATAGTAACTAATTTCAATTTGATCGTTCGATCTTTTGCTTCTTATTTTATATTTTGATATTTGATTAGTGGTTTTGTAAAACTTATTAACACTAATTAAGTATTAGTTTATCATCTAATCTTTAATTTAATTAAGTTTTAGTCAAACATAATAGATCACGGTACACTATCACAACAAAACCTGCATGACTTTTTGTTGATGCCAAAGTGATATGGGATTTCCATCTTATTAACACACGATATGTCACAGGACTAGCACAAGACCAATGTAAATGCAACAATATTTCAAGAGGTCATTATCTGAACTAGGGGCTATTTTATTGAACCATTTACCAAATTTTAGGATATGTGTTGTTCGAATAGAAAAAAAAAAACAAATTATGTCACTCACAAGCAAGTATCAATTTAATAATATTAAATGACAAACCATGTTGGAAAATAATATTTTATTAACTGTTATGTCTAAAAGATGTAACATAAAAGTAAATCAAATCACCAACATATATTGAACCCAAAACATAAAAACAACAAACCAGGTTGATGCAAATTATGGGAAGTCATTAATCCGTGCAGTGCGTGCGGGACCTAGTAGACTTATAAGTTCATAATCATTGATTCATATTTGAGGCTAAAAACTATTTTAATAACTTGAAGAATGAATAATTATTGTAATCGGGATGAAAATATAAGTTAAAGTAATTCATAAATGTTCTCATAGCTTGATGTGGTTTTAGTCAAAATCGCAGTACATTATCACAACAACACCTGCATAAGTTTTTGTTGATGTCAAAGAGATCTGAGATTTCCATCCTATTAGCACAAGATCAATGTAAATGCAACAATATTTCAAGAGGATATACTAATTGAACCCAAAACATAAAAATAACTAAAAAAAGGTGAGTCTTCAACAATGGTAGATCAATGAATGTAAAAATGCTTTTACTTAATTGATTTGCGACATTTATTTATATGATCCAACTTCTTTAAAATAAATAAATATTAGAGAATAAAGTGGATAATCCTAACTAATCGATAACAAATTAAAAATAAATAATGTAATTGTATCAAATCAATTATGAGTTTATTAAAATAATTGATTTTTTTCATTTTATACTATAAGTGCGTTTGTTTGAGTTTAAATAAAAATAATTTTTAGTTTAGAAAATTTATAAATTATTTTTCAGAGATTTGTTTAAAATTGAATTTTTTATTTTCGTTTGTTTACTATCATAAAAATAATATTTAGAGTGTGTTTATTTCTGATTTTTACATGAAAAAAAAATCATTTTTTCAAACTAAAAATTATTTTTTATTGTTTGAATGAAGTTTGTTTCAGATTTTTTTTAAATCATTTTATAAAAAAAAAATCATATTTTGACTAAAAATGAGAAGCTAAAACTAGTAGCTTCTCATATTTACGTCTGTGCTACATAAAAAATGGCACAAAATTGAAAAATACGGACTATACCTCATTAACGAGAGAAAATGATGTAATTGTCCTTACTCTTATTCAAAAATCTGAAATTGCCTTTATTTGCGTTTTCTCTTTCACGCACAACTTCTCCTCTCGCCGTTTTTGTCCTTACATGCATTGTCTCCTTGTCTTCTTCGCGTTGTACTCTATATGCGACTCTAATATAGGTTTGCATGAAATATTCCATGCAACTCTGATCTAGGTTTTCATGAAATAAGTTTATTTATCGTTTTCGATTTCTCCATATCACAGCGGTATTCATTTGTTGATACCAATTTGTTTTTTATTGCTTTTATATTGTACGATAATTTAATGAGTATTTTACATTTGAATTGCGTCTAAGAAATAGATTAACACGATAATAATAAATTTTGAAGTGCCACTGAAGATTTGAAATATTTCATTTGTTTTTTTTTCTTCAAATAGTGGCACTTAGTAAAGATATTTGAAAATTTGGTTTATGATTGGTTATGTATGAACTGGATTTTTTTTTAGTGACGTAAATATCAAGTAGAATGACAACTAAAAACAAATGCGAAAAGTTATGAGACTGATGGAAAAATTGTTGCGAGATGAGATGACACTAAATTAACTATTTCTAAATATTTGTAAACATGTTTTCTTGAAAATCTTATTTTATGTCATTTATGGTAATTATGTAGTTTAAAAAAATCACTTTTACAATATTGTATATAAACAGATTAAAAATAATTAAAAAAAAAATTAATTTTATGTAATCAAACGAGAGTTAAAAAATCATTTTTTAAAAAATAATCTCTAAATTATTTAAAACAAAAATTATTTTTATTTAATCTCAAGAAAACGCACCCTTAATTTGTTTGTATATAATTTTATAAAAATAATTTTTTAAACTACAAAATTATCATAAATGATACGACTTTTCTAAATAGATTAATATCTTCTTTTTTCTAAAATTACCATAAGCATATTATTATAGTTTGATTATCAATAGTCATTAAGTCAATAGTTAATACAGATAGAATCTTTGTTATAATGTGCGTAAATATTTAAAGCATTTGTTGTGAAATTTATCATAACAAAACATTTAATGCATTTAAATTAATCACTTCAAAATTTATTAATTTAATCCATTTTTTATTCATTCTAAAATTAAATAATGTATTTAAGTACTTATCAAATAAGTAATAAATAAACATAAAAAAGATTCAAAGAGGAGCATAGAAACAACAACAACAAAAACTATGTGGATAAATTGAAAAAGAAAATTAAAATTTACTTGATCAAATAAGAATAGTATGGAAGAAGAAAAAAGATATGTGAAAGAGAAAACACAACTAATAAATTGATGTAATAAAGAAAACTCTAATAAAAGTTGATGAGGTAATTTTGGATTTTAAAAAATTCTGAAACATAAAAGTTAATTTTTGATTTAAAAGCATTCAGCGGACAAGCAGTTAAAACGCAGTCGTTCCTCACAGCACTAACACTCCCTTACCGCCGGCGCGAAACGCCGTCATTCACTCTCATCGTCTCTACCTTCTCGCCAGGGTTTACAGAACATTCCAACCATTCAATTAATTCCCAATTCAAATATCAAATTCCCAATTCAACTCCAACAATGTCAACATTGAAAACAATTTCATCAGCACTGAACCTCATCGACACTAAGAAAGAGAATCTCAAAAAAGCCTTCGAAGATCTTCAATCACACTCTTCCTTCCTTAATTGTCTTCCTCTCTCATGGCTCGAACTCGATTCCCACTTCACCGAACAACAGCAATCTCTCAATAATCGATTTCACATTCTCCAATCCCTCGAACAATCACATTCCCAGTCCCCATCCAAAACCCTGACTCTAACTTCCAACGCTAATGGCCGAACCTCCAATGACGCGAACTTTTTGACTAACCCTAACAACCCGTCGTCGAACCAGGGCATATTGAGAGTTTATTGTGAGAAGATGGATGGTGTAGGGTTGTTGAATTACGTTAAGGATAATTTCAAGGATAAAATTAGGGTTCAAGAGGAGATTCTCAAGGCGTTTCGGTGTGCTCCGGACACCGGGGAGATTGTTCTGAAGTCGTTGGAAGGTTTTCATGATAGTTTCAATGATAAGAGATTGAGGAGGATGGAGAGGAGTTGCATTACGTTGTTGAAGATTTTGAGTGTTGCTGGTGTGAGTGTTAGTTTGAAGACTAGGGAGAAAGCGTTGAAGGTGGCGATGGATTGGAAAGTGAGATTGATTGGTGATTGTGTTAACATTTTGGGGGCATTGGCGTTTTTCTATTTGATTTATGCATTTGGTTTGGTTTCTGAATTTAGTATGGATGAGCTTGTTGAATTTTCTTCTATGGCTGCGGTTAATGGCGAGTTTCCCCAGCTTTGTCGGGACATTGGTTTGACGGATAGAGTTCCTGGTAAGGCTGTTGGATTTTTTCTAATGAGTTGGTGTTGTTTGAGATGTTAATTGTTAGGATAACACTTGTGTGTGTGTGTGCGTGCTGAAATAGCAATTAGGATATAGTTTGTGCTGAAATAGCAATTAGGATATAGTTTGTGTTTTCAAAGTCATTGATACTAGATTGCACAAATGTCCATTTGGCCTTATTCAACAAACTGGGTAATCAAACATACCCACAGTATGGTTGGGAAGGTCGATTCTGCTACAGGATTTTCGGGTGCATATGTATACATCTTCGTATTGAGTTGTCAACATTGATATTGATGAATGAGAGAAAGAGAGAGACGAAAATAAGTGAATGGTAATTCAAGTTTTTTTTGGAAAAGGATTTAAATCAACATAACTTGAATGGTAATTACCATTCAAGTTATGTCAGGTGTTTTTGTGTGCAACTGACATCATTCAATTTGAAATGTGATTCATATTTGCACTTTATTTAATATTTTAAAGAATTTGCAAAACAATTTCCTTGACATATTCTTGAAAACTGGAATTGATATTATTTTTGTAGTGAAAACATAATAACCGAATATGAAGCCATAAATGATAAAGCGAACCAAACACACCATAAAGATAATCATTTTATTGTTGGCAGTGAAATTTGTGTAGGGGCTCCTTATCATGGAAGAGCTACTAAACTCAGTTAGTAGAATTCAGTAATGTTTGTTGGGCAAACAAATTACTCAGATACCTGTCATTATTTGCTGACGTGGAGATTATTTTTTCTAAGTAGTTACTTCTTGTCTTTAGAACAAAATTTCTCCAATTAACATATGTTGGTATGTGAAAATTTGTGTACTCCCTCCCAACTCAATTAATTTTCTTGATTTCATGTAAAAAAGGAAATACATTAACTAACATTACCCCTCAACTCCTAATTATAATGGTCATTTCCTCACAACATTAAGAAATTTATTTAAGAGTATTTTTGGAATAATAACATTAAATGTGGATAGATTAATTGACATTTACTTATATTTAAGTCCAACAAATATAAGTACTTTTTTACCTATAGTTGAGTCCGGTGGGAGTAACTAACACCTTTTTTGATATGTAAGCATTAAAATATTTTGTAACAAAGATGGTATGTAGTATACCTCTTCTCCCCTTTACATGGATGCTAGCATCTTCCAAGTTTTAAAATGGAAAGAAATGTTATTTGTTTAGTAAATTGATGGGTAAGAAAGTAGTTTTATGTTTAGAAATTTTTTTGAAAAATTGTGTCAGCCCTTCTCAACTTTTAAGCTTCTCTGGAAATTTATTCTAGGGCCATAACCATAACTTGCCCTAGTGAAACAAACCATTGTTTAGTAATTTGTTTTATAGGCAGTCATCATGGTTTTGTGGATGAACTAAACCCTATTTTTCTACTGGAGTAGCAAAGAAATTCAGTCACCAATACAACCTTTTCACCCTCTTTCTTAATCACCAATTCACCACCCATAACTTGGTTGACTATTGGAAATCGGAATCTTCCACTGCCATTGACAGTTTGCTGTTAAGCAAGGTTCAATAAGATTGATCAGGGAAAGTTTTCCCTAATTCTCTCCTTGCTGATGAAAACACTTGTGTAATTAAATGTATAAAAAACCAAGAGAGAGAGAGAGAGAATGCACAGCCAAGATTAATTAAAGGATGTGAAAATTATCATAGTATTCGTCTCAATGTAAACTTGCTTTCTATTAGTATTTATAAAATGTGTGTATTTCTTGGTGGGTTTTTATCTCTTTGAATACATAGAGGTTGCTAACCAGCATATTAAAGTACTACCACACACACATGAAGAGTTACTAGGCTACTAACAATACAAGTAGTAAAAAGAATTAATTTGAGTTAATTTTGAGATAACGTGACAGTTTTATGTATCTAAGTCTAATGGTATATATGTAGGTTCACATGCCCAATTTCTAATGTTATCCTCTTAATTATTTTTATTTGTAAGGCAATGCTTGTTTGTGGTTTGCAGAGATTGTTCAGAAACTTGTTGATAGGGGCAAACACATTTTGGCTGTCAAGTATGTTTTTGACTTCAATTTGGCAGATAAGATTCCGCCTGTTTCTATTTTGAAAGCTTGTGTGGATGAATCTATGAAACGTTCTGAAAGACTTTCCCAGGAAGGAAAGTCACGGGTAAGTGTCACCTTGATTGGTAACATAGTGCATGGTGCCACTTCCTATATTGATTGAGGTATTTTTTGCAGAAGGAAATAACTAATAGAGAAATTCATGCACTGAAGTTGGTAATTGCGAGTATTGAGAATCATAAGCTTGAATCTGAATATCCACGTGCTAGCCTTGAGCAGCGTATAGAGCAATTGAAGGGGCAGAATGCAGATATGGAACACAGAACATCAGCTTCTTTTCTAACTCAGCATCCACTGCAACTACGGAAACGAAAGAAAGGTATGAAGAAGCAGAATCAGCAGCAAAATGGGATCAAATTTCCTCAAACATTCACTTCAGTTGGTCCAACAGCTGTCCTCAACAATGTCACTAATGACAATTCAACAATATGCCACTACAAACAACCTCTTGTCAATCCCTCAGGTTTGTTTCCACAGCATCCAAATCCATACATGAACTCGCAAGCCATGACGCCGCCTCGCATGGTGGTCCCTACCCCAACCATGACTTCTTACACAGGTCCCTCGGCTAGGCCTTATGGCTTTGCTGGTATTCCCACGGGTCCCAGTGAAAACCCCAGCCTTGGTGGTTCTCATTTAAACTCATCAGAGCCACCTGTGCGATCTGCTTATTATGATAGAGCATTTAATTATGGTGGTATTAATCTTCCACATCATCACCAAGCATCTTATTATCCTCAGTAGATCAATCAGTTGCTTCTCTTGTCAGTACTAAACTCATGCACTGGTATTTAGCGTCTCCCTGACTTTACACCCTAGCTGTTTGCTTTTTAAAAGTTTAGATTGCTACTTTGCTTCATTGACCATGATTGTAGGTTATAAATTAGATCTGGTAATTGAGAATTGTGAAGGAGTGTTTCGTTTCACAGTCTTAATTACTTGAATTATTTTGTGTATATAAATTACTTATAGGTTAATTATGGTCTTTCCTCTCCCTTCCCACTCTTCCCCAAACCACGACCCTTGTTTTTTTTGCTAAGCAATGTGACTTGCAAAGGATTTGTCTAGAATAGAATCTTATACATAGTTGCATTTTCAATTGGGAATGATGACTCACTAAACAAATATACTGTTTTTCATGTGAACACGCGCACACACAAAACGAAACTTCATCCCATAGGTTGATTACATGGCTATTAAATATAATTATTTTTTTCAGAAGATCCATATAGATTAAAGTCTTTTTTCAAAGTTTCTCTTAATGTGCTCTTAGTTATTCTTTTGCCCATTTTAATTGTTTTTTAATTTGTTCCATTTCATAAAAACGATTCAACAAAATTTTGTGTCGGCTATTTGATTGCCTTATGCAGCTCTCATATTTTATCCAAACATGGGTAAAGTTAATTCAGACATAGGAAATTATTCGCTATCATTCTCAGTCAAAAATCTTTAAGGAAGTCCATTTATAAACTGGCGATGCCATCGCTATTAAGCTAAGAGTGTGCTTTTGTTTAAGATTATTTGAGGAGAAAATCACTTTTTATAAATAAATAAAAAAATCATTTTTGATGTTTTAGTTATGTTTGTGTAAGCCTTTTTCAAAATCACTCTGTTGAAAATGAAAACCTATTTTGATTAGCTTTTGAAGATAATCATTTTTAAGAGAAGAGAGAGAAATACAAAATCTCTTTAACATTTAAAAAAATCAAAAATAGCTTCTACTTTTCTTAAAAATCTCTAAAAAACAGTTTCTAAATTATTTATATCAAAATCACTTTTATTTTAATCTATAACAACTCTTTTTTATGTTAAACGCTTTAATCCGAAAACATTGTGCATGACTGCATTCTTAAAACTAACATTAGGCTTTGGGATTTTGTGTTAATTGTTATCACCCCTATACATAATGTGCTATCCTAATGGGATGGCAAAGGCAAGATGTATTCTGTTGTAATCGTTCCTTTTATATCTTTCTTTTCACGCCTTTTATTTTTCCGTTTTTGTCATCAGTCATATGTTGACAAAATACTCTTACAGTCTTACTACTTATATGCAGTGCAGTTTCTCATCTCTGGTTTTCCTGTTTTAACCATTTTATTATGTCTAGTATAAAATTAAATGTCAATCTGTTGGATGTAATATTTGGTTTTCACATGGTCCCTTTCCAGAAAAATAAAAAAGTGTTTTTGAATATGTTGGTAAATTCAATTGCATTTGTTTTCTAGTATCATTGAATTAATTAACACATCTTATGATGAGGAAAGCTGCTTGTTGTGAATTATGGTTTGTACTGTATTCTGATAACCATCCGTATACATGGACTATGTCTCATGGTCTGTTCAACAGTTGAGCTGCTGGTGTCAAATATAATTTTACTGTTTTCTTCTGTGTACCCAAAGAACTAATTCAAATTAAGTCACGTGAAGCTTTTGTAGAGGTAGATGAATTGATGTTAGATGTAGTCTAAGCTGGGGGTATTTGGTTGTTACATTACATATACTATATGTTGTTTATTTTTTGGTAAAGCAGGCTATGTATGCTTTTGGACATAACAACTGAGGTAACATTTTTGTGGAAAGCAGACCAAATTGTGACATGTTTGAGTTCCCATCAGTCATCCATTGATTAACCATATGCTGGAACCCTGTGATTTTGAGTCCAGTGGAAATGGCGTGAAAATGTTGAAAATTAACTCTTGGTCTGTCGGTTTCTGGCTAGGTTTTGTATCATTTAAGCAGATGAAGCCAGAGAAAAAAAAAGGATGAACATCAATGATAGAAAATAGGGAAAATATCCCTATCAAGGTTGATAATAATGATTATAATAATAACTTTAAGAAAGTGATTATTTATTTGTCACTTAAATTCTAGTGAATGCTTCTAGTTCTGTGTACTTCAAGTTGATTGTGTTAGTCCTTTGGTGAAGCTATTGGTCATTTATGAAGCTTCTATATTCATTTTTATGTGCAGCAAGTTGCTAGTAGCTCGAGTTTTAACTACCTCTCAGTTGTTTTATTTTACACTTCTTGTGTGATTGTGAATAATTATAAGATTTTAAGAAAGTTAATGTATTAGAGAATTTTGAAACTATTCTACCTTTGAATTGATCTTTTACCCTATGAAAGGATGTGTATGTATTACTACTTGCTGTTGTATTAGATTGAAACTGATGTATAGATTGTGCCTCTCACCTTTTTAAAACCCTGATAATCTCTTTGTGTTGACAGCTTCAGTATTGTAACATGTAAGAGACCTTGTAATATATGTGTGGAAATTATTGTTTATACTCAGTTGATTGCATGTTGAGATGTATTCTCAGTCTGTTCCCCTAAAATAGGTCATGAAAGACTGTCCAGCTTTCTTGGTTTGTACTGGTGAGAGATGAGAAAATTTCATTACAAGAACAAAATAGACCATTCATCTTAAAATAATGCAAGGAAAACAGGAAAATGGTTTCTACTAGCCTATAATAATTGGGAGTGATTTTTTTTTTTACATTTTAAAATAACTGATTTACGTTTTTGATGTAAAATCATGAAATTTCACACTTCATTAAATTATTAAGTTTCTTTTATCAACTCAACTGATTTGGTCTCATTTTATAATTTTATTAAAAATAAAACTTTTACCATATGCATAAATTAGGAAAAATTTAAAGGAACGAGGTTATGCTCAAGAGGTTTTGTTTTTGCTTTTACTAAAATAAGAGTTGTAATATTGACTTATTGTAGTTTTTCATGATGATTAATGTGTGACGTACGGCATATTATAACTTGCACACATGAATATGTAAAGTAAAGAACCAACGTGGTGTGGTGAAAGCGATATATACTTGGAGTTGGTAACTATTTGGTTGATGGTTAAATCTTTAGTGGATGTATATGAAAAAATATATGTTAAAAAGGATAATTTCTTAAAAAGATCTTAATTGTTTTGAGAGATTAATCCCCGTAATGGTGAGCAGAGAATACATTAGTTAAAGAAAAAAATTTAATTATAGTTTTGGTTTTTTATTTTTATCAACTCACGGAAATAGTTCAATTAATTTGAAAGTCGACAATTTTAGTTCTTTCATTATATTTTTGAATTAAATGATGATTAAACATATTTTAAATGACGTGACATCTGATTTTATGATATAAAATCATGTAGAAGTATTAATTATTCATATTTTATTAATTAATTTACAAAAAATGAAAAAAAAAATTGAAGTTTTATGTTAAATTTTTAGAGAATTTTATTATGATTTTATGAGTGTTAAACATTCTACATCGTATCATGTATCGCTATTTAAAACATATTACATCGTCATTTTTTAGTAAAAATACTAGAATAAAAACTAAAATGGTTAGATTTTAAAATAGTAAGACTAATTTCATGAATTGGTAAAAAAAAGAGACCAAAATATAATAAATCTAAAAAAAATAAATAAAGAATGAAAAGACATGCTGATATAATTAATTGG
>JBBPBP010009777.1:41232947-41249490 GCA_037974735.1 Cicer chorassanicum
TTAAGATTAATATTTAGATCATTTTAAAATTAAAATTTAATGGTGAATGAATTCTGACTTCATTATTTTGTTAAAAAAACTTCAAAAATTAATTAAACACTAAATATTTTTAAAAAGACAAATTAAACACTAAAATGTTTGTTCATTAATTCTCATATTTATCTATTATTCCATCTGATCTAAGTGACTTGTTTGTAAAAAATTGTTGTTAAATAAATGACATTTCTCAATTTATAATGTAATAGTAATGACTTTTTATAGTTGTAGTATCAAACTATGTGGAAGTTTTCTCTTCTCAGAAGGTGGATATATATTTTTATTCGACTATTTTTTATGTAAGAGTTGTATTACTCCTTGAATTTTCATTAATAAAAATTTTGTTTAGAGAGAATGAAGGCTAAGACTTGAAAGAAATAGAGGTATTTAATTTGCAAGTGTCTTGGATGTGACATATTTTAATATATATTGCAATTCATTAGTGTGGAAAGGAATCATACCATAAATGGAAAGAGAAAGTGGTAGATGTAATTAGAAAACCAATCACAACTATGATCCAACCACATCATAAGCCGTTAAAGGCCCTAGATTTTCGGTTATTTTTCTTTAAAAGTTAACCTAATCATGGCCATAAGTACATCCTTCTTTTTCTATTTTCATTTTCTGCTTCAACTATTGAAGGGGTGTGGGGAGAGGAATGAAAATAAAACTTCAATGAAAATGTTTTTATTGCTTTATCCTTTCCTATATCAAATTTAATTCATAGCCTATAAATAAATTATAGCAATGGACCAAAATATGTCCACTTTTTAGCAACTTGTTATTTTCTTCATGATCAATAATATATAGTGATGCCAACATATTAACTTGCTCTTCAATAATGATAACAGTCTCATTATTTATTTGTGAGCTAAGATTGAAGTAATTTCCATATTTGATTGGTGGGGATCCAATAATTTCTTCATTTAGATGCAATTAAAGCTTAAAGTTTGTAGTTATAATTTCAAGTCACAATTGGATTGTTTATCAACCCTACAACAACGGATTTTGTTCAAATATATTTTTAGTCTCTTTATTTTATTTAAAATTAATTTTTAGTCTCTATATTTTTAAAACTGAGTTTTTGGTCCTCTGTTTTGCAACTTGTGGGATTTTTTTGACTCCTCTTCAGTTTTTATGATGTTGTCAGTTGAATTATGTCGTGACAAAGATGTGATACAACCAAATTGAATAAGATTAAATCTATGTCATTAATCAATATTCATTTTCTTATATTTTCCATCAAAATTTCACGAATGTCTTTGTTAGTAACAATGTAAATAAAGATTTGTGAAGAAAAATAGAAGAACATTGAACAAATTCTATTTTATTAAATTCAGTTGTGTAACATCATTCAAAAGTCGTAAAATAGGGAATAAAAAATCCGATTTTAGAAATATGTGGGTTACAAACTTGTCTATGAAAAATCTTTCAAAAATTCTAAAGGTACATATGAATTGATTTAACATTAGCGACTAAAACATCTAACAAAAAATATTATGAAGACTAAAGTCAAATAAAAATTTACCGAGAGTAAAACTAACATTTTAAAATGTTTTAGGAACTAAAATTACATTTAAATTTTTATATATTGCTATATGTACATAAAAGTTTTTTTTTTAAAAAAAATGAGACTCAATTTGCTTTCTCTACAGAGAAGTTACATATCTCTCATCTAAGTTAAAATTCATTTTAATTACAAATTAATCACCCAAACAATCATTTTTCAAATACGTTAAAATAAGATTATGTGACGGAATATCATATTAATTGTTTTAAAACTCTATTAATTTTTATAGTTTTCATCTACTTGATGATAATTTTGAATTCAACGGTTTGGTTGATTTAGTTAATCTTCTAAAAAATAATAATTGAAGGTATAATTATGAAAGTTAATCCATACATGCTCTCTATCCACTTGTTACTTCACTCATGCATGATTGATTTGTTATTATCCCTGTATTCCAAGAGGGATCGATGATAATGTCTTATTTTATTTGATTTATAGAATAGAGACCAATTTACAAATAGCATTGACAAATATTATGAATTGATCTATGAATGCTTGAGCTTGACTCTCACATGCAAGGTGATTAAATTATTTGAATCTAACCCTTTTTGGAACCTATTTTGGTGTGACCTATCCTTTCAACTTGAAGAAAGGGATTTGTAGTTCCGCACCAATCTCTTTACTGATTTTTGTGTGGTAAAGAGTAACATAGAGTTGGTATTTGGCACACCACTTTCGCTTTCAAATCTTACCTAAGCTAGCTCAAGAAAATAAGATACCCAAAGGAATAATTTCTTTAATGGAGAATAGTAATAAGTGTCCTAGAAAAAAATAAATATAAAAATTATTATTTTAAAAATAGTGTTTCAATTTTTTAGACGATAAAAAATTATTTTTTTCTTCTGTAAAAAATTATTATTTCCAAATACAATTTTTTTATTCTTTAGTTAATGTACTATAATTACATGCTATCTAGACTTTTTTTATTTTATTTCTCGAACAAATTATAACATGGAGTGATGGAGTTTTGAAATATAAAGAATATGTTTGTTACAAAATCTTTGTTCAATAGTGAAAACAATTTCATGACAAAATCATCCACCACACTACTTTTTTAAAAGTCTAAAAGTTAATCCCACACAAATGTCTTTTCCCTCTCTCTCTTGTTAAAGTACAATTTAAAACAGAGAGATGTAAATATAGAAATAAAACAATGAAAATGCATTTGAAATTTGTGTATTTAACTTTTTAAAAGTTTAAATTTTTTTTTAAATAAAATTTTTATTTTTAATGTTTTAATAAATGTCCTATAACGATATTTGTTAGCAAAACTTTTTTAAAAAGGAAGTATATTTCTTTATAAATTTATTTTATCAATTAATTATAGTTAATTTCGTTAAAACTTACTCTAATTTTTTTATAAGTAAAAGTGTTTACACACGGGAATGAGTTTTTTATTTTTATATAATCATCAAAATATGTCAAGGGAGTATAAGATGTACTCTGATTCTTTTTAAAAAGTTCAAGTTACAAAAATGAAAGACAATTCAAAGGATTAACAAATCAATCCGAATATTGTAAACTAGACACTTTTCCTTCTCTTAACATAAACCTAACTCCAAGATGTAATTTTAATTTGTATTAATAATCCTTCAAAATTAGTAGTCTCTCCATCAAAATTGATTTTATTTTGATGACCCCAAATACACCAAATGGTTGCACACCAAATTATATGTCTTCTCCTTTTACTTCTGTTTCCCTTGAAAATTTGTTCAAACTTTGATGGAATGGAACATGACCACATGCATGATTTATTGTTCATTCTATCTGATTGTCACAGGATAGATTCCATTGCACATTCTACAACTCAGTTTCCATATTTTTCTCCCACTCAAACAATGGTCTTCTCCTCTTTAATTTCCAATGCCCATCAGAATTTTGAATTTGGCCAGCCATGTTAACATTAAGTTCTTGAAAGGATGTCAAGGAATATAGTCTTGGAAATTGATCAAAACAAATATATGAATGTTTTTTTTTTATAATAATTATAAATCACATTTTAGTCTCTTGTGTGTAAATTACACATGAGAGAATTCATTTAAATTACACATTCATCCAATGACATATTATCATATTATTTCATAAATATTTTTATGAGTAGATATCAGACTTAACCCAAAATTATATCATTTGTATATTATTTAGAGTTTAGAATAAGAATCAATATTATGTGCATAAAAATATTTTTACGCATCACTACCAATCAAACATTTTTTTTTTCGAAAAAACTTCCAACCATAAATAAACCGACTACATTAATAACAATAGTCATAGTAAAATTATTTTGTAAAAAAGAAATATATATTTAAATTATAATAACCTACCATGTGAGCATGAGGGGTTAGCTGTAATGAGTGTTCACCTGCAAACCAATATAAATAAAAATTGCAAATCAATAAAAAAAAAAGCCAAAAAAACATAAAACTAAATTTTATTGAATGTTTTTAAATTTTATTTTTTAAAATAGACTAAATTTATCTGATTCATTTTTAAAATCAAACCGGGAATCTAATAACATAAGTAAATTATACGATGTTATACGACATATAGATTGATTTTATGTAGTAGGCAGTATTGATGTAATTATTTGTCAGTAATAACTAATGAACCGATCTAATTCAAGTTGTATTTAATTAGTTATTTTTTTTGTTATGATGTATTTAATTAGATCAAATCATATAAAAAAATTTTAAACATATAATCCAACTCTATCAAATCACATACTATTTAATTTAAAAATTGGATGATTTTTTGAGAAATATTGTACAAATTTGACATAAAATAACGACAATTATTTAAATGGACAAGGACATTTAAATATATGATTAATTGTATTATATTGATTATTAACTGATTAACTATCTATTAAGTGTTTTGTGTATTTACATTCAAATTCTTTCGACCATCACTCATTCAAAGTTTTAAATTATCTTTCAAGACATTTTTAATAGTATATTTTCGAGACTATTAAATGATCACACATTTAATAAATATATACAATATTTATTTATTTATTTTAAAAAAAAGGAGACAACAACACAAGTTGAGAGCAAGCAAGAACAGACCCAGAAAACGTTTAAAATGACAAGCCAAAACAAATCACACAACCCAATGAAGAGAACAACATTAGAACATAGAGAGAGAAATCATCCAACAATTACAAGTCAACTATCTCTCTCTCTCTCTCTCTCTCTCTCTCTCTCTCTCAAACAACACAAAAAAACATAACACATTGAGTCCCTCAAACTGAAATGACACTTTTACCCCTCTCTATTTGCCTCCTTCAATTTTGACTCAACCACTCTCTCACACACTCACTCTCTTTCTTTCTCTATCTCTCTCTCTCTCTCACCACAATGGACGCCGGCGAACCACAATTCCGGCGACAAACTCCCGGCGAGATGGAACACGACGATCCAAATCGAACCGTGTCACGACCCGATTCTGCTTCCGAAGTTGCTGCCACCAGCGGAGCTAGATACAAGCTGATGTCGCCGGCGAAGCTCCCGATCTCTAGGTCACCGGTTTTGACGATTCCGCCGGGACTCAGTCCGACTTCGTTTCTTGAATCTCCAGTGCTACTCTCAAACATGAAGGTACTTTAGTTTTTGGGTTTCTAGGGTTTTGTTTTTGTTCTCTGTTGAATTAGCAAAATGTAGTATCAAGGTTCTGTTTTGATCTATTTGGGATTGTTGAAACAAAAGTGAACAAAAATTAAATTAAATGGGTAAGTTAATTCATCATCAAAATGTGTTTTTTTTTTCAGTTGAAGTTTGGTCAAAGATGATATTTTTACTTTACCTAAGTCAGTGTCATATAAAAAATTTGTTCTTTTTTCAGTGTGATTTTCTTGCTAATGCTCACTGTACAAACACAGCATATATGTGGCATTATTCTGTTTCTGCTGGAATTTATTTTTATATTATTGTTTATTTTTGGGACTTAAAAATGAGGTGATTTAATTGTTGATGAGTTGGAGATGCTGTGTGTTTCATGAAAAGTTAGAAAATTGTTGTGAGAATATATGTGCTTGTTTAATCTGGTGGGTAGTTTAATTTTGCTTATTTGTTTATTCCCTTTTATGATCGAAGTTGGTCCATTATTGTGTTTGATATTTTTTCACTTAGTAGATTTTATTATATGGGTGGTTTGTGTTAGGACAGTCAGATTCTGATGCTTGCATTTATAGAAATCATTTTTGCTGCTTTATGCTCAGTTTGGTATGCTATTGGAAATTGGAATATGACTTTTTGTTATGATCGTTCAACATTTTTTTTTCAGTGTTGTTTTTTCACATGATGAATCTTCTTTTTGTGTTGGTGCTTTCCCTTTGTTTTAACGGTGTTTTAGGGAGCACAAAAAATCATTTTTGTTTTTGTTTTTGTTTTTGTTCTTTCCATTTATTCATGTGGAAGGAACAAACGAATAGATGCATCGCTGAGTATTAGTTAGTGGATCCATTTTTAGCTCTGTATAACGTGACATGGGAATAGTATAAGGAATGTCAGAGGGATTGTTTGTCAAGATATTTTTTCTTTGAAAGGACCTGATTGTCTTGATGTTCATAGTCTCGGTGGTCCTAACCTAACTTGTGCAGTTCAAGATTCATGTGTGAATGGCTTTTATAAGTTCTGTTTATATAAGTTCAACATATCATAATATATTGAGCTATCTTTTAAATTATAAACCCCAAATAAGCATGTGATGTTATTATGTGGAGAAAATTACCAGCTTTGCTTATTACTTGATCATACTTGCTCTGTCTGCATAGGTAGCTGATAAATTACATGATTTTGTACCAAGTTTCTTTCTTTCTTTCTGTTCTGTTATTAATAAATTGTCGGTTCATTAGCTGCTGTTTAGGGCCATAGATTTTCCTGCTATTCTGAAAGTTGCTGTTATTTGTCCATTTTTTAATTATTTCTTTTCAACTTGTTTCAATGAGAAATTGGAATTCTTTACCATGTCATTTAATATATTTGAATTTATGATAATTCATTTGATTTGGCGATTGCTGCAGTAAGAGGATTTGAGATTATATATTACTTTTTCTCGTCTCTTGCAGGTAGAACCTTCACCTACAACAGGTTCCCTTCCTAGGCTTCAACAAACAGCACATGGTTTTGTATCCTCTTCTACATCTGCTACGTTTCCTGTAACCGCTGTATGCTTCAATTCTAATACTGTTGATGACGGAAAGTCCAGCTTCTTTGAATTTAAACCACACAGTAGATCGAATATGGTAATGAATTACTGGATGTTAGTAAAACTGATGTATATAAGCTTACTACAGCAGACACATGGACTTGATTTTGATTTTTTTTCCCTTAATTTTATCTGATCATAAACTGCGTACCAAGTTAACAAGATAGGATGATTAAGTGAAGTATAAGGCGGTGGTGTTGTAAAGTATAAGACGGAAACAGATTTGGTTGTTGTGTACAATGTTCTGGTTAATATTGTTTTGAATATTACTATTGGTTGCATAGTACTTACACAATGCTTTTCTCTTGTTTTAGGTTCCTGCCGACTTTAACAACCATGCATGTGAAAAATCTACTCAAATAGATGGTCAAGGAAAAGTTCAATCTTTTGTCTCGACACCATTGGTCAAAAGTGAAATAGCAGTCTCTTCAGATGAAATAAGTCTATCATCACCTCGTCAAATGGTTAGTTCAGGGGCTAGTGCTCATGTTGAAGTCGATTTGGACGAATTAAACCCTAGTGGCAACGTAGCAACTAGGCTTCAAGCATCACAAGTTGATGGTAGGGGCAGTGGACTTTCAGTTGCTGCTGACAGGGCATCTGATGATGGATACAATTGGCGAAAATATGGGCAGAAGCTTGTTAAAGGGTGTGAATTTCCACGCAGTTATTACAAATGCACACATCCTAACTGTGAAGTGAAGAAACTCTTTGAACGCTCTCATGATGGTCAAATCACTGAGATAGTTTACAAGGGAACACATGATCATCCTAAACCTCAACCGAGCCGTCGATACTCTGGTGGAACTATTATGTCTGTCCATGAAGAGAGATCTGATAAGGCTTCTTTGACTGGCCGTGACGGTAATACTGGATGGATACTTCTCATTGAATCCAATCTTACTTAGTGCCAGTCAAATAACATGACTTTCTTTTATCTTTTAAAATCTTGAATCAGACAAATAATTTAATAATTATGGTCAAATGTCTCATGCAGCTGAGCGTGACAGTACTCCAGATCTATCACCTATAGCAACAAATGATGATAGTCCAGAGGCTGCAGGATTTTTGTCAAACAGGAATAACGATGAGGTTGATGAAGACGATTCGTTCTCAAAGCGAAGGTTTGACGATTTAGGCCACAGTTCCAATTTTATTTTTGTTGCTTGTACACTTTTGCTGATCACAAGTTTTTTTTATTTAGCAGAAAAATGGATCTTGACATCACTCCTGTAGTTAAGCCTATCCGGGAGCCACGGGTCGTTGTACAAACTCTGAGTGAGGTTGACATATTGGATGATGGTTATCGCTGGCGTAAGTATGGGCAGAAGGTAGTAAGAGGCAATCCTAACCCTAGGTATGTCTTCACATTGCTACTACAAAATATAAACTAAATTGATGAAGGCCAATTTAGTGTTTGTTTTAAATTATTTTACACAAAAAACACCTCTGTTTTAAAAAAATGCTTCTCACTTATTTGGATAAGATTTGAAAAAATGGTTTCTGAATTCCGGAATAGGGAAAAGAGTAGCATCCTATAACATTTTTTTAAATGGTGTTTATTCTAAATTCTAAATCTTTATGCTCATGCAAAGTTGCATTGGAAGAGTTATAATATTCACTCAAAGGATTCTAATTGTCTCTTTCGTCAGTTTGAAATAATTGCAAAATCATGAGTTAGTTTGAGGTTGATGCCAGGGAAATCGATGCTGTATACCAGTACTGAATTGGCATTGACAAGTGATGATCGTAGGTAAAAAAGGAACTAAAATAATTAAAACACACATGGTTAAGGAAGCAGTTAAATGTAAGAACATATCACTGCTAAGAATATGTTAAGAAACACTGGAATAACTGCAAAATTACATGAGTTGGTAGAACGTTGTTCCTATGAAAATTGATGCTGTAGTCCAGTGTAGAATTGGCATTGACAGGTGCATAGGCGGATCTTAGTAGGGACATAGGGTGGCCACGGCCACCCCAATGTCACCAACAATTTTTTTTAAAAAATAAAAATAACCCATGAAATAATTATAAAAAATACACTACATCTTTTAACTTAAATTTCAATTATATGTGATTTGAGTTTCGTAAAAGATATAAAATTCAAACTAATGATATGATAAATTAAAAAAAAAATCGAAATCAATTAAATTGATTTTTTTTCTTTCTGTTTCGAGTTCAATCTGAATTGACCTAAATAAACTCAATCTCTGTTGATTTGAATATGGTTTTACTTCATTTAAAATCGACCGCTGATATCTGAATAAAATCATTAGACTATATCAGTAGTGTTATCTTAAATATGTGTTGTATTTAAGGATTTTGTAATCATTTACATATTATTTTTTCCGTTGTGGTTTAAAAAGTGTCTACGTAATTGTTTTAATAGTATCAAAAGTCTAGTGTTTGAAAAAGAAAATTTTATATTTTTAAAATAAGTATGTTAATTTTTATTAATGTCAACCTGATTGAACTGAACCAAATCAATACGCTATTCATTTGTTTGGGTTTAATTTTGTGATAAGAATTGTAAAAACTCAACCAAACTAATATCTTTTTGGTTTAGATTTTTTTTCCTCTCCAAACATACGAACCAAAGCAATATTAGATTTTTTGTCCTCTTTTTCTAGTTGTGTTTGCAAAAAAGTTTGTATGTTTACATCGCAACTTTACAACCTAAAATTAATATACAATAAAATACTATATTTAATTTATCAATTCAAATTTTAAAAATTTGACACCCCCAGAGTATTTGTTCAAGCTCCGCCACTGGACAGGTGATGATGGTGGATTAAGAAGTAACTAAAATAATTAAATACATATTGGTTAAGGCAGCTATTTGAATGTTAGAGCATTAGTGCCAAGTAAAAATATGCAAAGAAACACATTGGTCAATAGAGAACTGTTAAGATATTCTTGGAATTTGGGTTGAGTTTAAATCAACCTTGCATATTTGGCTTGTAAAGTGAGAGATGTCTTACACTTATAAATACATTTTCAGGCCATATCTTTCAAATTTGAGATCCGTACACCCAAGATTGGACATCTGCAGTGTGACCTGATAGTGGGTGGTCCAACGGGTCTTGGATTAACTCCGATACCATATTAGAATTTGGGTTGGGTCTAAGTCAACCCTAAAAAACTGGCTTGTAAGGTGAGAGATGGCTCTCATCCACTTATAACATATTTTCAGGCTATATATGATCCAATGTGAGAGACTCTTAACAGATATCTAGAAAGTGTGGAAGAATACTTGTTTATTTCTATGCTCTTAGAAGAAAATATGTCAGACAAACAGAAGGATGGTTATGAGTTGTGACAGTAGGTTAATAGAGAGTTATGAGGCATTTTAGGGGAAAGGGAAGGGCAATAAGATATTTACTGATTTGCATGGTTGAGGGTATATACTGATTAATAAGATTGTAGGACTTATCTATGTTGTAAAGTTGCTTTCTATTTCACTTTGTCATCCCGTTAGCCAAATATTGTAGTTCTTTTCAAGGTCTAATTTATCGAAACTGAATATTCACTGGAACTTTGTTGCATTCCTTATAAGTATGTGTCCCACATTGCACTTTAGGATTCTTCTTTAGTATTTAGTAGCAACTTTAGTTGAAATCAAACACTCATTACTTTAGCTGTCAATATGATAATGGGTATCTAAACATGTTGCTTCTTGTGTTTCCACTCTAGTGGAATTTGATTTTGGTGCTTTAGCAAGAACCTTGCATGGAATGTAAATCAAATGTGTACTCAGACCTTGATGAGCTTGGCAGATTTGTCTATGATCCTTTTTGTATTTCGTAGAATTACGATGATTTAACCATGCTGCTTATCACAGGAGTTATTACAAATGCACAAACGCTGGTTGCCCAGTTAGAAAACACGTGGAGCGGGCGTCTCATGATCCGAAAGCCGTAATAACCACATACGAGGGTAAACACAATCATGATGTACCGACTGCAAGGAATAATAGTCATGACATGGCAGGACCATCAGCTGCAGGTGGACAACATACAAGAATTCGACATGAAGAAAGCGATACTATTAGCCTTGACCTTGGAATGGGCATTAGCCCAACTGCTGAAAATAGAACAAACAGTCAAGGGAGAATGATGCTTAACGAATATGGTGATAACCAAACTCACACCAACAATTCCAGCTTCAAGTTTGTTCATACTACACCGCCTCCGGTATATTATGGTGTACTAAATAACAACTCAAATCCATATGGTTCTAGGGAAAACTCGAGTGATAGTTCGTCTTTAAACCATTCTGCTTATCCTTGCCCAACGAACATCGGAAGAATACTAATGGGTCCCTAAAATTGTGTACACAACAAAAAAATAAAATGAAATGAAATTATGAGTATCATTTTGCTTTCTTGTTTTTGGCTGGTAAAGCTTCAAATTTCAAAGGCATGTTTTCTCTTTGAAAATGCTGGTAGTTGTTTTATGTTCATATCACACTATCTGAGAGGTGCCCTTTGGTAGAACTAGTAGTAGCTGTGTTCTTTCAGGTTGACTTTTATATCTAATTGTTGGTTGTATAATTATATATACAAATTCTTCTGTACAAATATGAAGCTGATACTATAGTTGCTTCAACAAGAACCCTTGTAAAAGTGTTTGATTTTAACTATTTATAAGAAGCAGTGTTTAGCCTGTTCCTGAACTTTTGGTTCTAATTACCTCAAGAGTACTTTATATTCATACTAGCTATACAAACAATTATACTCAAGAGTACTTTATATTCATACTAGCTATACAAACAATTATGTTAATTATTGTTTCTGATTATAGTAAGATTAGATGGATTATATGAGATAAAACCATGCAGTTGCCCTTGTTTGATATGCTCATTTTTTATGCATACAACCTTGTGTGAAAAACAGAAATACAGTAAAAGTGTCTCTAGAAAGAATAATACTATGATTCTGCAGGATAAACTTAGATGATGTAACAGTGTGTTAGTGTAAGTTTGCTATCTTACCTCATTGTACTTTTTATCATAGTTGCAATCATGGTTTTCAAAACAAAAAATAAGTGTGCAATGACAATCAAGATCACGGCATCATAGTTTTTGATGTTGTCGCGATGGCACTACGGTTGGTATTTGGCACTTCAAGAATAAAATATGTCTTACTATGACTGCAATTTAAAGCTAGTCATATTGTGAATATATGGAGAATCTTTTGATTAACTTTGAAATTGTCATTTCAACAGTGATTCAATGAAGCCTCTCTTTCATAATAACAGGTCAGAAATAGAAAATTAAAACAACCAAGTGATGCACATGTGAGTGAATTATTCTGTGAAGATCTTGTTTCAAAAGAACAAGTCATAAGTGTATGATGAGAGTGTGGTTGCGTGAAGGACTTTTGTTTCAAGACAATGAAAACATAGTACTGTATTTGTCAAATAAGTTGTGGTCACCGACGCTCTTGTAGATTGGTTCATAATATTGAATTTCTCATATGAAAAATTGGTTCAAAAGCAAGAATCTCCAAATCACATAATTGTACTTATTCGTGCAACACATGCTTAATTCAAAGGCATTTATGCTTAGTAATGAGTAGCATGCAGAATTTTATAGAATTGCATGACTTCTAATAGCTATGCTATTGACAGATAAAGGGAGAAAAAATTCACAATTTAGCATCATATATAAAAGAAAGAATAGTGTTAACACAATAACACTTTTTTCTACACTTCTTTTCATAGGTTGAAATGTAAATTGTACCCAAAAATAATGTGTTTATGAACAAAAAACTGGAAGGAGCTGTTATGAACTGCAGAATAATTGCTAGAGGCTAGAGCTGCAGTGCTGATGGTGAATACAAAAGCATCTGACACAACTAAGTTTGGAGAAATGCATGCTAGAGGCAAATAAAATTTTACTTAAAAACTCACTTCTATAATTCTTGGTTTTTTTGCAGTTTTCAGAATGCATGATTTGTTGGTATAAATTGTCACTGTCCATTAATCTTGGGAGTACCCAAGTTCGAATTCTGACTGAAACAATTCATGATTAGACTTTACATATCTCATAGCCGAACTTCAAATTATCAGGACCCTTTCCTTTGGGAACCAAACAGCAATTGTCTTAACTTAATTTTTAATCTCTGGCAAGATATATGTTCTATAAAACACATTGGATAGACAAATTCTGCATTTATAATCCTTAGTGAAGTTACTAGTATTTGTGACAGTTTTAGGATGCTCTTTTACAAAACAGTTATTTGACTATAATAAAAAGAGAAAAATCTATATATAAGGATGATACATAGCCTAACTTAAAAAAACCTGCAGTAACAAAACTGAACTGTCATTGGATTTTTCATCTCCAAGCACAAGAAGCAATAAGAACTTGATTCATCCAACCAAGATAAAGTGCACCATCTATCTCTTCTAGAGTGTAATGTCCTCGGTAGCTCTCAAGAAGATCCTTGATTGAAGAATTGATGAAGGAGCTCAACGGATAAGGCGTAAATCCAGCCATTGTGAAACGCATTCTCCACTTACTAAGAAGCTCGTGACGTTCCACTCGTTCTTCACCTTCACAAGCTATCAAGTTGACAACTTCTCGAGCCAAACAATGTTGTTCCACATTAATCCTCTCTTTGTGATCCCTTGGAAGAACAACATCAATCGATTCATAAATAGCCGAGTAGTAGTTCATTGTCTCAACAAAACGCTGCAAGAATGGAGCATTATTGGTGTTGAATTCTTGCTCAACAAGAGTCACTACCTTAGGAGACAAGTGCTTAGCCAATCGCAACAACCTGTCACGATGATTATGAACATTCACACTTTCGTCCGGCACGTGGTGAAGCATAATGGCGAAATTCACCGCCACAGCTTCGTCAGGTCGAAGTTCAAAGTCTTCGAGTTGCACCTCAGAAGCAGAAACTCTAACAGCATGGAACTCAAACGGTACATGACACGACTGTGCAAGCGTTGATAATCTTTCCCCAACTACATCAACCCCGCCACCGCGAGCATAAGCCGAATAGGAATCATCAACACCTGTAATTCTGATCCTTGGGGGTCCTCCAGGCCGGCGAGCAAGCGCTTGAATCAGGCTAACCCACTGAGTTCCTTGGTTAATTTGAAAATCAATTATGTGGACTTCATTTTCGTCCTTCATAGCTTCAGCAATAGCTCCATTTGCAGACATATATCCAAACTTAAAGTATGGACATATTTCATAAAGTACATGCATGTAGGAAAGTAGTTCATTACCGGTCGGCTCGCTACATTTTAATGATTTGTAGATTGTGCTTCCTGAAGATGCCATCCTCGAAACAAGAGCCTCCAGCACATACGCTCCCAATCGTTCGACCGGATTGCCAGATATGGATACGATTTTGCGCAACTCAGTAACCATCCATTCAATTGTCTCGATATCATTGACAGCAACTGCTTTAGCACAAGCATAAAGCATCTCTTTCAAGTCACCTCTAGATACCATCTCCATGTTTTTCTTCCACTTCTCCGCCTCTAATAAGAACGATGCAGATTCTTCTCGAACTTCATTATCAAATATATCTAGCATATCATCATTAGGTCCAAGCATAACAGATTCCAGCTCTCGTATCTTATGCCTCAGGTCATCAAGGTCATGTGCCAAGTAAGATTCATCATCCTCATGTGAACCGTTAACAAATTCAAGAGAATGTTCCGGCCTTAGCACGTACGATTTTGACTCTAGCTTTGACACTGGGCTATTGTTAGATGAGAAACTGATAGTAGAAGGAGAATTTTGGTAAGGAAAACTGTTGCTTGTTGAAGCAGATTCAAGGGTGCTATACGGCTCTAAAGTCTGGTGAGAAGGATAGAATGTTTGGCTGCTGTTATCGGAGGATGAACAATTGTCTATATTCTCACTTGACGGTATGCCATATGACTCCAGATTCTGCACAGGTTCAATGTAGAACCTGCTAGAACCGTAAGAAATTTCATGTTTCTGAGATGTTTGCATTGATAAGTAACTGGTTCTTCGATAGACTCAGCACTACCAATTGACTTTCTGGCACAAACACACTGGAAATTTTTATAGCCTTCTTTTTTGGAACAAGATATGTCAATAACTTCTACTTTCTAAGCTCGGTAATCATTGTCCGCACTTGAATTTAATTTTTCTTCTGCAATTGCAGTGTATAAAAAATACGAGCTATTCTGCATAAGGAAATAAAAGAGTTAGACAAATACAATATTTAACAAGATAACCGTTACTACAACCATTCTGTAAAAAAGAAAAACAAATATGCAATTATTGATTTGATACTGATGGAAGTAGAAGGTAATATTGTGATTGTTGCCTAAATCTGTTATAGCTTATGGTTACATGTTAAGGTGTATTGGATATATATATTAATCAAAGAAAGGTCAAAAAATACTCAAAATAGCAAGAATTGAGTATTTTTTTTAATCAATTATGCATTTTTTTAAGACAGAAGAGTATGCTTCTTGATAAAACAGTTACGAGCTTTACAAATTATTTGTGAGAAAAATCACCTTTTTTTAACTAAAAACTCATTTTTAGTGGTTTTAATTGTGTTTGTTTAAGCTTTTGAAATTAATCAGAATCTTAAAAAATGATTATTTATTTATTAAAATGAGAAGTTTTTTTAGTAGCTTCCGATAAAAAAAACATGATTTTAATGAGTGTGGTAGATGTCTAGATGCATCTTTAACTCAACTAACATAGAAAGATGAAAATTCTCAAAACCCCACCATAGAGACTTCCCCCAACCCTAACCCCAACAAATTGAAAAGTAAATCCAAAAAAATCATTAAAGAAAAAACCAGAAAAAGGGTGAAAAATCATCTCAAAACTTGAAAGAAACCTTTACTATCAATTTTAACAAAAACCCATTTTCACAAATTCAGTTAAACCAAACCAGAAAGAATAAAAAAAATGATTTTTATATTTTTCTGATAATAATTGAAACAAGATGCATCACCACCATCTTGGCAATAAAAAAACACTCAGTAATAAAAATGACTTCCACATAACAAGAACTTAATACAAATAAGGAAAGTGAAAGAAGTTCAATAATTTCAGAGTCTCTCACCTTAAATAAGATAGAAAAAAACAATCTGATCTGAAACCAATTAAGAAGAACTTGACAAAGTTGAAGTGCAACTGAAACTGAAGATAAGGATATTAAAACTTAGGAAGAAGATGGTAAAACACAAAGGTTGTTGTTGAGTGTTTTGGTTTGGTCCACAATGAATGAATTCTGTGAAGTGCGTTTGTGGTACCTTTATACGGACGCCAACAAAGAAAGTCTACTCTTATGACAAATTACTTTGCTGACTCTAACATTACAATTTTTTTTAACCATGTGGTTCCAAGGTGAAGGATTCCTCGTAATCCACATTAGTTAAGTAAAATATGATAAAGCTGTCAAATAAACTAAAGTATGATAAAAAAAAAATTATTGAGTTTTGCACATAAAATTTTTATTTTATTTTTCTTTTATAAGTGGGGCATTTGTTAGAATTACTCAATTATTTGAAGCTTAACTTAAACTCGATTCTCCTAAATAAGTCATCTTTATCTTAATTATCTAAAAGTCTATTTGGCAGGATATGTAAGCTGATATAGTTTATAAGTTACAACACTTGTAGTTTATATTTTATACTTTATAAGTTTATAGTTTATCTTATAAAAGTTGTTATGTTTTTATATAATTTTTTTTTTCTCAAATTGATGGTAATT
>JBBPBP010009777.1:41268930-41281067 GCA_037974735.1 Cicer chorassanicum
TGATAACAATATTTTCTTTTAGAATGTTTTTAAAAAAAATAATCATTTTAAATTTTTAATGCTATGATTCTTTCTTTTTTATTTAGAAAACTATTTTATAAATAAACAAAGATATTTTGTTTATTTATTGTGAAAATCCTATCATTTTATACAGATAATTATATAATATCAAAAAGTTTAAATAATAATAAAGATTTCATAAAGATAAGAAAAAATGTATCACCTACACCTACTTCCTATCTTTAGTTTATACTACTACAGATTTTCCAAAAATCAAACTTGTCATTCTTAACTAAAAAACTATAATATTCTTCGTACTTCCACCGATTCAAAAAGAGCTTAATAATGTAATTCTACATTTCTCCTCTTTTCTGAAACTAAATAACCGTTGCAATTCCGTTATCTACTTCATAGACAAATGAGAATGGGTTATCTGGTAGATGAATTCCTTCGATGCTGTCATGATCAGATTTATTGGTATCAGTGCTCTCCACTTTTTCGTTTTGTGTATAGCTAAACGATTCTACACGTTGAACGTTGAGATGATCTGTAAGAGAAATAATCGTGATTAATAACATTGTTAATGCTTCACAAAACCCACACATTAAAAATATTACACATACCATCTAAAGATTTGGATTCAGGTAAATGAGGCGCAGTATAGAAATTTTGGCCAAGTTGTAACGCTGCGAAACGATTTCTCTGACATTCAAACGCACGATGTTGTTCTTCAAATCTGCTCAGATATTGAGTATTGCCGCAACTACCTGCACCTTTTAAAATTATGTATTAATTATATAATGTGGATCAAAATGAACAAAATCTAGATTTTAAATTAGAAAATTTTATACTTGATGGAATTTCAGCGTCGATGTGTAAGTAGCGCGGTGAATAACAAATATGGTGCTCAACTCCATACGGATATTTCCTGCATTAATTGAATTGAATTACGCAATAGATAAACAATAGAAAAATAGAATAAAAAGAAAAATTGAATTACGCAATAGATAAACAATAGAAAAATAGAATAAAAAGAAAAGAAGAGTAAATAAATGAACCTGTCATGCATTAATTGAATTGAATTATGCAATAGATAAACAATAAAAAAAAATAGAATAAAAAGAAAAGAAGAGTAAATAAATGAACCTATCAACAAGTTTTGGCTTCTCCTTGTAAGGTTTCACAAGAACCCGGGATCCACGAACATAGTGAGGATTTCCTTTATCAAAAATCATTTTAACAGTTTCTGGATCAACAAATGTAACAAATCCAAACATCCTTCTTTGCTGGCATGGAATCCTTACATCTTCAACACAGCCAAAAGTACTAAAAATGCAATAATGTCAAAAAAGTTTTAATTAACTAAGAAAAGGGTGATACAAGTTAGAATCAAAGTATAAGAATTTACCTAAAGTAGTTTGATACATCCTCCTCTGAGAAAGTGCTATCAGCTGGAAATGTCAAGTATATTTGTTGTGATGCACTAATGTTTTGACAATCTATCTTTCCCATGATTTTGGAAGCATCTTCGGCGAGAACAACTGCATGCTGTTCATGAGGCCTATTAATCAACCATGAAAAGAGTACGATTAAATTTAACATAGACTCAATAAATAAATTCATCACTTGACAAAACATATTGAAACTTTTTAAGTCTTCACCTGTCAATTAGCCGAATACTATTTCTGAATTGAGCAAGAAGCCTTGTCAAATTGATGCCAGACTTACCTGAGCCAGCTTGATAACCTTCTGCACGTAATACCTTTTTATACTTATCATAGTATGCCATTGGAAGTGAAGCAATTGAAATAGGACTTCCTCTTTGTTTCAAAAGCTCGACGATTTCAGACTCTAATTGCGCCAATGATCTAGGCGAAATCGCTTGTTCATCGTTAGCAGCATCATTTCCATACATCTCAGAACCAACATTTCCATGATGGGAGTACTTACAATAATTTCCATTCTTACAAAACCCTTTGTTGAAATAATGACAGGTCTTGAATGGATATTCATACATGTTTAAAAACCTTCCACCATTTTTTCTATTCAAATTGCAAACAGCTGAAGCATATTCTAAGTTAGTTCTCACACAATTCAAACCATCTACACGACGATTCTGCGAATGGAGCAATTCCAGACGGTTATGAAGTTCAACGATAAAATTCAAGTAAGATGTGCCCATAAGTTCTGCATTATTATTTCCATCATTAGCAGAATTCATATGGTAATAAGAAGTGTGAGCCTGCAAATAACTCGGTGGCAGAATCGGAAGCATTTTCGGTGTAGTATTGATCAATTCAAGCTCATTTCTAGCCTCAAGGACCACTTCATGGATTAAATAATCAGGAGATGAAGCCAATTTAGCTATCTCTTGTGCACCATGATGTTTCATTAGGATATAGCCAATGATCTTTGTAGCATGTTCTGGCTCAAATCTTAGAATCTTGTCATAAACAATCCCTGTACACTCTGAAATATCCATACTTTGTCTTGTTACTGCATAAAGTTCCAAAGAAAAGAAAAACACAAGTGAAACTAGTGTGAAATGAGGAAAAAGTTGGTTTGGTGGTTGAGATTGAATAACTAAAGATTAAAAGGATAAGGTGATCTCGAGTTCGAATACTACCTCCAGCATAATATTAACAAATTAACGATTAACATGCTAACATTAGTTGTGTAAAACAAAAAACACATGATTGATTCATTGTAGGTTGATGTCAAAAGAAAAATTTGCAGATGTAATAATAAACTATAAAAATTGACAAAATATAAAAACTGCTAGCAAGAGATTCATTCAATTCAACAACCCTCTTAGAGAGAAAAACACTCTACACATTACTACTTGATTTTTCTCAAAAAGGAAGTATTTTTAATGCAAAGTAATTTTTTTTTTGGAAATGAGTAGAAAAGAAACATATACTGAGAGAAAATCAAATAAAAACAAAAAAATTAAATTGTACACATTAAAAACATGTGTTTCATCCAAGCCATGAAACATTCTCAAAGAAAACCATGCCATTTGTACTAATTTCAAAATTTGAGTTCAAATGGGGAAAAATGTTAGCAAAAATTCAACATTCTCAAAGACCCCTTTTTTTAATTAGATCAACAAACACATACCCAAAACATAAAAAATAAAAAATAAAAACATAAACAATTATTTTTCAATGCTCATGCTTCATACCCATGAAAACAGCAGAAGAAGAGAAAAAGAATGCAAGTGTGCCTCAAGCACACCTTTCACTTATATCCTAAGTTCATAACTCATAATGTTACAAACAGAGGAATGTGTATTTTCCCCTTCACTTTCTCTCTTTTATATGTAGTTATAGGCAGTGACCAACAACCTCACTCTAAGTATTAACACACTACTCAGTTTATTTGACTCTTTCATACTGTGTGTTGTCTTAAATCTTAACCATATTTGGTTTTCCTTAAAATCCGATTTGAATATCACATCCACATGTTAAGGTGTCACATATTTTTAAGCAATATTTTTTTGATGATGACCATTTACTCAGTCTTGAACAGTTACAAAAGACATCCATTAGCTTTTTTAATAATTTTTTCTTACAATTTTAACAATACGGTTGTAAAATTAAATATATAATTATAATTAATTATTTACTTTAAAATGTATTTTTTTGGTCTATTTACTAAGTCTTCTTTTGCCTAATTAGATGCATAGTTTTATCAATCTCACGAAACAGTAACAAACAAACCATTGTAGTGTAGTATGTGGCAGCAAATAGGACTTGGTCTAATACTTTTTAGAATAAAAAATTACATGTAATAAAAAATTAGTCTTCTATACCATACCATTTCTATCTATTTGGTTAGTATTGGCTCGAGATTTTTGATGTATTGGACTAATTAAAAGAATATTGAGCAAAACATCAATTTAATTATTGAATTATTAGTCTCTACATCAATTTAGTTATTGAATTATTAGTCTCTCTAGATCGATACCTAAATTATTAAAAGGTCTTTATTACTCAATTTTCACATTTGCATGTTTGTCAATTAGACTATTTTTAATTATAAATTTAACTTTTATGCACGGTACAAAATTTTATACTATTAACACATTATAATTATTTATAGATATGATTTTAGAGATAATTTTGATAAAAATCAAATATCTTTAATGTTCTAACAGTTATGATTGATTAAAAATGTAAAAATTATTTATATTGAAGGTGTATATGAATTAAATCATTTAATTATTTAGTCATTAAACTATGAAAATACATCAATATAACTTCTAAAATATCATAAAAAACAATTTAATCCATCAAATAAACAAACAAATCAATTAGCACATTTAAACTAGTAAAACATTTAAACTAATACACCACTAATTATTCTATTCATGTATGATTAAAGGTGATAGTGTAAAAACATAATGTAAACAAAGAAACCAATTAAACCTTACTTAAATCGGTATAGAAAACTAAAAACCAATAAAATAGCAAGTGTTATGTAAATTAGTAGATTAGAAGAGTTCATTGAACTAGTAAAACAAAATTAATTAAACGTAAGCCAGAAACCCGAAAGAAGGTTTTAAATAGAAAAGTGAGATGTGAAGATGAATGAGCTAAATTGTTTGTTATGATAATTTATAGATTATATTAATTTATTTTCATAGTTTAATGCAATGTTTTTAAATTGCAGTATCACGTGATATGAATGCAATATTTTGAATGCAGCGGTGTATACATCACAACAACCACAACGACTACAATCACATTAACCTCATATGTGACTGCAACGACAATTTAACTATGGTTTAAGGACTAAACAATAAAAAGTAATAATCAATTAATAGACATTCAAATGAAAAAATTGATGGAGGAAATATACAGTTGGGTAGAGGAATAATAAAGGTTTATTCTAATTAGAATTAAAAAAATTATACAGTTGATGGTTTATTCTAATTAGAATTATTCCTTCAGTGAATTGGTTATCGTAAAATTATTAAGAATCTATTTATTTATTTATAAATAATGTTCTTTCAAAAATTATTTTTGATAGAAATGAAAGCAAAACTAGTTAATCAATTTTGTGATATAGTAGAAAATCATCTCTTACCAGATGCAACAATACCATGAATAAATAATATTATTCTATAAATTATGTACATATTAAAAAATAATTAAATTCCTTCAAAAAATTCAATATTATAAATCTATATATTTATTCAACCGTTAAAAAATTTCTAATAAATTTTAATTCTTTAAATATAATATTTCACCATTAAGATTATGAGAACTATCATAATGAGTCAATTATTTTTTCTTTATATATAAAAATAATAGATCATGATTATTTGATAGATATGTTTCGCTGTATACATTCGTGTGGATTTTTATAATTGTTTTTTTTTTACTAGTATGTCATTTTTAAACAAATACATATTAAATCTTCACTGCATTGTAAAAAAATTCACTACCAACTATAGATCTATAAATTCAAATTCTCTACATTCTTTTAGTATACTTAATCAAATATGTTACTGATTCTATAACAATATCAATACACATGTAGTTTCTTCTTCTAAATTCTTGCTAAAATACAGTTCAACAAATTCAATATTTTATTCAAAAATAATTAAAATAAGACTAAAAAATTACGGCTACTATAACGGAAAAAGCACGAGACAAAAGAATGAAGAAAGAGAGATCGATTCATAAGGTCGTGCATAGTGAGACACTGAGACTCTTTAGATTATAGATCTAACACAATGAGCACTTTAAAAATTGAAATTTTTTAGCTTTAATTTTTTCATATATCATATATTCTTTTTTGTTACTCACTTTAAATACTTTTAATATTTAGGTAAAAATAAATTGGTGTACAAATTTTTTTCTAAACAATATTTATATTCAATTTTTTAATTCTTTTACATTTATGGTGTTGGTATTATATCCCACAACTTCTTAAAGAAAAGAGGATATAGTAATTTGAAATGCAGTTAGAAGATAGTAACATATAAAGTTTATTTTTATTTTTATTTTTATTTTTTTTAATGTTTTTGCCATTGTAATATGGTGACTTTTTAGTCATTTGAAAGGAAATATTATTAGGTGGTTGTTATGTGGACGATAGAATAACAAAACCAAAGATATATAATTATATGAACCAAAAGTAAAACTTATAAATTACAAGCGTGTAAAATAAAAAAAAACAAACTTTAATTTCAGTTTTCAACTTTAACTATTGTATTTGTAAGTATATAATTATTGTAAAATAAACGTTTTATTTTTATATTCACTTTTTCTAATTGTAAATGTCATCTTTATGTTGTTTTATATATCTTTATTGTCAATATTAACCATAAAACATTATTTAATTGTAAAGTTTATTGGTATACATTTTCTAATAATAAAATAACTACAATAAAAAGGTTAGAGCATTTGTTATTGTTATTAGGGATGACAATTAGTAGGTCTTCATAACTTACTATAGTACAAATTTTCAATAACTATCATGAAGATTATCTTTATTATAGAAAAAGAGTGAATATAAATAAATAAAATCATTTTTTTGACAATGGCGACACACTTATGTATACAAAATTTGAAGTTAAGAATTAAAATTAAATTTTTTTTTTCTTATTAACTTTTTACCCCTACAATTTATAATTTTTTAACTTTTGATTCCTATAATTATGTTTTACTTTGTCTCTGTTATGTGACATCCATTCATTGGATGCTGACGTGACACTGATGACATGACAACTTAATGTCACGTGGTTCAAAATTCCACGTAACTTGTCATGTCAACATGTTACGTCATAATCTCTTCTATGATAGGTTGTCTAGTATGAATATCGTTATCAACATAAGTAATAAAGGGATGGTACGAACCACCATATTAGTTAGAACACAATTTTTTTAGTAGAAAAAATGTCTTGAAAGTAACTCAAAACATGCTGCTCAATCTCCTCATTATTTTCAATATAATTATCATCTTTCTACAGTCTAGTGATCATGTTAGTGGCATGCCTGATTTTAGTTAGTCTACAAAAAGAACTAGTATTATATCACTCAAGAAACCATTTAAGTTTAGCTTTGTCCTTCCAAAATTGCTAATGATAATTACGAACCATATCAAGAACCGCTTGCACTTTTTTTTTCCTCCAAATCAAAATTATCAGAATAATAATCTTTGCTAATCTTCTATTTGACTAAATCCACAACAACAAGAGCCATATCAACATCACTTTGCACATCACCAAAAATATCCTTGTTCCAAATTTTTAATTTAGTCTTCAAAGTATTCAACCAATTATGAGATAAAATATACATACGGCATTCAATGACTTCCTCCATCCAATGATCATGGACTAATCTTGTGCAATGATCATGAATAGTCCACATTTTATAAAACTTAAATTAAGAGGAACAAAGTTACCTCAGTTGCCAAATCCAACATAATAAGATAGTGATATGAATAAGCCTTAGGAAGAGTATAGCAAGAAATAGATTTCCAAAATTCAATGCAGTTGGTATTACAAATAGCTCTGTCTAATTTTGAGCCATATAAGCATTACCCTTTTCAAACGAACAAACGATTTTCTGTTGGTTGACTTGGAGTCACGTGCTAAGCTAAAGTAAGGGTCACATCTTTCATTGAAATTGATTCATGGATATAATATACATAGGACAAATGGGTATAGCACGGGACTTGCCATAGCTACGGTCCTTGTGTAATAATTTAACAAATTGATTAAATGTCAATTCAGGATTTTAGGAAATTAAAATGAGTTTGGGAAGCTTATAGGTTGTGAGAGCATTTATATAAATAATGATGTGTTAATTATGTATTGATTCTCATTGAGGCGAATATTTTTGAATTATGAATATATGATATGATTGATTGTGACCTATTAAATGTGAAATGTGATTATGTGAAATATGAATAGCGTTGTGTTCATTTTAAATCTGGGAACCACAAAAGAAAGGGAATTCATGTGGGGCCTAATAAAGAGTTCTCTATTGGTGGTTCCAGGTATTTTGTGACTTTTACAGATGATTTTTCATGCAAGGTTTGAGTGTATTTTCTCAAACGTAAATCTAAAGTTTTTGTCAAGTTCAAGGTGTGGAAAACAGAATAAATAAATCATATGGGCAGAAAAATCAAGTATTTGCCGACAGATAATGGGATAGAGTACACTAACTCAAATTTTCAAAAAAATTGTGCAAAACAGTGTTTAGAGGCTTTTTTCAATTCGAAAGACACCATAGCAGTGTGGTGTGGTAGAAAGAATGAACAGGTCTCTAATTGAAACGACAAGATACTAGAGACTCTAAGGGTTTTTGGGAAAAGGCTATCAACATGGCATGTTATGTTATCAACATGTTACCTCGAGCTTTATTAGAAGGGAAAGCTTCATACTTGTGGACAGGTAACCCCATTAATCTTGACAATTTAAGGATTTTTAGGTGTTCAACTTATGTGCATATACCCAGTGACGACATATCTAAACTTGATCCAAAGTCGAAGAAGTGTGTCTTCTTCGGTTACGCAAAAGGTGTGAAGGAGTTCAAGTTATGGGATCCAATATTAAAGAAGATGGTGATCAAAAGAGATGTTGTGTTTGATGAGCAGTTCATGTTGAGATAGTCAATAGAAATAGATGTATGTACATTAGAGAGAGAAACTTCCAGCAGTAAGGTGATTCAGATTGATGTGTAGCCACTACCAGTAAGCAATACTCGGGTAATACCTGAACCACGAGCCGAATTGTACTCTGATACCACTGAAAGTTCAAGTGGATTGCAAGATTACTCACTTGTACGTAATCGAGAGTGCCGCTAAATCAAGCCACAAAAAAGATATGGGTTTGAAGACTTGACAACTTATGCATTTCTTACTAGTTCTGGAGATCCATCCACCTTTCAAGAGGCTATAGCTAGCCAAAAGAAAGATAAGTGGATGGATGTTATGGTGGAGGAGATGAAGTTCTTAAAGAAAAATCAAACGTGAGAGCTTATTCAGTTTCCTAAAGGGGAAAAGACTATCTATTGCAAGTGGGTATACAAGAGAAAACCAAAGGTAACATAAAAAGAAAGAGAAAAGTTCAAGGATCGTCCTGTAGCAAAGGGGTATTCACAACAAAAGGGGGTCAACTATGATGAGATTTTCTCTCCGGTCGTCAGACATACTTCTATCAAGTAAATGTTATTCTTGGTAGCCAGTTGGGACATGCATTTAGAGAAGATGGATGTGAAGACAACATTTCTTCACAATAATCTAGATGAGCAAATTTACTTAGAGCAGCTAGAGGGTTTCAATGATACTGGACAAGGCAGACGCATTTGTAAATTGACCAGGTATTTGTGTGGTCTAAAGTAGTCTCCAAGGCAATGGTACAAGTGCTTTGATTCATACATGCTTCAGATTGGCTATAGAAGGTGTGAGTATGATTTTTGTGTTTATGTTAGGAGCCTTGATGATGGCTCTTTTATTTTCCCGTTACTGTAAGTTGATGATATGTCGAGTGATGCTAATTATTTACATGATGTAAATGAACTGAAAATCATGTTGGGAAATGATTTTGACATGAAACATTTGGGTGTTGCTAAGAAGATTTTTGGTATGAAAATTCACAGGGATATGAGTGCTAGAAAATTATGGCTCTATCATAAAAGCTATGTTAAAAAGGTATTAGACATATTTGATATGAGCAATTCGAAGGTTGTGATTACTCCATTGACAAATCACTTTAAGTTATCATTGGATTAATATCCAAAGACACAGATGCAGAAATTGAGTATATGTCAAAGATTTTGTGTGACACCCTAAACCCCAAATGAACATATATAATAATTTATACTAGTTTTTTTAAAAAATTTCGCAACGGATAAAGAAAATCATTTTCCACGAAAATAAAAAGTTTTGTAACTAATATAGAATATCAAATTTCTCATAGTACACATGGAACAATTCAAACTTTATTCCTCAAATAAAATAATACAATCTCAATAAATGGATTTAACTATAATTTCTTATTTAATTCCAAAAATTTCTAGTACTAATAAGGTTTTCTTATAAAGAGTAGTTTCTAATTAAATGAGTAAAAGATAATTTATAAATCTTATTCCCGGTATCACACATTAGAGCGGGACTTCTCCCAAAATTGAACTTTAAGACTTTCTAACCTGTAATAGTTGCGATTGCACAAATGCAAGGTCAAACCAGTCAAACATAAACAATGAAGGATGTGAATTTCGAAATCATGTTGATAGTATAATATAAGTAAGAAGAACACACACAATTAATCATAAATAAATTGTATCGTTACACAAATGTTGTTCAAGAAAAAACACCACATTATAAAGTCAAAATCACTTTAGGAAAATCAATACATTTCACTATAACATCAAGTCATCTAAGAGAAATTATTATCGCACACGATACATATTAATCACAACAAAAACAATCACAAGAAAATGCAATGTTATGAATGAGCTTAGACTCTACTTCACAATTTGGTACCATTCTAAATTTGAAGTACTTGGTTACTTCCATATTACTATCATCAATCAATTATGGGGATACTTCAATATTCTCATCACAAATTTATAACACAATTACCAATAATCATGCATCATCATCATATAAACTCGTCACAAATTTATAACATCACTATCGTCAATCAAACATCATCATCACATAAACTTATCACAAATTTATAACATCACTATAATCAATCATACGTCATCATCATCATCATCATCATCATCATCACCATCATCATCACATATACTTTTCACAAATTTATAACATCACATAAACTCATCTAATCAAACATATGCACAAAATTCATTCGACAATCAATATCACAATAATATCAAATACCACACATTCAACGAAATTAAATCAATCAACACCTTATGAATGTTTGTATTCCATATTTTAACCTCACAAATTCCATATTTGCACATGAATTTATTAATTTATCCTTCAAAGGGCTACTGCCGTACTTAATGAGCCCCAAGTGAATCGTTGGAAAATATAGTTTTCCCGTTCATCTCACAATATATTAAACTCATGAATTCAAACGTTCTTTCACCTCTTACCTTATTTCGACGATTTCACACGTGAATAGGAGTCCACAAGCAAAAAGCTTTTGTTCTTTGACTCCTTGTCCTTCAATTGATCTAACTCGACAATTTATGGGTAAACGTCAAAAATAAATTATGAGAACAAATTCTAAAAGGGTCAATTTTGAAATTGTGTAAGTAAACTTACCATAAATCGGAAAATAATCAGTGGATAATATTAGTCATTGTTCACATGGCCGTTTTACCGTTGGTTTCACTCAAATTGAACTTACGATGAAGAAGAACGGTGCAAAATAACGAATTCCACAAACGGAGAAGTCAGGTATTTTAGAAAGAAATTGGGATGAGAAAGTGGGTTAAATTAGCTGAACCAATGGAGGAAAGAACGTACTGAATTTTGGAAAAAAACGGAGAAAGTTTTATGGATAGTCATGGGACATCAACATCGATTTTCTATTCTACTTTGGTGGTTCTTGTTTCCTCCTTGCGGCTGCTCCCACTTTCTTTTTCTTGTAGCACGCTACTTTCTCTCTTATTATATTAAGTTAAATTTGACTTCTTTTTTTTTTTTTTAAACATATTATAATATTATTAACTTAATTTATTGAACCCCATTTTATTTTCTTACCGTATTTTTTATTTTACAAGACCCAACTAATTAGACACTTATTTTAATTTATTTATTTTCCACTAAAATAATATATTCCAAAATATCAATTTAAAATGTTATCATACTTTGAGAATAGTTAAAATGATAAAATAAATGAATATAAAATTAGTATTTTATACTACCCACTAAATCAATTAATTATTTATATAAAATAGACACATCATAACAAGCACACATATGAAGAAAATTATACACAATATTATTAATATTTCAAAAGTAATATTTTACCAAAAAATACTAATTAAATTAATTAATTTTTTTAAAAATATATCAATAATAACAAAGGTCGGTGTATCCAAAACTATTACTATACTTACTAATATATGTATTTTAAGGCATTTTAACACCAAGAACAGGTTTTATCACTTCTATAGTGAAAATAGATACTCTAAATC
>JBBPBP010009777.1:41281205-41302859 GCA_037974735.1 Cicer chorassanicum
TTATCTAAAATCTTCACACTAAAATACTATTATTTTTAGAAAAATTAATAAAATATTTCAATATAATATTTATAATTCATACTTCTCATTAAATTAAATATGTATAAAATTATCACACCACAACAAAAACATATAAAGAAAATTAATCACAAATTTTTTATCAATATATATTCTAAAAAAATATTTTAATACCAAATAAATTCTTTAAAATTCTATTTAATTAAAAAAAATAGTTTATTACAAATTTTGGGGTGTTATATTCTATATGTCAGTGTTGTTGGTTCTTTAATGTATATTATGGTTTTTATACTATATCAGATTTGACACAATCTGATAGTCAAGTTTGTAAGTTTATGTCCAAATTTAGATATAACATCAATGTTTGTAAAAATTGTTAAACATGGAGTTGAAATATTCCACACATTCATAGATAAAAATGTTTATAGCAACAACACTCATATATGATGCATGTTGTTGATTGACATGAACAAATGTCGAATTTGAGAATGTTGATTGGCTTTAATTACATTGTGAAACCTAATCCAATTTCAAAAGTCAATGTGCTTGAAATTATTACTATGCACACAAAAATTGGAAATAACAAAGTAGTTGTATATTATGAATGCAATCTTTTTTTTGGTGAAATAATATTGTAAATTGGAAGTCTATCTAAAAATTAAATAATATTTTCCCTTCAGCTCTAATTCACTTATTCATGTGCATTACAATTCGATCTGAGGCGAATGAGACTTACCAGGTCATTGAATTTTTTTTGGGTCTTAGTTTTAAATTGAAGGTTATAGCCATCATTACGGCTGAAATGACAATGACATTGCCACATAATGGCGATCCCAAATTTAAAATCATAGTCTAGATTACAAGTAGATTCTGACCTTGTAACACCCTAAATTTCTTAATAAAGTATAAGTAATATTCTAATTAATTTTCCTTATACATGTGCATGATTTAATGGAAAATTTTATATACATTTAATTTAATTGTTAATATAAGTTTTTAATATTATATTTATGTTAATTATTATTTTAAAAGTAATATTATTTTAGTATGAGTACTTGGAAGAATAAAATTTTAAATATAGACGAGTAAGATAACTGATTAGTAATTTTAGGTGGTTTATCCTAGTAATTAATATATTTTTTTAATGATGCTTTAAATAGTTTAATTCACTTATTATTATAAAATATAATCATGAAAACACTTGTAACTAGTTTGAGGAGTGACGACTACTTAACATAGTGCTCTATGTTAGTGATTTGCAGCTCCTTTCTTTTTAGTGACTGCTATTCACGCCCCAAGGTCACTATTTATGCCTTCCAAGAATGCCTAGTTACAGCGCCGATTTTACAAACATTCTGCATTTCATCTTCATCCCAAACGAAATGCCATTTGAACCCCAATTTAACTCGCTTCTAACCAATCTATACACCCATAACCATACCTTTCATTCTCATCCTTCTGAAAATCAAATCATTGAATATCTTATGTGAAGTTCGAAAAAGTGGCTAAGAGAATAAAAAAGACAATGTGTGAAGAAGAATTTATGTAAAAGTTTAGAACACATAAAAAAAAAGAACAAATGAAAGATATTCTCAGTAAAGAGCTACTATAATTGATATAGGACTTGAAATCCAATATCATTTCAATAAAAGTTAGAATTCTAGACACAAACTCGAATTGACGTAAATTAGTTTGATAGAGACAACAACTCTTTTATCATAAAAGATACTTAAAGAGTGATAAAAGTACTTATGAACTTCAGCAACAACTTGCTAGAAAGTTGATAAAAGTGCTAATAGTAATATATAATACTTATATGCTATTGCTTAAATATATAATCATAATATATAATATTGAATGAATAAATATTTTTTTTTTAATTTTTTCTAGTAAAAGAAATATTGTCATTGCACCAAAAGAAATAATGATAATTCGTAAAAACCAATGTGGTAAACTTAGGATTTGATCAAACACAGGGGTCGGCAACATGTGTATGGCACGAATATACATTTTTGTTTTCCTATTCTGGAGGAAGACATATTAATTTAGTGGCTAAATACCACCCGTGATCCTTAACTTAATTTCAGTTAACGATTTAGTCGTTTATTTATTTTTTTCTTCTCGATTTGATCCTTTATGTTTTTAAATAATTTCAGCGTTACCCTTTAAGTGGAGTTCCGTTAAGAAAAAGTTAAAAAATCCCTCCTCCGCTTTTAGAAAAAGTTACCTTTTATGTTTTAGAAATATTTCAGAAAAATGTTCAAAAGTTTGTTATAAGTTTGGTAGTAGGATTGATTCGTTAAAACTGAAGCTATGAGTATTTATACTCCATAGACATCACTTCAGATCAATGGCAATCGTTCCTAAAGGTTTGATGAACATATATGCAATGATACAGATGAGAGATTTTTTAACTTTTTCTTAATAGAAACGCACTTAAAGGGTAACGCTAAAATTATTTAACAACATAAGTGACCAAATCGGAAAGAAAAAAAAATTAAAGGACTAAATCGTTTATCGAAATTAAGTTAAGGGATCATGAGTGGTATTTAGCTTAATTTAGTAATAGGTATGTAGGGTGTTGAGTCCGGCCAACAAAACATTTGTGTTTTAAAATGTCAAGAATCCAATTTAATGGTGCTGCTTATGTATATAATGACTCAAAATTTCGTTGGGATTAAAACTTATTTAACTCATAATTAAATAATAAAATATACGCTAATTTAAATTATAACTATAGATGATTACAATACATGTTTTATAACAATAAAATTTTTGATACGTCACAACTTTTAATTTAATAAGGAGCAAAAAACTGGAATTAAGCTTATCAATTAACTAAAACATCAAATTTCTTTATTCTGAAATAGAAAGGAGAATAATAATGTCTTTCAAACATTGGAAGAAAAATTCTAACCATATTGGTTAGACGATACATAAAAAATAACTCAATTTTCTCTAATAAAAAACAAAGTAGGTATCACATATATAATTATCAACGAACAACAACAAAAAAAAATAATGAGGAATGAATGTGCCAAAACAAGAAACAATTCTACTGATAAATTTGAATCACCATCGTACTGAAGCCCCATTATCTACAGTTCACGCCAAATTATCATGATACAATATGGCAACAATTAGACGGATAAAAAACAAAAAGAAGCCCTTGAAAATGATTTTGTAAAACTAAAATAAAAAGACAAAATATATCTATGGTAACTTAAGTTATGCATTTGTACTGGTTTGGTTCAAATTTTTTTATATTTTTCCTAAGTCTTAAAATCGGACATTGACTTTTCTAAATTTTCTTTTAACTCTTCAAAAATACATGTGACAACCAACGGAAATTCAGTCTAGTAGAAGGGGTCAAACTTTCACAATATGTTGAACCCAAATTTGAATTTCTGTTGGGAGAAATATTCATATTTAGTATCTGACACGTTTCAAATATAATTATAAAATAAAATATCCATGTGACCGTTACGTATCCATAACATTGAGTCTACAAATCCAAATCAACAAATTATATCTTTAATCATCTTTATTAAAATAATGGCAAATTTAAATATTTAGAGTTCTTTAAATCTTCAAAAATATAATTAAGAATGGTTTCTCAATCAACCTTAATCCTTTTTTTTTAATAAAAAAAACCTTAATCCAAAGAATACGACGACAAAGGTTGATTAAAGAACTAATATTAAAAGATATAATTTGGATTTCACACTTATATAGTTCGTTTGGAGAAAGAAAGAAAAAAAGATTAATATGAGAAGAAAAAAAAAACCTTTGTTTTGGAAGTTTGATGGTGTGTGATTTCTAACTCCTTATCATCTTTAATAGTAAGAACTTCAAGTTTCTTTAAGTGTTAATGCCAGTTGGTAACATGTTGGGGGTTGTAAGATAATTGGAGCTTTTTTAGAGAAAGCAATGCTCCTTCGTCGATAAGGATGTAATTCAAGACATCCAATTCTTGAATATATAGTTCCTTCAAATTCTTAAACCATTCGTCAGAAAACACTACCACTGTGTGCGTCACTCCTCCGTTTGTCAAATGCATCAATTATCATGGCTGGGCACGGCGAATGCGTCGTGTCCTAGCTACAAAGAATAATTTTGGTTCGTAGATGGTTCGATTCCAGTACTAAAAGATGATGATTTGAATTTCATTGTATACGAACGATGCAACAATTTGGTACACTAATGACTAATCAATTCAATGAAACCACAAATTGCTGAAAGCGTGGTGTTTACCAAGGTGTGTACCTATTGGGCAAAATTGGCCAAACTGCTGAAATATGCTATAAAAGATGAAATTCACATCATAATTCCTATGCTAACAATGTCAACATTGATGGATGTGATGACACATCTGAGGAAATTAAAGATAAAGGAAATGTATTTTTGACAAAGTCAGAGTCAACAACCTGTAATTTTGCTTGAGTTGTCAATACCTAGGTGTAGGTTCAAGATACTCCTTTGTTCTACGGTCTCGGTTTGGGGCTATATAAACTAATCAGTTCAAAAATTTAAGTTAAGAATGCAATAGACAACAAACATGCCACCAATACTTAAATTATTATTTGAAGTTGTATTCAAATTAAATGTAAATAAAATATTAATTCGTGAGTTAAAGTTGTTGGAATTGTATTAACAAGAGTTCAATCTAGTGAAATGGAATAGACTCTCATAATGTGGTTAATTTGAGTTAGAATTTTCACTAAGAGAAATCCCTATAATTAGTACTCATCAAATCTCGGATAGGATTACGAGGAAATCTATGAAAAAAAAGAATAAGTCGTTGGATTCATTGTAACTTCTTAATAGTTGCATCATTGGAATAAACAATGAATAAGTTATTTTAAAGTGACGTGGCATTATGGAACCTCACATAATAATACACCCATGATGGATTACCGAAATACTAAGAAACTAGAACTACGCCAAAAATGACATTTTATAGCGCGTCTTTTACAGCGCTTATTAAATACAAGTGCTGCTGTATAATTTTTTAAAAATTGCGGAGGATACAATAGCGCTTTTTTGACAAGCGCTGTGAAAAAAACACTGTTGTAGGATCATATAGGGTCACATATGCTTGCACATAATGTTTACAACTCTTTTACAGCGTTTTTTTAAAAAGCGTTGTAAATTGAAGCGCTCTCACATAGCCTTTTACAGCGCTTTAAACACAAGCGCTGTAAAATGTAGTGTTCCCACCTTATATTACATATCTTTTAAAGCGCTTCTTGTTAAAGCGTTGTAAAAGCCTTGCGCTTTCACATAATAAAATGACCTATTACAGCGCTTTTCATACAAGCGCTGTAAAAGGTTTGCGCTTTCACATTATTAAAGGACCTATTAGAGCGCTTTGTGTACAAGCGTTGTAAAATCATTCATTTTAAATAAAAATCATTCATTTTAAATAAAATCATTCACTTTAAAGTATCAACGTTGTCTCAGGTACTGTATTTATTTATTTGTTGTTGTCAATAATTAAAATTGATAAATTGTTACATATTAGATATGTTCTGTTTTGAAATCAATCTTGGACCAATATTATATATGTGTACTATATATAGGTCATATATATCAGACTTGAAATCATGCTTATTATTTGTGTAACTGCATTTATATATATAGGTCATATAAAATGGACCGGAAATGGATGTCTGCCAATTGATTGACAAAAGAGTATGAAAATGGAGTGAAGGATTTTGTTGAGTTTGCAGTGATGAATGCAAAAGATCCAAATAGAGTCGTTTGTCCTTGTTTAAAATATTCTTTTGGAAAACGCATTAAAGCAGATGAATTGGAAGAACATTTAGTATGGTATGGAATTGATCAAAGCTATAGATGTTAGATAAGACATGGTGAGAAAATAAATGGAAACATATGAGCCGAACCGAGTTAAGGAAATTGCAAAAGCAATTGAAGAAGATCTTCATGATTGTCCTAAAATGTTTGAGAGCTTGTTGAGTGATGCAGAGAAACCATTATATAATGGTTGTACTAAATTCACAAGACTGTCGGCGATATTAAAGTTGTACAACTTAAAAGCGAGTAATGGATGGTCTGATAAAAGCTTCACAAAATTACTAACACTCTTAAAAGATATGTTGCCAGATGATAATGAACTTCCCAGTCGAACCTACGAGGCTAAACGAATTTTGTGCTCTAGTGGTATGAGTTACAAAAGGATTCATGCGTGTCCTAACGATTGCATTTTATTTCGAAATGAATATGAATTACTAAAGGCGTGTCCGAAATGCAATGTCTCTCGATATAAGAAGAGAGAATCTACTCCAGCAAAAGTCGTGTGGTATTTTCCTATAATACCAAGATTTAGGCGGATGTATCACAGTGAAGAAGATTCAAAACACTTGACATGACATGCAGATGAAAGAATTAGAGATGGAAAGTTTGGACACCCTGCAGATTCTCCATAATGGGCAAAAATTGATCACGAGTATCCTGAATTCGGGATAGAGTCAAGAAATCTACGACTTGCACTTTCTACCGATGGAATGAATCCACATGGTCTTCAAAGCATCTCACACATCACGTGGCCTGTGATTTTGTTGATTTATAACCTACCTCCATGGTTATGTATGAAGCGTAAGTTTATAATGTTGTCTCTGTTAATTTCTGGACCCAAACAACCGGGGAATGATATCGATGTATACTTGGTTCCTTTAATTGAAGATTTAAAAATTGTGTGGGAGACAGGTGTGGAAGTTTATGACGGGTATAAGAAAGAATGTTTCAATTTGAGGGTTATGTTGTTCGGCACAATTAATGATTTTCCAGCATATGGTAATTTATCAGGATATAGCATTAGAGGTCAGTGTGCATGTCCTATATGTGAAGAGAGTACATATTGGATGCGGTTGAAACATTGTAAGAATAATGTATTGCTTGGACATCGTAGATTTTTACCTTATAGTCATTAGTATTGTGGGTGGAGAAATGCATTCAATGGAAAATCAGAGGAAGATAGAGCTCCTGTAGCACCAACTGGATATCAAATACTTGAAAAAGTACAAGGTTTGACCAATAAATTTGACAAACCTTTCGCGGGAGAGCTGGTCAAAACTGGGTGGAAGAAAAAGTCAATTTTCTTTGAATTGCCATATTGACAGTGTTATTGGTACGTTACTCAATGTACCAGGAAAGTCTAAGGATGACATCAATGCAAGATTGGACTTGGTCGATATGGGAATAAGAAATGAATTGGGCCCCGTAAAGAAAGGAAATCGCACATATCTACTTCCAGCCGCTCATACTCTATCTAGAAAGGAAAAAATTGTTTTGTGTAAATTTCTACACGAAGTTAAATTTCCAGAAGGATTCTCTTCAAACATTAAAACTTTAGTTTGTATGAAAGACCTCAAGTTAAAAGGTTTGAAGAACCATGATTGTCATATTCTAATGGAGCATTTGCAACCAATAGGTATACGTTCAATTTTACCTGAAAAAGTTTGCCGAGCCATAACTAAATTATGTTTCTTCTTTAGGGAAATTTGTAGTAAAGTGATCGATCCTCAGAAATTACCGACATTGCAGAGGGAAATTGTAGTTACTTTGTGTGAGCTTGAAATGTATTTCCCACCCTCATTTTTTGATATAATGGTTCACCTTACTGTTCATCTTGTTAAGGAGACACAACTTTGTCTGCTAGCTTATATGAGATGGATGTACCCGATAGAACGATATATTAAAATATTAAAAGGGTACGTAAAAAGTAGAAGTCGACCAGAAGGTTGTATTGCTGAACGGTACATTGTCGAAGAAGCTGCTGAATTTTGCATTGAATATCTGTCCAATGTTGAATCCATAAGGCTTCCCATGTCTCGTCATTCGGGAAGATTATCAGGAGAAGGGATAATTGGAAAGAGACTAATGACTATATCAAGGACAGAAGGGGAGCAGTCACATTTGTATGTTCTTCACAATGATGATGAGGTTCAACCGTATGTTACAATACACATGGATCGGTTATCTAGTTTGAACATGAATAAGAATCAAAATTGGATAACTCGAGAGCACAATCGAAGTTTCATAACATGGTTAAAAAATCACATAAAGTCAAAGTTTGATGTAGACCCCGGATCAATTTCATAGAGATTGAGGTGGCTAGCAAATGGTCGAGTTTACATGTCTTTTCTTACACCGGTTATGTAATTAACGACTACACATTTTATACCAAAGAACAAGATGATTAAACCACTATGCAAAATAGCGGAGTCGATCTCGTAGTTGAAGCGATTCATATATCAAGTGCAAAAGACAAGAACCCAATATATGCAAATCTATCATATTTTGGGGTTATCGAGCGCATATGGAAGCTAGACTACACAATGTTTCGTGTTCCCATATTTGGTTGCAAGTGGGTCAATAATAACAATGGCGTTCGGATTGATGAGTCAGGGTTCTTGCTTGTCGATTTTAATAGGGTGGGATACAAAGATGAGCCTTTTATTTTAGCGTCGCAAGATCAACAAGTGTTTTATGTCACTGATCCTACTGATGATAAATGATCCGTTGTCTTATCGACCAATAAAATAAGTGATGATAACAATAATGATGAAGATGTTGGTAATGATATTTTCTTTGCAACATCACAACCACATGAAATTGATTCAACTGATGATGGTTTATATCTTAGAGATGATCATGATGAGGGAATTTGGATTAATTCATTGTTTCATATCATTACAAATGTGAATCCCACCAAGAAAAGAAGAAGGGCATCTTATTGTGTTTAATTGTTTTTAAGCCATGTAATTTGAACTGAGTTCATGTAATTTAATTGTTTGATCTACCAGAATTGAGCATCTTGGTATTTAGCTTGAACTGTATGTAATTTTCTGCTTATACTGTATGTAATTGTATACTGATTTTCTGCTTATACTGGGAATTTTTCTTGAACTTGAACTGATCATCCCAATATGAGCTAATCATATAATTTAGCATTGAAATATATATAGGTATTATTTGGAAGGAAAAAAAAATTTATTATTTTGTAAGAAATTATTATTTGGAAGAAAAAAAAATAATTAAACACAATTTGGAAGAAAAAATAATTTAACTAATTTGGAAGAAAAAAATTATTATTTGGAAGAAAACAAAATTATTTGGAATTTTTCTTGAACTTAACTGATCATCCCAAAATAATAAAGTCACACAGTCTTTGGACATAATAAAACAAAGAGGCATTTTATATATAAAACCTTATTACAACGCTCTTTTTAAAAAGCGCTGTAATAGGGTTTTAAAAAAATAAAATAAGGAGGTCTTTTAAAGCGCTTTCTTCATAAGTGCTGTAAAAGGGTCACATAGCGTTTGCATATAATAAAACAAAGAAGCCTTTTATATATAAAACCCTATTACAGCGCTCTTTTGGAAAAGCGCTGTAAAAATGTCACATAGCGTTTGCATATAATAAAACAAAGAAGCCTTTTATATATAAAACCCTATTACAACGCTCTTTTGCAAAAGTGCTGTAAAAGGCTTTTAAAAAAATAAAATAAGGAGGTCTTTTAAAGCGCTTTCTGCATAAGCGCTGTAAAAGGGTCACATAGTGTTTGCATATGATAAAACAAAGAAGCCTTTTAAAGCGCTTTGTATAAAAACGCTGTAAAAGGCTTTTAAAAAAATAAAAATAAGGAGGTCTTTTACAACGCTTTTTCACAAGCGCTTTAAAAGGCTTCTAAAAAAGCGTTGTAGTAGGCTTTTAAAAAATAAAATAATGAGACCTATTACACTGCTTTTTCAAAAAATCGCTGTAATAGGGTTTTATATATAACAGTAAACCTCTTCAGTTTCCTCTTCATTACGTAAACTTCATACGAGTGTTTCAGTTTCATCTTCATTCTCCTTCTCATTGCGAACCCTACGAACCCTACCCTTGTTTCCTCCTCAATACTAACCCTCATTACGTAAACTTCATACACTTGTTTCCTCCTCATCTTCATCCTCCTTCTCATTATGTAACCATATATTTTTAGTAACCCTTATTACGTATTTCTGAAAACCCCGTAACCCTATGATCATTTCGTCTTCGTTCGTCTTCTGTGCTGTTCTTGTTCTTCTTTGTTACTAACCGAACCCTAAGAACCCGTAACCCTAAGTATTTCTTCGCACTTTTCAGGTATTGTATTTATCAGTTTTTTTTTTCACTAAAATGCATGTTGAACTTATACTGCTACGTCCTTAAACTACTGCATGTTGATCTTGTTGAAGTTATACTGAACTGCATGTTGAACTTGTTGTAGATAAATGGATACCAACAAAGATTTGTAATGTCAAAATGAAGAAGTTGGCAACACCAAGACTTACGAAAATGAAGTCAAACATGGTGCAACCATAATGCAAAATATTATAAAAGCAAGAAGTACTGGGCAAAAATTTGAGGTATACTTTGTTTGCTGTTTATAATTTGAGGTACTTACTATATGGGTTTATTAGGTGGGATGAAATGAGAGTGGTCAGCCAATTGACCCCAACAGTTCAATGTTTGTAAGTTATATTAGGGATGTTGTTCGTCAGAATATCCCCATCACAATAGATGATTAGAGAGATAAGGCATTGAAGGATGCAAAAGATGTATTGTGGGCTGATATACAAATAATTTTTTACTCCACTTTTTTACTTATAATTTTTTACAAACTGCTTTGAAGTACTTTACTCAAACTATATTTTTATTTGGTTTGCAGACAGCTTTTGATGTTGACGAGTTGAGAAAGAGTTACGTGCTGAGAGTTGCCGAGAAAATACACCGGGGTTTTAGATCTCACCTCTCAAATTGCTATCTAAGAGACCGAGATAGAAATATGAATGCGGAAGCTCCAAAAATATATAAACATTATATATCCAATGAGGAATGGAGCGCATTCGTAGCAAAACGTTCGGACCCCGCGTTTGTTGTAAGTGATTAATTTATTAGCATTTGTGTTTTATTATTCATATTCATAGCGTATTTTAAATTTTTACAAGATTGTTATTTTTTTTATATAGAATATTAGTAAGGAAAATCGCGAGAGGGCAAAAGTTATTCCCCACCCATACAAGAAATCTTGTATGAGATATGCGCGTCTAGAGCAAAAACTTGTAAGTAATTAAATATCACTTTTATATAATGTGGTACATTATAAACTATAATTTCTAACTAATATTTTGTTTATGATCTTAACGAGAATAGCTACAAGACACCCAATCCGATCAACCGTTGGGTCGTAATATATTGTGGAAGGAAGCTCGCGTAAATAAAGACAGAGTGGTTGATAACGAAAATGTTCAAAAAGTAATATTGTATTTTAAAAATGATATTGAACTTATCTTTTTAATCCTACGTGTATATATTTTAGGCGAATCTCGAACAAAGTTCGAAAAATCAAGAGGACAACAAGGCTAGTTGCAGGGACATACTAGGTAAAGTGTTTAATGTTCTTGAATATTCCGGCCGCGTGAGGGGGAAATGATTTGGCGTAACTCCTAGAAGCTATTTTTCACAAGAGAAGTGCCAAAATCCATCTAACGAGGAAGTATTAGAGAAGATCAAAGTATTAACAGAGCAAATGGCATTCTTGGTGAAGACGAATAAAGACAAGCAACTTGCGGATCAACTCCAACGTGAAAATCAAATGGAGAGTGAAAACGCGAGTTGTAACGTTGGTCTCAAAAGTCTTCCTGAGGTAATTAATTAAATAAGAAATTCATTCAAGCTAATTGTGTCACATACTTATGTATTAACCATTGATTTAGGGTGTCACTCCATGCGTGCTGTACTTATCCTCCGCTACTCATTGCAAGGTCGGAAAAGGAACATTGTGCAATACTCTGGGGGAAGTATTGCACAACACACCGATCCCTGCGGGCCATGTTAAAGTATCACCAATTATTGTTTTGGAACCAAATGCACCGTTGCCTATACCGGACAACGATGCAGATCTGAAGTATTTTGGTGAAGCAATTGGAAGTTACGTGGCATGGCCCAAACATCTTGTTGCCCTTGATAAGATATGTTTAATTAATTGAAATGTATGTTTAATTGATTATATTTAATTGCTGAATGTTTTCCGATGTTAACTTTAATTTCACATTTCTTTAGATTCAAACAAAGTCTAAAGGGAATGATAAGAAGATTCCCAGAAATGAGTCAGCCACATCGCCCAAAAAGGTTTGTCACATTTATTCTGTAAGGTTTGTCATTTTTTCAGATTCAATAAACTAACAAACTAATTAACCTCATTTTTTCAGATTCAATCCAATAAACCACCCGCACAGGAAGCCAGCAAGCCAGCTGCCGCACCACAACTGGATGTTCGTGGTAAAAATAAAGCCGGAAAACTTCAAGAATTTGAGGGTAATAAAACTAGCAAACTGCAAAAGCTGGAGGGTAATAAAGCGGCCAAAGTTGCTGCTCAAAAACTAGATCGTGTAAAATCAGTTGCTGCTCCCACTCCTAAAATAAGTCAGCCACGACTTGCTCGATATGGGTCGTGTCTTGACATACAGGCAAAAACAAATATGGGCAGCGACAACAATTCACGAATAATAAGCATGGATAAAGCTATATTCGGAGATGAGTATGAAGAATTTCAAGAAAATGAGCACATATACGAACTTCTCGACCATAAGGAGCTGAGTGCTATTGTCATCAGCTTATACATGAGGTAAAAATTACTTTTAATTGCATTTATTTGTAATTACTTTAATTTATTGGTAATTAATCTAATTTGAAATTTTCATTGAAGGTTTTTGTATGAGAAGTTCGTGTGCACGCCGGATTGTCAAATAGATTTTCATTATTGTCTCCGCATAAGATTTCGATGCTTAAACACGATCCAATGAATGTAAAGAAATACGTTGTAGATATACTATTAGGAAATAAAGAGAAGGATAAGTTGTTCCTTGCACCATATAATTCAGGGTACGTAATTATATATTCTTTATTTATATATTTTTTAATTTATGAAATCTTAAATTATTATTGTGTAAACCAAATTTTTGTTGTTGTAGGGCACATTGGGTGCTATTTGCAATCAATGCGACCTATGAAGTTATATACTACCTAGATCCCTTGCACGACCATTACAACAATCACCCCGAGATAAAGACTATGTTCGACACGTAAATAATATTCATTTATTTTTTACATATATATATATATATATAGTGTTTGTTAATGCTATAATAATCACATTTATTTATTCGATAGTGCTTTACAAGTTTTTCAAGCTCAAAGAGGTGCATCAGTGTCGAAGCAAAAGTCAAGAAAATTTGACGACGCTTCCAAGAAGGATTCTTCTAAATTTAGTCCGGACATCTTGCTTTTGAAAAAATTAACCTACAATCCCGATGCCAACTCAAATATTCTTCATATGGTTTTGATCTCCATAAATTATCCCTAGACCCTTCGCAAGCCAAAATAGTATCGTCAGCATATTGTAGAATGTCAAAATTAAGCTCCTCGTTTACCTTAAAACCTTTTAAGTCACTTATCTTTGCCTTCATATCCAAAAGAATTCATAGGTTGTGGCACAGTAAGAGGAAATATTTCCCTCAGAAAGGTTCCAAGCAGTCCAACTAAGGAAATGATGAAAAATATGATAAGAAAAACATCATCTGCTATGGATGCAATGAGCCTAGACATGTCAAGTCAGAATGTCCAATTCTGGAGAAAGGGAAGTTTTAGAGGAAATATTTGAAGCCAAAGAAGAAGGTTTTGATAGCCACTTGGGATGATTCTGATGAATCCTCTAAAGATGAAGAACAAGCCAATATGACTCTAATGGCTAACGTTGATTCAAATTATAAATCTGACAGTGAATCTATAGATGAAGAAATTGGGGTATTCTCTTATTTAACTTGTTCTGAACTAATTATAGTTATAAATGACTTATTAAACATAAATCAAAATATCACTCTAAAGCTGAAAGCTCTTAGGAAAATAAATGAAAATCTGAATGATAAAATTATCACTTTAGAAATTAATATTGTTGAACTTAAGACTGATAACCTAACTCTGAAAAGTAATCATACTTCAATATCAATTGAAAATGTGCCATGCAACACTGCCGAATATGAAGTAGCATTTCAAGATTTTCTTGCTAATTGTATAGAAAGAAGTAAGCTGTCATCTATGATTTATCGTGTTAGTAGAAATGGTAAAAAAGGAATAGGATTTCAAGAAACAGTAACTAAACCTAAGTTTACTCCCTCTGATAATTTATGTACTGTTTGCTCCAAGAAAGGTCACTCTAACAACTTCTTGTCCTATGCTAACCACATGAAAAGATAAGAAACCTTTCAAGGCTAACAAACTAGGACCCAACCAAATGTGGGTACCCAAAGATAAACTTTTTCTATGTTGCAGATGTTCTCAACAGTTAAGTTGAAACACCAGTCATGGTACCTAGACAGTGGATACTCGCGAAATATGACGGGAGAAAGGTCTATGTTCCAAGACCTAAGATCAAGTCAGAACCAGTCAAGTCTATTCATAAGCTAAAACAAGATGGAAATACAAGTCATCTCATCCAGACACTCTTATTATTGGAAGTGAAAATGATCATTTGAAGACCAGATCATCCCTAAAAGACACAACATTGTTTGGTCTGCTCCCATCAATTGAACCCACCTATGTTGATGACGCATTGACGGATAATGGCTAGATAGTTGCAATGCAAGAAGAGCGTAATGAATTTAAAAGAAATTATGTTTGAGATCTAGTACCCAGACTAGAGGATTAGAGATCCATTGGAACCAAGTGGGTATCTAGGAACAAATCACATGAAAAAGGAGAAGTTTTCAGGAAAAGGCAAGACTAGTTGCACAAGGGTACAATCACCAAGAATGTATTGATTACACTGAGACGTTTGCTCCAGTGGTCAGGTTAGAAGCAATACATATCTTACTATACTTTGTTGCGTGTAATAACATTACTTTATTTCAAATGGATGTAAAAAGTGCCTTTTTGAATGGTTACATAAATGAGGATCTGTATGTAAAACAACCTCCTAGTTTTGAAAATGTTGAGTTTCTGGATCATGTTTTAAAGCTTAAAAAGTATTTATACGGACTGCAACAAGCCCCTAGAGCAGGGTATGACAGACTTATACCTTTTCAGGAACATGGGTTGATGTAGAAGAATGGAGTGCCACACTATTTGCAATGCCTAAAACATGTCCCATCATGTTATGAACAACAGTTTCACTTAAACTTGGGTTTTGCTGCTTCAACACACATTTTAGAAGTTCCTCATATGTTTCCATCCTTTTCTTTGCAAATGACTCATATTCTTCCATCATTTCCTTCATGCTACTAATTTCACCTTCATAATGTTTTTTAATGTTAGCAATTTCTTCATTTTTTTTAACATTGTTGGTGTAGCTGTTCTTCCATAACAACGAACTCTACTGGGCTTTTTTTTACCGAATAATGATTGAAAGGCTTGGTCAGGAGGCTCACTAGAGTTTTGAATTGAATCTTGAAGTTTAGACTGATAGGAAAAAAAAAATCAATGTTAAAAGTAGAAAATTTAAACATTAAAAGTATATAATGAAAAGAAAAACATACAATGACATTCTCTGTTTCTTCATCAATTTTTCCTTTTCTTCGCTGACGAATTATGACAAACATTTTAGCTTGGGTGACTTCCTCCCCATTTTCCTTCTTTGCACACTTTATTGGTAAAAAAATTTAAAATAGTGTAATAAAAACTTATTAGGACAACTTGTTATTAGGGCATGTTGGCACTACCTTGTTTAGAAAAACTATTGAAAATGACATTCTTGTTATTCATATTTATATTGATGATATTATATTTGGTTCTACTAATAGCATCCTTTGTCAAGGTTTTGCTAAGTTAATGCAATAGGAATTTCAAATGCGTATGATGAGAGAACTAAAGTTCTTCTTAGGAATTCAAATTCAACAAAGTAAGAATGGGATATATTTATCAGACCAAGTATACAAAAGAACTTCTCAAGAAGTTTAAGATGAATGATTGCAAACCTATAGCTACACCAATGTATCCCACCTGCTCACTTGATAAAGATGAATCTGGAAAGAAAGTTGACCAGAAAACATACAGAGAAAAGATTACACTTGTAAATTACACTAGACATTCCTCTCTATCTTCTCTCTAGACATACTAAACCTATTTTCTCTCAACTCTCATATAAATTGAAGGGAATAATTTATATAAAAAATTACGAAAACAACTACTGTAATTATAAAATAAAATAAAATTTCAAACCTAAATTCCAAGCCTTTGATTTTTAAATTTTATCTAGATAAATAAAAATCAAACCAAATGATCCTATAATTGCAATAATTTAACCAAAACTAGTTAAATTAATTTGATATTTTTTATGGGTTTGAGTCCAAGTGGAACAAAACCAATAAATTTGACATTTATTGATTTGAAATATAGTTTCACATAATTTTAAAATAAATTTCCAAATACCCAAACCAAATCACTATCTTTTATCAACACTATGTCAATATTGGTATCTTAAACAATGTGTTGTGTTTAAATGTATCTATTATAATATATTAAAATAGACTCCCAAACCATTCATCTGACACCGAATCATATTTTATGCTACATAACTCTATTTTTGTCACCTCACTTATTTGCTTAGTTGTCATTGCTAGAATCTCTTCTCTTTCTATTTTTCATATAGTAAACAATTTCATTTCATCTACAAAAAATAAAATCAACAATAAACAAACATTAATAATAGCTCATAATGCAATAAATGTTTCTCTATTATCTATTTATCATTTATTAAATATGAATTTATTCCGTACTCATTTCCAATGTAAGTCTAAATATCTATCAATTTTTTCTTGGCTAAACCAACATTCAAGAAGACACGATACCACAACTTCTAGACATGAACCATTGTTTAAGATAACTTCCTCTCCAATTTGAGTATAAAAAATTTTCTATTGTGGAGTTTGATGAAATGCAACTGATGTTTATATTCATTTAAGTAACTGACTTTGGTATATTTTTCTCCTTCATGACTATCTTCTTCTTCCACATGGAATTTCTAGCCACTAGAAATGCGTGTTCCATTTTATGCCTAATATTTAGTTACATAATTTTTATGTTATCTTGCATTTACAATATCACTAATACAAAAAATCTAATTTATTTAATTTATGTCGATGTCAATTATTGATGTTCCAATCAACAAACTGTATGTTTTGCCTCCTTTCAGTCACTTCTTATTAGGCAATTTGCTCTTCTTTTTTAAACCATACGGTCTTGATAGTTCCTAATTTCCATCATTCAAAGTATATCAATTGTTACAATGCATATTTTTTTAGCACAATAAATCAACTAGACAATAGTTGGAATTTACACAATTCTTGAAAAATTAAAGTTCCCACGGTAATTAAGCAACAATAATAACAACACATTTGTCTACAAGATAATTTGAAACCTCTAAACTATGTTTTTAACTTTACGTTCTCCAAATGAAATTTCAATATTTTCTTTTGTGCTATAATTTTATCATGAGTGACATTATATTTGTTGTTTTTGGCTCATACAACTCAATAAAAAAGATCTGACACAAAAGACATGTGAACTGGAGATGAATAAATGTAGGCTACAAATTAGGTTTTAACCAAATATTTTAGATTTATCACAAATTTGTAAATTGTTATTCCATTCTAACAAGTCAAGTTTATGAGAAAACAATTATTTCTTCCATCACATTTTATATGCCTCATTTGCCATTTCTTTTTGTCTCAAATTCTGTCATTTTACAATACCAATACAACATTAATTACTTTTTTGTCCACTAATACTCTTATTTATTATATTTCAACTCATCAAAATTTTATGCTAACTGCAATTAATAAAAACATTTGAGTAAATGAAACATTTTATCATTGAAATCAAATCAACTAATCATTTTCTAAAGAATTGTACACACCTCAAATGAGATATTTAAAGAATTGAGTGATGTTGCTTTCACACTAATACAATGAAAACAATGTTTCTACCACCAGGTTTCAGAATTATTCTATTTTAAAGCCACATATTTTTATAATCGAATTTACTTTATGTCTTTTTTAATCTGCACTTATGTTATACATTTGTTTTAGTTCAAACTTTTCCCTTTAAAATAGCTTATTATCGTCGATAGAAAAGTAATTACTACTACCAATTCAAATCATTCAATCGTTTTTTAATTTATTTAGTTGCCTTGTGAATTTTATATATGCTAATGTCACTTTCAATATTTTTACAAGTTATTCTTTTGTGACGTGACTAGCATCTTACTGTTCACTTCATTCCCTATAATTCATATATCTAATTAACTACTATTATTTTGACTGATATTTACAAATAAAGTGTAAAATAAAATTGTAAATACAACTACTATGTTTGATTTGATATCTAAGTAATTGCATTTGTGTTACTAGATTCAAACATTACATCAAATATAACTTATAAAGAAGTATTTAAAAATATAAAATAGATTGTTCTATAATATCTGTGTTCATTTTATACGTTTGAAAACTAAAATTATGATATTATTGCTTTATTTTTGTGTATAATTTTTAAAACCACCCGTTCATCGCACGGGTGGCTGTCTAGTCTAAAACAATTTCCTTTATTTATACAATTGAGAAGTGAGAGAATCTTATTCCAACTTCCCACTCAGTATATCAAATTTCTCATCGGCTTTTTACTTAAATTTATGAGTAAACAATTGAGTTTTTACATAAATTTATGAATAAATCTTCAAATATATTGTTAGTTAATCAATTTAATGTTGTATTTTTGTTGTTCAATTGTTTTTTAGTTTGTAGACGAAATTGTTAATAAACCACATCTTTAATTCATGTTTGTAATCGTTTTTAAAAATAACAACCACATCTTGAATTCATGTTTTATTTTGTAATTGTTTTTAAAAATAACAACCACAAATTTAATTCATGTAATTTTATTTTGTAATTGTTTTTAAAAATAACAACCACATCTTTAATTCTTATTGGAATTAGCTTATGTCAATGTCGAACCCCAACAAGCCCGAACCATGACTCGCGATAAGTTAATGTTAGATATGTTGAGAAAAAAGTATGGTTACATCCCTCCTTTAGAGGTCTGAAGTATGGCTCGCAGTGATTCCCCCAAAAAACATAATTGTACGAGGCTTTGGGATTATAAATTACATAATGAGGGCTCCCAAAAATTATTATTGAAGCACTCATTTGGTTTTACATTCTTGCTCCTTTACTATATTATTTAAATGGGGGTTGCTTCAGATTGGTTGCTGAAAGCCATGGTTTTACACTCTTGCTCTTTTGTACTTTTTTCATCAAAGTTTAGGATTTTTTTTTTATTCAACGGTATAAGGGATGCGTGAATGGATGGATTTTATGGTAAGTTAGTGGTGTATACTCTAAAGGGAATTTTTTTGGAATGTTGTACTATTGTCTGTGCTTGTTGCTCATTTTCAAGATTTGACTATATAAACTGATCATTCATATTTTAGGACAACTTAATTACACTACATACTTTTCAAACTCACAAAGAACATCAATGTTGAGCTTAATCATAACCATTAGAGCATTAACTTACGCATAACTTCAAAGTAAAAGAATTTCAGAATTACATTGGCAGAACAAAAAGTTAAAAAGAAAAAATACATTAGCTGAAACTTTAGTAAAAACAAGTTGCAGTATAAAAAAAACATGAAGTAAAGTTCCATGTTGTTAAAAAAAATAAGACCAGTAATTGTTGTTTTTGAGTCTCGAAAAACTGCTTTTAAAAATAATTTTCAACCACCGAAAAAATTACTGAGTTGAGTCGTTGACTAGGTCGCTCTCTAAAATAATAGTGGTATTAGATCCACTCAAAATTCAAAGGAACTACGGCACAAACCGCTCTAAAAGGAAAGTGGTATTAGGACCACTCAAAAATCAAATGGACTATGACACAAAAATCGTTCTAAAACGACAATGATATTACAACCACTCAAAAATCGAAGAGTCATAAAGAAAAGGAAGAACTGGTTCGGAAATGCATCGAACTGAGAAAGAGAAAATTGGAAAATGCATCCAACTTTAGTGTACCTATCACAAGAGTTTTACACTCATTATATAGTGAAAACTTCTCAATATATAAGACTTCAACAATTTTTAAATTCACACACTAACATACTCTATGCTTCCAAAGTAATTAATTTGAAGATAAAGGTGTTTCTATGGGGAAATTTATATATAAAAAAAAAAGCCAAATATAAAGCTTTATAAATAAGAATAAAGTGTAACAAAAGAATATTTTCATGTTCTTCAACTTTGCTTTGTCTTTGTCTGAAAGGGTAGCATATATGATATCAATATTCCAAGACTAGTAATTAATTTGAACATAAATGTATTCCTAGAGTGAAATGAAAAAAAAAAAAACCAAATTCAAAGCTTTATATGATTAAGAAAATGAAGTGTAATAAACATGTCATATATTGTTTGATTATGAGATTTGATACTATGTCACCACCCGAGAGGATGGACAACTCAAATTGACCATGTCCTCATAGATCCCCTCAATTCAACCCAACACACATATATGCATAGTCGAGGTAAACGTGTGTTGCATGGTAGCTCCTGACATTTGAAGTACTACCTCTAAGTTATCTTGGAATTCCCCACCGGAATACCTTCAAGGTCTAACAATCTTTCCTTAAGACTCCACAGTGGACAACCACGATAAGGTTCATTCAGTTGTACTTCCCCCAAATCACTAGGCTTGTCAGACCCTACATATACGATGACAAAATAATCTCCACTTCAACAATTTTCATCAACTTCAAATATTCCCAACATCTATTTTCTTCTCTCGTTAGCCTAGACTACTTCCTTAAGAGAATCGTTGAGAAACACGGTTTTGTCGTTCATCTCACATTATATTATACTCATGAATTCAAACTCTCTATCACCCCTTATCTTATTTTCACGCTTTCACATTTGAATACGAGTACACAAGAAAAAAATATTTGTTCTTTGACTATTTGTCCTTCAATCGGTCTAACTCGATAGTTTATGAATAAACGTCGAAAATAAATTATGAGAACAAACTCTAAAAGGGTCAATTTCAAAATTGAGTCAAGTAAACTTACCCTCAATCGAAAAATAATCGGTGGGTAATATAATGGTCGTTTTGGTGTTAATTTCACTCAAATCGGACTTACGGTGAAGAAAAACGGTTTCAAATAACGAATTTCATAAACAGATAAGTCGAGTATTTTAGAAAGAAATTAGAATGGTTGCAAATATGGTTGTAAATTAGAATTTGAACAAAAACAGAAAAAGTTTTTATATGAGTACCGATATTAATTTTCCGATAAAGAAATCACCGATATTAATTTTAAAGTTTTAGAAAGAAATCACCGATATTAATTTTCTTCCTTTTTATATGAGTACCGCTGCCCTGTTTTCTGTATCGGCTCATCTCAGTTTCTAATATTTTTTCTTCTTCTTTTCAATTAGTTTATTATTATTATTATTATTATTATGATTATTATTATTATTATTATTAATTAGGTTTTACTCTCGCATATAAGCTTAACCTATAAAACACATTTTACTCATTTCTTCTTCTTC
>JBBPBP010009777.1:41302983-41314445 GCA_037974735.1 Cicer chorassanicum
CATAAAAATACTACCATCCTAATAGAATAGTAAAAACGATAAAATAAAGAAATATAACATCAATAATTTATATTAATTACTAAATCACAATAAAAATCACCATTCCATAACAAGTATATAAAGATAGAAGAAATCAAACACAATATTACTATTATCTCAAGATAATTATTTATAAAAGAATAACTAAAACAAGAGATACTTAGAAATAATTAAAATATAAATATGTGCGCTCTTAACATTAGTCAAACATACAAGAAAAATATCACATTAACTACGAACACACATATACACGTAAAATTGCCTAAAATCTTATTCTTTAAAATATATATACTAAAATAATATTATTTTTAGAAAAATATATAAAAGAATAAAATATAATATTTATTATTTATATCACTTATTTAATCAAATATGTACAACATTAACACATCATAGAAAGAAAATTAATCAACATATATTCTAAAATAATTTTAATACCAAATTAATTATTTAAAATCATATTTTATTAGTACAATAGTTTATTATAAAATTTGGGGTGTTATATACGTGACCAGAGGCAAAGTCAGAAGATACATGATATGAGGCAGAGTCACAGGAAACGTGAGCAGAGTCACAAGATACGTGATTAGAGGCAGAGTTAGATGATACGTGATCACAAGCAGCATGATCAAAGGAATTTGAATCAGAGGCAAAAGAAGAAGAAAAGAACCAGAGGCAGAAGAAGAAGAAGAAAGTAATCAAGGATAAAACTGATCAGAAGTAGAAAACGCGTTAGAGTAAAACCCTAATCAAAAGCAGAAACGCATAAGGGAAGAAAAAACTGATCAAAAGCAGAAAACGCATAATAGGGGGGCTTAGAGAAAACACATTAATTAAGAAATTAGCCCATCACCGTTAACCCCCATTTCTTAAATCTCAACACATCATAATAATCACAACCATATGAAAATAGATGATTTCGCAAAAGTGAAAATGCAGTTATTAACATTTCCTATATGCTAAACTTCACAGTTTGCCTCACTCTAAGATTTTAAGGAACCTGTTATTTCAAACCTATAGAAATCATTTCAAATTAGTAAAATAAACTGAAATCAAACCTAGAACCTAAATGCAAAATATAAAATTCAGTTCTAGAAAAGAACTCGCAGTTTTCTAAGGAAATTCCTTTTCAATTTGAGCTAATTTTGGGATGTTATCTTCTACTTCGGCTATCAATTTCTTCAGTCTTTGCTCCTTGCTCCAATTTCTTTTGAGTTTTTCCTAGTTGTCCTTGACTTTTCCTTAATACGATGTGGCTGATAATTGAAGATTGAGGACCGGAAACATACATGCAAGGGGTCAGGGCAAGTATGGGGAACTTTAATGAGTTGTTGTTTTTGAAAGATTTTTGAAAGAGATAGAAAAATGGAGGATTGGAAGAGATGATGAACAATAACTAAGTGGTTATGTGTTAGAGTGTTTTGGGAGAATATTGTGGCTCCAAAAACGAATGAAATTAACTCAAGATTGAGTTAACACCCATGAGTTTCTAAGAAGGAGAAAGAGAAGTGTGACATGCCTTCTTTTGGCAGTTGGATAAATTTTAATATTACCACTTTTCCGATCTATTTATATATATTAAAACAAACTCCAAATTTTATTGATTGACACCTCAGACACTTATGTGCCACATCACTACATTTATGTCACGTCGCTTATATACCTATGTGGCATCTTTTACGAGCCTCTAAAATTCGTTTCACATTTTCCATACCTCTATTTAGCTTTTTCATTTCACACAACATATCACATCTCTATTGAAAATCCACAAACTTATATTCCTTATGGCACCCTTTCCAAGCCTCTACAATTCATTTCACATTTTCCATACCTCTATTTAGGTTTTACATTTCACATACCACATCACATCTCTATTGAAAATCCATAAAAAATAGTTACTGATGAAAATAATTCTATTATCCTCCCACTCTCATCAACTTTCACAACTCCTCTATTTCCTCTTTTTACTTTTAGTAAGACTACTCTTCCAATTCTAACTATACTTATCCCTACAAATTAGTTGATGACAAAAATTTCCTATATTAATAGTATCTCATCTCAAATGTTTTAGTCATCAGTTGTAAATATAGACTCATTTTCATGAAGTCATACTTACTCTACTCATTGCATGTAAAATTTGTCTCTCCTTTAGTATGATCGAACCTCTCTACAACTAAGGAACTTTTCTAACTATAAATTGTCCAAACATATTAGACATACATGTTGTGTTCTATTTTGAGTCATTTTATTCACACCAGAGACAAACAATGGGGAACCTATGTACATTTCAAGGTACATACTTGATTAATACGTAAGAAAAAAATTCAAGAAGGCATTTGCAAGTCTCTTTCATTCTTTCACACTTCCATCACATCCTTTCTATTAACGTATCATTCTACCTCGAATCTTCAAATTATAAGTAAAATCATTTATATATATATATATCTACAAATTTGATATAATAAGATTTAAATTTATTTTACACCATCAATCAACCATGATCAAATATTAAAGTTAAAAATAATGTGAACTTAATTTTTTCTAGCTATTTTATTAATAAAAAAGTTGATCAATTATATTATATTCTTCAACACTGAACATTGAAATTTTGACAATTATTGAATATTTTATCAACAATTAAAGTTTTATAAAATAACTCAAAATAAACTAATTAATATTGCATTTCAACAAATAAATACATATATAACACTAAGTCTATACATAATATGAAAAATTGATTACTCTTAATGTTATTATTTTATTTATTTTTTTATAAAACTTAAAGTTGTTTTGTTACTTTCTTAATACAAATATAATCATTGTAATTCATTGTCTAATAAATACAAATAAAGTATCACTACGAAACCTCTAAATCTTTCAACTAAATTGATTTTCAATTTCAGTTACAAAGATTCTAAAATGTCAAGTGCTTCAATTTTATTGTTCATTAGATATACGATAGTTTAGTCATAACAATCGTCAATAAAAGTGATAAAGTAATATTTCTTAAAGTCACATCAAGTTCACATATATCATATTGTATTAAATCTAAAAACTTACATTCTCTATTTAAACTTATGTGAACTCTTTGTTATTTTAGTTTGACTATAAATACCATATTTTTCAAAATCATTTAAAGTTTTGAAATTGAAAAGTTACTTAATTTTAAAATCACCCGTATGTTCACATGACAGAGTCTAACATGTCAAAAATTAAAATCACAAAATATGTAAGCAAAATGAGATAATTTATCTTAATTTCAACATTTAATTTAAACATGCCATCAATGGCGTACCTTTTCCAACAAAAATATCATATTTAAAATTGGTATACAATTTTACCCCTATAGAGTACGTAAATCTTATTCAGAAGAAAACCATAAACCATTTTTTTTTTATCTCTAGAGACGGATTATCAAACTCTAGAAAAAAAAATTTGTTTTATGATTGAGAGAATTTTTGAAATCCTAATAAGCAGGGGCGGTTTGTCTATAATAACAATGAAATTCTTCATCTAAAGCCATACCTTCAGAGATGAACTCCTGAGCTATCTTCTAAATTTCACGGGATTGAGCCTCCACAGATGTGTCATCTGTCATATGATACTCTGATATATAAGGTTCAAAACATAGTTTTTAGCTCCAACATTCTCGGTATCATATATATTTCTTCTTTAGAGCATCCTAAACATGTCTAGCAGTATTGTTGGAACTGTATTTATCATACAGATTATCATCAAGCCAATCAAGGTAATCATTATCCTTCTATTGGGTTAATTCTACAACTTTATTATCCTTTTCTGTTTGTTTAGCTGTTTCTATGACCATTGGAATATCGTCTTTTAAAACGTTGACAACCTTTTTCTTAGTTAAGAAAAAAAACATATTTTGTTGTCATCGTTTGAAGTGACATCTCTCAAACCGAAACGATTTATTGAAATCAGAAGTAGCAGAACCAAATCCAGTAATCTCTTCGGTTGACATGGCATAAATAAGTCTTAAAATTGTTGTTTTGGAGTTTAAAAAAACTACTGAGTTAAGTCGCAAACTAGGTAAGCTCTCTCTACATACTAAGTAAGCTCTCTTTAACATGTTTGGTGGTAATGCCCTTTCACCCTCAATATGGAAGTTAAAGTCACTCGTGTATTAGGACCACTCAAAAATTAAAGGGATAGAAAGGGGAGAGGTGGCTTGGAAATGCACTGTGTAGTAGAGAGAGAAAAAAGAAAATTGGGAAATGCATCCAACTTTGGTGTACCTATCACAAGAGTTTGACACTCTTTATATAGTGATGGAAGCAAACCCACATATGTTACATATTCAATGTGGGACTTTAATATTTATAGAGTTGAAAAGTACTCAATATATGAGAGCTTTCCAATGTGGGACTTCAACAATTTTTAAATTCACACACTAACATTAGAGTTGTCAAATCGGGCTACCCAACCCATATAGGGCCGGCCCTAACGGGTTATAGGTTTCTTCAGATTAGGTCAAAAAATCCTGTTTTAATATGGGCTGATAAAATACAACCCGAGTCTGGCCCTAGACGGTGCGGACTGGGCGGGTAACCCGCACATTTTTTATAATATTTTTTGACTCATTATATTTTTAATTTCTTTGCAACTATTTTAATTTGAAAATTTCTATGTTGCCCACATAAAAAAATTATTGTATACTACTTATGCATTAAGTATGAATCAATTTGAATGCTCATTTTCTTTCATTCCCATTTAAAAAAAATTATGGTTTACTATTTATACACAAACTAAGTTTGAATTTTTCAATTAACACAAACTCAATTCAAAATTTAGAGATCTTATCTAGCATAATTGTCCAAAAGTTAGAGATCTTATCTAGCATAACACAAATGAATTTAGATTTGTATAACATAACCAAAACTCAAACCAAATTCAAATAGAGTGCTAAATAGTTCTAATGTGACTCTAAAATAAGTGTTTTTAGATTCCTTAAGCAATGTTCACATTTTCCAAAGTGTTGGATGATTATTCACTAAAATAAAGAAATTTGGTTGTTAAAAATATATAACCAACTAAAGATAATATTCTATTACAAAGATAATCATATATATATATATATATATATATATATATATATATATATATATATATATATATATATATATATATATATATATATATATATATATATATATATATATTCAGCTAACTGGGTTGGATATCTGTTGGAGGCTAAAAAGTCCCCATACGAGCTAACTCGAATAGGTAACGAGTTTATTTGGAACGGCTAAAAAGTCCCGAAAAAATTCGAGTTAAAATTATTAGGCCCAAATCCTTTGTTTGAATAGGCTGGGCAGGTTGGTACATTCGAGCTAACTAATATATGTTCCAACAACAATTAATTTGAAGATAAAGGTGTTCCTACGGGGAAATTAAAAAAAAAAAGCCAAATATAAAGCTTTATAATTAAGAATAAAGTGTAACAAAAGAAGAGTTTCAAATTCTTCAACTTTGATTTGTGTGAAAGGAAAGCATATATGAAATCAATATTCCAAGACTAGTAATTAGTTTGAAGATAAAGGTATTCCAAGAGTAAAATAAAAAAGGTTTAAATATGTTTTTGGTCCTTGTAAATATAACCTTTTTTGATTTTGGTCCTCGTAGTTTTTTTTTGGTTTACATCCCTGTAATATCAAAAAAAGATTATTTTGGTCTTTAACGTTAAGTGGACGTTACAAAAACGTTAACTGACAAACGGAAACAGTTTTTGGTCCCTGTAAATATAACACTTTTCAGTTTTAGTCCATGAAAAATATTTTTTTTGAATTTCATCCCTGCAATATTCAAAAACCTCCTTAAATACAAAATAACATACAAATTGATCTTTATTAATAATAAACTTATGCCAAGTAATGTTTAAAATATTTTCACTTCAATAATAAACTTATGCCAAGTAATTCAAAGCTTTATATGATCAAGAAAATGAAGTGTAATAAACATGTCATATATTGCTTTAACTACTTTATGTAGGAAAGTATATTCTCCACAACATTGTAAGGGAATAAAAAGGCAATGCATCAGTAGAAATAATTGTGTATTGTGCTTGATATTTGCTAGCCTTTTTTTTCTTCTTTGTGATAAACTCAACATCTTCCTCTCATTGCATAAGCTGCACTTAACAAATCTTCATCTCACAAAACAAAAATAATCACAACTTGATTCAAATGGCAGAAATGGCAGTGTCTTTTGCTATTGACCAACTACTTCCACTGGTAACAGAAGAAGTCTATCGGCTCAAAGGTGTTCACAAGGAATTTTCAGACATTAAAGACGAACTGAAAAGCATGCAAGCCTTCCTTAAGGATGCTGATGAAAGAGCTGCAACTGATGGAGACAACAAACATGAAGTGATCAAAATATGGGTGAAACAAGTTAGGGAAGCAACTTTCTGCATAGAAGATATCGTGGATGAGTATATGATCTATTTGGCACAAAAACCTCGTGATCTTGGATGTGCAACTTTACACCATAAAATTGGTCAGTTCATCACAAGTTTGATCACTCGCCATCAAATAGCGTCTAAAATTCAAGAAATTAACTCATCTATTTGTGGGATCAACCAAAGAAGTGAAAATTATGGCTTTCAACATTTTTCTGAACAAGGATCAAACAGTTCTAGAGGAAGCGGGAAAGCGAAATCGCACCCCCTTTGAAAAGCTGCTCTTCACATAGAGGAAACTGAAGTTGTGGGTTTTGAAACACAAACACACAAGTAGATTGATTGGTTGGTAAAGGGAAGGGAAGAGCACACCATAGTTTTTGTGGTAGGAATGGGAGGGCAGGGAAAAACAACTCTAGCCAAGAAAGTTTTTGACAACAAGGATGTCATTGGACACTTTGATTTTCGTCTATGGATCACAGTGTCTCAATCTTATAATGTAGAAGCCATGTTGAGGGACATTTTGAAACAAACAACCGGAGATGCTTCTAAGGATATTTTACAAATGGATCGAATGGCGTTAACCATTGAAGTGAAAAACAACTTGCAGAAAAAAAAAGTACGTTGTCGTGTTTGATGATGTTTGCAGAGAAGATTTTTGGGATCATATTCAATATGCTGTAGTTGATAAAAAAAATGGAAGTAAGATACTTATCACAACAAGGAAACTGGATGTTGCGGAGTCTTCTAAAAACTCTTCTTTCACTGAAGTGCTTGAGTTGGAACCTTTGTCTGATGACAAAGCTTTTGACTTGTTCTATAAGAAGGCGTTTAGATTTGATTATGGTGGGTCTAATCCTAAGGAGCTCATTGATGTAGCTAGTGAAATTGTTAAAAAATGTAACGGTTTACTACTAGCAATTGTTGCCATTGGCGGACTTTTGTCTACAAAAGATAGAGTTGTGTTTAAGTGGAAGGAATTTAGTGAAAATCTAAGTTTAAAGCTAAATAAAGATACACATTTCATGGAGATAAAATAAATTTTAGGCTTAAGTTACAATGATTTGCCTTACTATCTAAAGTCATGTTTGCTGTATTTTGGAATATATCCAGAAGATTATGACGTTAAATCGACGAGAATGATTCGACAGTGGATAGCTGAAGGATTTGTGAAAGAAGAAGGAGGGAAGACTTTGGAAGAAGTTGCAGAACGATATTTAACAGAGTTGATCCATAGAAGCTTGGTGCAAGTATCTTCAATTAGATTTGATGGCAAAGCTAAAACTTGTCGTGTTCATGATCTAACACGCGACATGATCATTGAAAAATTTGAGGATTTAAATTTTTGCAAGCATATTAGTAAAAATGGTCATTCATCCTCAAGTGGAATAATTCGGCGCCTATCAATAACAACCATTTTTGATGATTTAATGGCGCATATTGCAAGCTCACATGATCGGTAAGTGCTTGTTTTTAAAAATGATACAAATGATGAAGAAACAATCACAGGCTTTGTGAGGAGAATCATTACGAAATACAGGTTGTTGAAAGTTCTTGATTTTGATTGTACAGGACACTTGTTTAATGTTTCTAAAATGTTGGGAAGTTTGGTCCACTTGAAATATTTAAGCTTCAAGTGGGGAAATGTAAGGGAACTCCCAAAATCCATTGGCATGCTCGAGAACCTAGAGACCTTGAATTTAAAGTATACAAATGTTCATGAGTTGCCAAAGGAGATTCTTGCTCCTTTGGTTTTTCATTCTTGCTCCTTTACTATATTATGTAAATGGATGTGCTTCAGATTAATTGCTGAAAGCTATGGTTTTTCATTCTTGCTCCTTTGTACTCTTTTCATCAAAGTTTGGGAGTTTTGTTTTTCAATGGTACAGGGGATGTGTGAATGAATGGATTTTATGGTGAGTTAGTGGTGTTTACTCTAAAGGGAAATTTTTGGAATGTGGTACTATGTCTGTGCTTGTTGTTCATTTTCAAGATTTGACTATATAAACTGATCATTCACAACTTAATTACACTACAGGAGATCAATTTTCAGCTTAATCATAACCTTCAGGAGCATTAACTTGCACATAACTTAAGAATTTCAGAATTACATTGGCAGAACAAAAAGTAAAAAAGAAAAACATACATCGGCAGTGGCAGTATAAAAAAAAACATGAAGTAAAGTTACATGTTAAAAAAAACAAGACCAGTAAATGTTGTTTTTTAGTTTTAAAAAACTGCTTTTTAAAATAATTTTCAGCCACCCTCTAAAATAACAGTGATATTAGGACCACTCAAAAATTAAAGGGGCAACAACACAAAAATGCAGAAGAAGGATAAAAGAGAAAGTTAAAAAATGCATCCAACTTTAATGTATCTATCACAAGAGTTTGACACTATTTGTATAGTAATAAAAGCAAACTCATGTATGTTAACTATACAACGTGGAACTTTAGGATTTATAGAGTTGAAAACTATTCAATACTAGATACTAATCCGCGCGTTGCGCGGTAGAATTTAATATATTATTGAATATAAAATAACAATAGTATGTAATTTAAAAGTAATGTTAATTTTGTTTTACAGTAAAATATACTCAAGTGTTTATGTACTTAAAGGTAAATACATTTTTGAATAATTATATATAAGCTAGGTTTGTTTTAGTAAAAAAAAAGTAAAACATGGTTGACTATTACAATTCATGCTAAATATATTTAAATGTGGAATTGGGTTATTCAAGCTTTTTGATTTCATTGAAGTGGTTCTTCTAATAATATGTTTGTTAAATAGTTATGTATTTCTTTATTGTTAAAGTTATACATTTAGCTATAATATTTCTTCATTTTATATAATTTATATTAGTTTTGAAACATTAGATTTATAAATTTATGTATTTTTTTCACGTTTTCAATTTTATATGTTCATCGTAATTCTTTCAATCTCACTGTCGATCTAAGCATACACTAAATAATATGATGTGTTTTGTGATATATTATAACATTCATTCGTGAGTGATAGTTTGTTAAATTCAAAATATTGAAACAATCCATCGTGTGTGCCTTGAAATTTTCAAATAATTATTTGACACAGTCAAGAAACTTCAAGAGTGGTTGAAAAAAATTATAGGCAAGAAAAGTTTGTGAATGTTTAAGATATAGAAAGTTTCGAGTGAATAATGAAATAGTTAGAAGTTTTTTATTTCCAAATATTAAATATTATTCATTTTTTTGTTGTTTCAATTATGATTTGTGTTTTTTTAATTATAAAAAGAAAAAATGTTATGGGAAACACATTCAACATAGGGAAAAATACTTATTTCCTATGCAATAATATTGATATATGAACTTGAACATCTATTATAATAATTAAAACAGAACCCCAAAATTCTTCATTGGGATGATTTGAAGATATTGGATGGTTTGTATTTTTTGTATGAGTTATTGAAATCAAAGTTTTGATGAGTAATTAGAGCTTTTTAATTGTATTGATTAGTCATTGAGTGATAAATTAAAACTGAAATTATATAATGTATGAAATAATTGTACTTGGGCAAGTGAAAAAGGTTTGCATTATATATTGAAGAAACAAAACATAATGGAGTAGAAGATGAATTTGGAATGTGTCATATCAGAATTTTGGTGAGTTGGCAAATATTGGAGGATGTGGCATAGATGAAGAATGTTGGGGTTCTTTTTTAATTATTATAATAGATAATAGAAGATAATAGATAATAGATATATTAAAATAGACTCCTACATCCTATTACGACATGTCATCAAACATTGTGCCACTTTATTCAAATATTGACACCTAAAAAAAAAAAATCTAATGTGGCACATCTAACAAACACTCTTCCACTTTCTTATTATTTTATACTTGCAATTTGTTTTAGCATATTTTTTTTACTTTAGCACACATTTTACTATTACATTTTTTGCATATAATACTTTATGGAACTATTCATGTGTCATGAGTTACAAATAAATATTAGTTATTCGACACTCATTGCTCCTCAATCATTATTGGCAAGGTTCTTCCTATGATTTTAATTCTCAACTAATATATTGGGTCATTTTAAAAGTTTCTTAAGAAATACATATTTGAGAATATGTAAAATATTTTGCAGAACGTAATTGCAACTAATTTATATATTTAGTATTAAAAATCCATAGCGAAGATCATCCTACAAATAAAATTCATAAATTACATTTAGTGTTAAAAATCTAAAAAGTATTTTAATAAATATTAATATATGTAATTATCTACCGCAAAATCATATTAGTCATGCTCTTTTTTTGTGTTGTCAAATCTAAATTCATAGTCAAAATATTGTAAGAAAAATTTAATAATGATTTTGTCATTTGGTATTCATTTCATTCTAATCCTGTCAAAGAAATGACAAATCTAAATTCCAATATTTTGAGTATGAGACTTCTATACAACATGACTTGAGAATTTTCACAAACAACTCGTATGTACGGTTGAGCAGAAGTAAAACAGATGTAGAAACTTCAAATTTATAGTATTTTAAAAAAATTTGACAACAAAAAACATCTCTGTAAAAATATAACAAATAATTTTTTATTCTAAATATTAAACATTATTCTTTTATCTACAAATGGTAAATAGTTTTCATATAAAGTTGATTATGAACAATCTTCTTTTTCTTTTAAGGAGCCAATACTCTAACTAACAACAATCAAGGTTTTGAGAAAACTGAGCAAATAGGTATAATATGTTACAAAATACCACTTATTCAAAAGCTATTTGTGCAAAAAAAAAAATTCCAACTATATCTACTTCTTTGAAAATAATTGGGTTGCAAGGCAGTAATCGTAGAGATTGTTTGAATAAGTAGAATAGTATATTTGTAACTCATGACATATTAATAGTTATACATAATATTAGATGCTAAATAATAACAATAATAAATAATAATAATAATAATAATAATAATAATAATAATAATAATAATAATAATAGTAAAATGTGTGTTAAAGCAAAT
>JBBPBP010009777.1:41314701-41328212 GCA_037974735.1 Cicer chorassanicum
ACATAATATTAGTTGCTTAATGATAATAATAGTAATAGTAATAATAATAATAATAATAATAATAATAATAATAATAATAATAATAATAATAATAATAATAATAATAATAAAATATGTGTTAAAGCAAATTGTAAGTTGAACAATAAGGAGAATTGAACATGAAAAACCTTTTAGATGTGCCACATATGATTTTTTGTTGAGGTAGCAATATTTGAATGAAATGTCACAGTATATGATGTTTATGTGGGAGTCTATTTTAATATATATAATAGATATGATAGTTTTCTAATGTGAGACTTCAATAATTTTTAAATTCACACACTAATATACTCTATGTTTCAAGAGTAATTAATTTGAAGATTAAGGTGTCCCTATGGGGAAATAAAAAAAAAAAGCCAAATATAAAGCTTTATAATTAAGAATATAGTGTAACAAAAGAAAGAGTTTCAAGTTTTTCAACTTTGCTTTGTGTGAAAGGAACTTTGCTTTGTCTCAAAGGAAAGCATATATGATATCAATATTCCAAGACTAGTAATTAATTTGAAGATAAAGGTATTCCAAGAGTGAAAAAAAAAAAGGCCAAATTCAAAGCTTTATATGATTAAGAAAATGGTATATTCTCCACAACATTATAAGGGAATAAAAAGGTAATGCATCAGCAGAAATAAGTATGAATCAATTTGAATGTCCATTTTCTTTCTTGCCCATTTAAAAAAAATTATGGTTTACTCTTTATACACAAACTAAGTTTGAATTTTTCAATTAACACAAACTCAATTTAAAATTTTCAAAAGAACACATTATCCAAACAACACACAAATTAAAATAAGTTCTAACTATCCAAAAGTTAGAGATATTATCTAGCATAACACAAATGAATTTAGATTTGTATAACATAACTCAAACTCAAACCAAATTCAAATAGGGTGCTAAGTAGTTCTAATGTGACTCTAAAATAAGTGTTTTTAGGCTCCTTATGCAATGTTCACATTTTCCAAAGTGTTGGATGATTGTTCACTTAAAAAATAAAGAAAATTGGTTGTTAAAAATATATAACCAACTAAAGATAATATTCTATTACAAAAGATATATATATATATATATATATATATATATATATATATATATATATATATAACTGGGTTGGATATCTTTTGGACCTTTTTTTTGTGGGTGAATTTTACTATTTTTTTTTAAAAAAATTTGTTATGTGGGTTGCAAGCTATCCAGTACCCATACGAGCTAACTTGAATGGGTAACGAGTTTATTCGGACCGGCTAAAAAGTCCCGAAAAAATTCGAGTTAAAATTATTTGGCCCAAGTCATTTGTTTTAGCGGGCTGGGTAGGTTGGCCCATTCGAGGTAACCCATTTTGACATGTCTGACTAACATATGTTCCAACGATTAATTTGAAGATAAAGGTGTTCCTATAGGGAAATTAAAAAAAAACCAAATATAAAGCTTTATAATTAAGAATAAAGTGTAACAAAAGAAGAGTTTCAAGTTCTTCAACTTTGATTTGTGTGAAAGGAAAGCATATATGATATCAATATTCCAAGACTAGTAATTAATTTGAAGATAAAGGTATTCCAAGAGTGAAATAAAAAAAAAAGCCAAATTGAAAGCTTTATATGATTAAGAAAATGAAGTGTAATAAACATGTAATATTAATTGTTTTTTGTAGGAAAGTATATTCTCCACAGCATTGTAAGAGAATAACAAGGAAATGCATCAGCGGAAATAATTGTGCATTGTGCTTGATATTTGCTAGCCTTTTTCTTTACTTGGTGATCAAGGTGAGGAGGAGAAACTCAACATCTTCCTCTCATTGTAAAAGCTGCACTTAATAAATCTTCAATTCACACAACATAAATAATCACAATTTGATTCAAATGGCGGAAATGGCAGTGTCTTTTGCTCTTGACCAACTGCTTCAACTGTTAACAGGAGAAGTCAAACTGCTCAAAGGTGTTCACAAGGAATTTTCAGGCATTAAAGATACACTGGAAAGCATCCAAGCCTTCCTTAATATGGGTGAAACAAAGAGCTGCAGCTGATGGAGACAACCACAGTGAAGGGGTCAAAATATGGGTGAAACAAGTTAGGGAAATAGCTTTCCTCATAGAAGATATCGTGGATGAGTATATGATCTATTTGGCACAGAAGCCTGGTAATCTTGGATGTGCATCTTTACACCATAAAATTGGTCAGTTCATCAAAAGTTTGATCACTCGCCATCAAATAGCATCTAAAATTCAAGACATTAACTCATCTATTTGTGGGATCAACCAAAGAAGTGAAAATTATGGCTTTCGAAAAATTTTTGAACAAGGATCAAACAGTTCTAGAGGAAGTGTGAATGCGAACTGGTACTACCTTCGAGAAGATACTCTTTTCATTAAGGAAGCTGAAGTTGTGGGTTTTGAAAATGAAACACACACGTTGATTGATTGGTTGGTAAAGGGAAGGGAAGAGCGCACCGTAGTTTCTGTGGTAGGAATGGGAGGGCAGGGTAAAACAACTCTAGCCAAGAAAGTTTTTAAGAGCAAGGATGTCATTAGACACTTTGATTGTCGTGCATTGGTCACAGTGTCTCAATCTTATGATGTAGAAGCCTTGTTGCGGAAGATTTACAAACAAATAGGAGGTTCTAAGGATATTTCGTAAATGGATCGAGAAGGGGTAACCATTGAAGTGAATAAACACTTGCAGGAAAAGAGGTATGTTGTCGTGTTTGATGATGTTTGGATTGAAAGTTTTTGGGATGAAATTAAATCTGCTATAATTGATAATAAAAATGGAAGTAAGATAATGATCACAACAAGGATGCTGAACGTTGCGCATTCTTGTGAAAACTCTTCATTCACTGAAGTGCTTGAGTTGAAACCTTTAACTGATAAACAAGCTTTGGAGTTGTTCGATAAGAAGGCATTTAGCTTGCATCATAGTGGCTGTTGTCCTGAAGAACTCAATGATGTAGCTCATGAAATTGTTAAAAAATGTAAGGGTTTACCACTAGCAATTGTTGCCATTGGTGGGCTTTTGTCTACAAAAGAGATAGATGTATCTAAGTGGAAGAGCCTAAGTGAAAATCTAAGTTTAGAACTAAACAAAGATACACGTTTAATGGGGATAAATAAAATTTTAGGCTTAAGTTATGATGATTTGTCTTTCAATTTAAAGTCATGTTTGCTGTATTTTGGAATATATCCAAAAGATTATGAAGTTAGATCGAAGAGAATGATTCAATCGTGGATAGCTGAAGGGTTTGTGAAAAAGGAAAATGGGAAGACTTTGGAAGAAGTTGCGGAAGGATATTTAACAGAGTTGATCCATAGAAGCTTGGTGCAAGTATCTTCAATTAGATTTGATGGCAAAGCTAGTAGATGTCGTGTTCATGATCTAACACGCGAGATGATCATTGAAAAATTTGAGTATTTAAATTTTTGCAAGCATATTATTAAAGATGGTCATTCATCCTCAAGGGGAATAATTCGGCGCCTATCAATAACAACCATTTCTGATGATTTAATGGCGGATATTGAAAGCTCGCATGTTCGGTCAGTGCTTTTTTTTATAGATGAATTAATTGATAAAGAAACAATCGTAGGCTTTGTGAGGAGAATCTTTACTAAATACAGGTTGTTGAAAGTTCTTGATTTTGATAGTACACGGTTGTATCTTGATTTTGATAGTACATATTATGTCCCTGAAATGTTGGGAAGTTTGGTCCACTTGAAATATTTAAGCTTCAGGAAGGTACATGGATGGGAACTCCCAAAATCTATTGGCATGCTCCAGAATCTAGAGACCTTGGATTTAAAGTATACAGATGTTCATGAGTTGCCAAAGGAGATTAGCAAGCTTAGAAAGGTTTAAGTTTTCATTTTCAAGATGGATGGTTTCAAAAACTAAAGGAACTGTACATTGAACATATGAATGAATTGAGATATATTACTATCGACAAAGGAGCACTCCCTATTCTCAAAGAACTTAGGTTAAGCAACCTCCATGGTATAAAGCATATGCCCACTGGCATACAATACTTAGAAAAGCTTGAACTTCTCTATATGTTGGAAATGGGAGTTGGATTTGTGAAGAACCTTTCTCTTGATGAACATTGGGATCAGATCAAGAAGAATGTGTCCTGTATAGAAATTACTTCAACTGATGGAGATGTTATTCAAAACTCGAGTAGTTAGAAATCATGCTTTATCACACCCGGGAGAAAAAGGTGTTCTTCTTTTTCTTCATAAAACTTATTATTGGTACTAATATGTTAGACCTCTAATTATTATTATTAGGCAGTTATTATATTAGGCAACTATTATGTTGTTTTAGCAATTAATTGGGAGAGACACTTCTTGAATTTTTTGTGTAAAAGTCAATTATTATCCTTAAGTTTGTATGTTTGGTACGAGTTTCTATCATAATATTTTTTCGTTTTGTATTTCTATAGGCATTAGAATTTTTAATATTCACTCATCAAAATACAACCTTTATTTCCTTATGTTATATGCTTTATTATTTTAACACCGCATCACCAATTTTGTTGTAATCCTTTCATTTCAAAAGATCTAATTTTCACAGTGATAATTTGCTAGGTGTTTGACTTCAATTTCATGTGCAATGGCAAATTCAGATTCTCCACAGGGAATTTGAGACAACACTTTGGTGCTTATGTTCCCCAATAAAGAATTATATGTCTTGTTGTTATTATATAGTTATGGTGTATGAAATCTCTAAATTGTTAGCTTTTCATTTGATATTTGAGTTATTTGTAATAATCGTAGTGTATCATGTATGCGACATATTTACTTTATGTATTGGTGTAAGAAAAATAAAGTTTTATGTAATTTGGAATCTACTTTTCTAGCTTATTGTTCCAAAAATGGCAGCTACACTTCTAAAATGATCATAACTACATCATTTTTAATCCTTAGTGAGTTGCAAAGATAGTCAATGTTAGGATAAAGATTAAAAGGAAACTAGATGCTAACCGTTGCGCGGGTATATTTTTATTTATTTAATTTAAGTGGATTTTAAAAAAATTAATATGAAGTTTTATGTTTCAATTGTCCAATGATCCACAATTAAGTAGTCCCAATGTAATTTATAGAAGAGAAGTACCGTTGTTAGACGAATGACTTGAATAAATAAAGTAACATATTGAGATCGATGGATATGTCAAATGTTGAAGTAATGTATTTGATAATTGAAATTAAAAGATATACTCAATCGATATACAATTGAGTTATAAAATGTATTACTTTATTGCTGAAACTAAAAATGATTAAAGTGAAATAGCTGGAAATACATTGATCTTGTATTCCCGATTTTAAGTTTTTCATTTTTATTTTTATTTTTTTGGATTAATCAATTTCATTACACCCCAATTGTTTTTCTTTTGGTTTATTCTTTTTGGTTCTCCTTTTAAAGTATGTAGAAGAACGAGTTCTTCGTCAGAGGATGTAATATACTCGACCACAATCTTTTTTTTTGTAACTGTTGTCTTGATTATCTCTTTATCTAATGATGATATGTGAATGTTTTTATTGCTCTGTTGTACCTTGATTTTTCGTTTGGATAATGGGTTGTCATCTTTCTCCTTATCATTATCCTCATCTCCATACTTCACTTTTTCATGTATTTTACATTTTTATTTTATATCCCCTTCGTCATTTGAGTTGGACTTTGTCGGTTGCGGTGACTTAGGTTCCTAGTTATCCTCATCTCCAATGATTCTAGTCTGAGTATTTTTGTAGGCTTGTCAACAACATAAACTTGCTCTTCATGTCCAACAACATGCAGTGTTCCAATGATGTCTGCAATCCAAAAAATAGTTAGTACCAAATGATGTTTCTTTGATAGTTTAGAAGTTGAATTTTGTATTGAAAGAATTATTACCCGTTAGATTTACTTTATCTCCCAATTTTTGTGCTAGTGATTTGAAGGAAGTAAACTTAAAGTAATGGTTTTGAATGGTAAATTTTGGGTCTTGGATTTTGGTTACAATAGTTGTTGTAAAAAACAATGTCTTCTTTGTTCATACGATAGGTCTGTAAGAATCATTTGCCGGTGATATTTTTAGATTTGTTATGTTGTATATATCACCTTCTTGTATACTATTTTTGAAATTTGAGAGAAGTTATTTCTTGATCGTTGCATGCAAATGTGTTTCTTGTGAGTTAAAGTCAAATAATTTTAGAGTTGATCATTCAAAAATATTTAAATATATTTGATTTTCAATAAAATAAAATATGAAAACAAAGTTGATATATATATATATATATATATATATACACACACGGAATTCAATGCAAATAACAATATTCAATCATTGTGATTGTATACCTTTTCATCCAACAAAATCATGTCTAAAAAGATTGGTTCATCCTCACTTTGTATGGTGTAGACAATACACATGCGAACAACTCCAACTTTAATACTCCAATTATCGCGCTGATCATTAACATGTTCAAGAAAACTATAGTCCATCAGAATTTGTTTTGAAAAATTTGTATTTCAGAGATGTGGAGTTTTTTGTTCTGTAAAGTGAGTGAGAGAACAAAAAATATTTGTATTTGATTTTCTACTTTAAATATTCGTAAATATATATAATATATAAATTTAGAAATGATGGAGAAAATCATGTCTCTTTGAATTTTGATCAGTTTTATTTTATTGAAATTAATTAAATTTAATTTGTTGTTTTATAGTGTTAATTGACATGAAATTAAAGTAATTCATTTGTAATTATTTGTATTTGATGTATACTTATAATTGTTTGACAATTAATATTTTGTAACCGAATTGTTATAAATTTTGGATTTCAGTTTTGAAACCAAAATGTTAATGATTATGATTACTCTATTAATATTAATAATAGTTTGAATGTTTGTAAATCAAAAGTCTAATATATCTGATTTAAAATACAAAATTTCACAATTCCCACAAAGATCGTTAATTAAAATGATCGAAGTCATTAACTTTCACATTTGAAAATTGAAAATTTTCCACAATACATGCAGATTTGTCTTTGTGAAATTTAAAATGATCGAAGCCAATAACTTTTTGAAATTTAAAATGATCCAATTTGTCTTTTTTGTTCATATTTTAATTATTTCCCAATTTAATGGCACATAGATTTTAAACATGATTAGAATTTACTTGAGTCAAATTTTTTCTTATCTGACAAGTGATCATCTATCTGATAAGAAGAAGTGAAATGAATGTTGAGAAAGCAAGAACACCTCAAATCAAAGCTGAGGAGTAGACTGATGCATCTCCCTCCTCCACCCTAGTGAAAGGATTTGCGGAAAAAGTTAGTGTCTTCTGGCCAATTGTTGTAGTGGTCTGCATCAGTAGGGCTTGTGCTTCCCCAATTGGACTTATTCGCAGCTTCAACTGCAACTTGTAAGCTACTCAACATATACTACATTGAAGTAAAACTAAGAATATGAGACACACAAAGCAAACTGACACTTAAAAACAACTAAAGAAGGAAAAGGGTTCAGAAGGGTGAGGGAAAAAAATATTAATGTATAAATATACCTTGTCAAAGCATTAAGTCACTATGAGCCAGATTGATTTCAAAGATTGCATAGAAAATAATTGAATTTATGGCGGACAAAATCTGAGAAGCAGCAAAATCAGAAATGGACAAAGAAAAGGAAATTTTTTGTTGCAACGATCAAACATATACCTCTTTCGGGGTATCTTTGGAGCAGAGTCGGTCAGGGTATCTTTGGAGTAGAGTCGGTGATTTTGAAGAGTTACCGCGAAAGGACGTCGAAGAAGATGATTTTGCGAGGATGATTAGGGATTAGAGGGATTAAAAGAGGGAAAAATTATTTAGAAACTAAGTAGAGGAAAGTGAGGTGAAACATAAAAACACAAGAGAACTCTAACAGAGGCGTACACATCAGCTTTTTTGCTGAGGCGGGATATGTTTGCACATGTAGAGGAATTAGTATGAGGTGGCAACAAGAGAGTGAGGAGTCTGTTTTAAATATATATAATAGATTAGAGTAGTTATGAGTTATTGGAGTAGTTAAGAGATGTGAGTTTTTATAGGTCTGTATTTTCTATCTCTGTTTTAGGTTTGTTAGTGTTCTGTTTCTGTTTTCCTATTTCTTAGGTTAGGGTTGATTGTGTGAATCAGGAAATAATATTAATATGTAATTATATTTATCAGCTTTCTTAAAATAGGCTAAGCAAATCAGGATTTGATTTGATCCCCTTAATTTGTAATTATTAGATGTAAATCTTGTTACAATTATTTATACTGAGAAATGTCAAAGTAAAAGGCATCAAGTCAATTTTACTAACATGGTATCGGTAGGTTTACAATCAAACCTTGGATTTCTTGGTTCAAATCGTGTTGTCTTCCCCTACTGATTTCACTTTGGCTTGCGTTCGATTTCCCAATTGCTACTTGTCGTGATTCTAGTGGCAATTTCGTTTTTCGATTTCAAAAAGGCGAGGTTTGTAATTTCGTTTTTCTATTATGTGAATTCATGGTTCTAATTGCGCACTCTTGGTTTTAATCAATCACGACGGGTCGTGTTCTTCTGGTTGTGCATCGCGAATCCGGGATGCGTATCTGGTCGTCACACGTTTTGGTGTGTCATGTTTTCTGTTCAACCACCTTGGTGTGTCGTGACTATTTTGGGTGTTGCTCGTGATTTAGGTTTACCTTTTCGTTTGTGCCTTGGTGTTGCTCATGACTCATTCTTGCTACTAGAGAATTGCAAACAAAAAACAAAAACTTCTTATTTGCTGCTTGCTATTTGAGTGCTTACTAATTGTTGCACGTGTGTTTCTATTTTGCTTTCTCAATTTTTTTGCAAGTCTTTGTTTCCATGATGACTAGTTCAAAGAAAGACAACTTTTGTGTTTGTTTTATCGGCAAGAATTATGTTGTTTGGGAATTTTAGTTCAAAATGTATGTCAAAAGAAAAGGAATATGGAGTCACCTTGATGGGGTTTCTAAGGCACCAATAGAGAAAGCCGTCTTAGATGCATGGGAAATCAAAAAAGGTAATTTGTTCGCTCAAGAATATTATTCTGGATTTTTGAATTTGTGGACATAACACTCTATTATTATATTTGTTGTGGTTCCCAAGACTTCTCTTGCGGTTGTCCAAGTTGTCTACAACACCAGTAAGAGAGATCAATTTCTCATGAAACTTCGTCCAAAATTTGAGGTTGTTATAGGTGTTTTGCTGGATATAAATCTTGTTCCTTCATTGGATGCATGTGTTGGTGAGAGGAACAACATCTCCTTACTCAAGAAACCATGTCTCATGATGTTGTCACTTCCTAACCTCTTGCATATGCTCCTCAGTTCTGAGGTAAAAGTCGTGATATGTGACAAGTCCAATGTTACTTGTGCAAACAGTTTGGAGAAGTTGCTCGTAGTTGCAATAAGAAGTTTTGTAATTATTGCAAGCAACAAGGTCATATTATCTCTATCTGTTCCAAGCATCCTCCACGACCAACACATCATTCAGTGCAAGCATTCCATGCCACTATGAGCTCTGCAGTTGGTCCTTCCATTTCTAGTGCCTCTAATGGTGGTGCTTTATAGCCTGAAATGATTCAACAAGTGGTACTTTCTTCTCTTTCAGCCATGGGAATTCAGGGTAAGTCTTCTAATGTTTCCAATCCATGGTTTATTGATTTTGGTGCATCCAATCATATGACAAGTTCTTCTAAATGCTTGCACAATTTACATTCTTGCCATGGTAATCAAAAAATTCAAATTGCTGATGGCAATGCCATTTCTATCACTAATGTTGGTGATATAAACTCCGATTCTCGGGATGTGCTTGTATCACCTGGACTTGCTTTCAATTTGTTGTCTGTTAGACAATTGGTGGACAAGAATTGTAATGTTAATTTTTCTCGTGATGCTTATCTTGTGCAGCAGGTGTCAGGGAAGTTGATCGGAATGGGCCTAAAGTGGGAAGATTGTTTCCACTCCAATTTATCTCCAATCATTTATCTCTTGCTTGTAATGATGCTTTGAATTCTTGTAAAGATTGGCATAGAAAATTGGATCATCCAAACTTTGCTATTTTGCTTCATTTATTTAAAACTGATTTGTTGTGAAATAAAAAATTTCTAATGCCTCATTGCCATGTTCTATTTGCAAATTGGCTAAAAGTAAAACAACAGATAATTAACTTAATCATGTCAACCAAGTATCAAAATTATAAAAATAAATGTTTCTAATGCCTCGTTGCCATGTTCGTTGTTTGGATGCATGCCAACTAACTATGAAAATTATTCGCTACCACATCACTTACTTGCCTTGCCATTTTCAATAAATGACTGTAATATATTTAATTGTTTTTACTCTTTAGACATGATTCACACTAAGACATTGGCATAATTTGATTCATATAGTCAATATCACATAGGTACTACATTTCTGTTATAGATTTCATGTGTTTTGTTGTTTTCTTTCAGAAGTAAATCATGTCATATAATGGAGAATGTATTATTCTAATTGTTGAATAGCAACCAGCGCATACAATTATCTGCTACGTTCTTATCTTTAAATATATACCAGCCCATATAATCATCTGCTACATTCTTTTCTGTAAATATATACCGGGGGTGGGAGAAAGAAATGGTTAGATCATAAGGTATTGTATAAACAAATCTGATGAAATGAAATTCTGCTTCAAGTTGGCGGGAGATATCAGGGAAATACGAAGATCAGTCTTGTTTGTGCAGAGTAGCGAATAGAAAGGTTATGTATTGGCGTGAGTGGCATTAATTTCTCAAATTTCCATTTATCTACCAACAATACTGCCACTTTTAGTTTTTAATGATGCAGTTTTTTGTTTGTTGTGTCAAAAAACATCGCATCATTAAAAACTAAAAAGAGGCAGCATTACATATGTACAATGAAAGCAAGCTTTATGGATAAGCAAAGTTTTGCCAAAGATTTTGGAAGGCTAGCGATGATAAGAATTTGGGGACAATAATGAGGGTTCTTTTAGGAGAGATAATATGAAGATAAACCACAATAGAATCTTGTGAACGCGAAATTTGATGGTCAAGATTTAAAACAAAAGGTGTCCCTAGACTACCTATGGTGGTGGTCCATGCTATAATTTTTGTGTTGATTGTTGCATTGAAATTACAATCTTCTTCAATTTTGTTCACATCAGCCCTTAGGACCGATGTCCTCAAAGATGCAAGTTTACACCGACTCTAAAATATTGGAATAAATTAGTGTGTGGATATGTATTCTTACAACAAAAATATGTTTTCTTTTTAATTTTAACAAATAAATTTTAATCTACTTGAGCAATCAATATTAATATATTATATAATGTCTCATATAAAATGCAATAGAGTATACCTATTAAATAGAGTAAATTTTATTCCATTAAATTGTTAAATCTAAATTCTAAAAAAGAAATATATAGTTGATTCATGGATCACCTTACACTGGAACTCGGTGATTTTATCGTCCATCATCACCATCTCTAAAAAAATTAAATATATGACTACAAAACTTATTTGATTCACCCGTGGTATAGACTACAAAACAATTTCATACGGGGAAAACAATTAAAAAATGCAAAATCCCTGAAATCATATGAGATAAATTCACCCGTGGTAGAAGCAACAACAACAGGAAGTAATTAGTTTAACATCAATAGTAAAATAATGGGAGAAACATATGTTTTATAAGAGAGGCAATCATTTTCTTTAAATTATGTGATAAACATAGTCTCAATGAGAAAAGATAAGTTCAAATCTACTAATAAATTAATATTGATGGCGTTTAAGTATTTCAAGAGAAACGATCTTTGGTTTTAAGCTGGAGACCTTTACACTCCCAATACACTTTCCACTAAATATTATTAAAGTAAATGATATAGACACAGGCAAAAAGTTTCGGAAACAGGTTCTATTTAATAGATTTAAAAAATAAATAAAATACATGTGGACATGTGATAATTTGATAGTTAATAGATAAAAAATAATTAAAATTTAATTAAATAAATAATTATAAATTTGTTACTACTAATAGAAAGTTTAAACTTAATGACTTTAATTGAGCGACAAATGTCACACTTGTCAAAAAAATCATCCTAACAATCTATTATATATATTTAAAACAAACCCCCTCACTCTATTGTTGCCACGTGTACAAACATATCCCACCTCAGCAAAGAAGCTGACGTGTACGCTCCTATCCTATTAGAGAGTTCTCTCTTGTGTGTTTGTGTTTCACCTCATTTTTCTCTTCTATTAGAGAGTTCTCTCTTGTGTGTTGTATTTCACCTCATTTTTCTCTACTTAGTTTCTAAATAATTCTTCACTATTTTAATCCTTCTAATCCCTAATTTTTTTAAACACTTTCTCCTTCATCTTAATATCCTCCAACAAGCTAAGATCATCTTCGTCCCTCTACGGTCCAAAAAAATGGTAACGTCCCTCCGTTGTCGACGTCTCACCGCGGTAACCCTTCGAAATCGTAAAATATTACATAGATTATTATCTATTATATATATTTAAAACAAACCCCTCACTCTATTGTTGCCACGTGTACAAACATATCCCACCTCAGCAAAGAAGCTGACGTGTACGCTCCTATCCTTGTGTTTGTGTTTCACCTCATTTTTCTCTTCTATTAGAGAGTTCTCTCTTGTGTGTTGTGTTTCACCTTATTTTTCTCTACTTAGTTTCTAAATAATTCTTCACTATTTTAATCCTTCTAATCCCTAATTTTTTTAAACACTTTCTCCTTCATCTTAATATCCTCCAACAAGCTAAGATCATCTTCGTCCCTCTACGGTCCAAAAAAATGGTAACGTCCCTCCGTTGTCGACGTCTCACCGTGGTAACCCTTCGAAATCATAAAATATTACCTAGATTATTATCAAATTGTATACAGCCTCCAAATCTATTTTGTTGTCATCTTTTTATAACATTATTATGCATTTCTCCATTACTTTCAATTTATGTCAATCAATTATATGAGTAATATTTTACATTATCAATCATCTTTTCACCTTCATACACAATTACATACACAATTACGTCCCTCCGCGGTAACTTTTCGAAATCGTGAAATCTTACCTAAATTATTATCAAATTGTATACATAACAAAAACCACCAAATCTATTTTGTTGTTATCTTATTATGCATTTTTTTTATAAATAATTTTATAATATTACAATGCATTTTTCATTACTTTCAATTTATATCAATCAATTATCAATCCTTCTTTCACGTTGAAAATTCAATTATTTCACTTAGGGGTATTTCATACATTGAAAATTCAATTATTCATTAAATTCAATAGAAAAAAACCACCTAATCACTCATAAATATCGTCATAAATGCTATTTATCTAATTCTTCATATTATCTTAATATGGTAACGGTAAATCGGTATAAATTCAGATTACTTCGAAATACACGAATTTATTAAAAAAAGTTACTTCCAATTATTAAAATAAACAATTTAGTTAAAATTA
>JBBPBP010009777.1:41328628-41340353 GCA_037974735.1 Cicer chorassanicum
TCATCAATTAAATTATTTATTTGTAATTGAATGCTAATTTTGATTTTAAATTTCCTTATTATATTGAAAATTTGAATGTTAATAAATGAAAAATTAAGTATTACATAAAATTAAATTAGTTTTCAATAGAATTTATTTTTGAACTACAATTCAGTTGCACAAACAATTAGTTAAAACTTTTAAATATCTAAAATTATATTTAAAGTATATGTAAATATTTAATTAAATAAATTTCAAACCCTATAAATACCTAAAATTATATTTAATGTATATGTAAATATTTAATAAAATAATATTCAAACCCTTTGATACACAATTATTCCACATAGGGTCACTAATGATTTCATAGATTGAAAATTCAATTACTCATTAAATTCAATAGAAAAAAACCACCTAATCACTCATAAATATCGTCGTAAATGTTTTTTATCTAATTTTCGTATTATCTCAATATGGTAACGGTAATAAATTGGTATAAATTCATATTACTCTCTCCAAAGAAAGTGGCAACGTCTCCGCGGCAACTCTTCGAAATACACGAATTTAGTTAAAATTATATATATATATATATATATATATATATATATATATATATTAAAAAAGATAATGAACAACAGTTTACTATACATGTATTCTGAAAAAATATGTTAACACTCAATTTTTATGTACTACAAAAAACACAATTTTTATATTTCAAAAACAAATTTTCATTCTTTTACATAAATGATAATGTACATTTTTCTTTAATTAAACAAATATTAATTCTATAATTCTATTTTAACTTATTTACACACATCATAATTAATTACATATTACCCGCACAAGGTGCGGGTTAGCATCTAGTATCATATTATTACTAACAAATAACAAGATTAGAGAAAGTATTATGATATTGTACCAAATGTTGGAAATATTGTGAATTTAGCATTTTAGGAGCCAAGACAAATAGACAATACCACTTTTAGTTGTGTAAGTTCCATTGACACTTTCGTCACAAATTACAACATCAGTGCCTTTAGAATTCGGATGTAGTTACACTCCATTTAGCTCAACTTTTATGGCATTAGGAAATATTGTGCATAAGAACTATAGAGACTACACTATCTTTCAATAAAATCCTTGACGTTAACTTCAATATCATGCATGTCAACATATGGAACATGGTAACAAAAGTGGTCTATAAATGTAAGTCTCATTCAAATTACTAGATGTTTTTATTATTTTTTTGAAACATATAGTTATTAATATTACTAATTTATTTTAAAAGATAAAAGTCAAATTTAGATACACATTTATATACAATTGGTATATTAGAAACATCTACACATAAAATAAACTCATTAAATTTGTTATCTATTTTTTTTCTTAATTTATGTGAAAAAGTCAAATGATGCTTATAAAAAGAACAATGTGAGTAGATAGAACATTGACCCATGAATATGATTTATTGGGTTGTGCGACTTTGTTTCCACATTTACTCCTTTCTGATTTCTTAGCTTAGCCCCTCACACATATGTGGTTGGATTTATTTGAAGTATGATATTAAGATACACCCTTCAAACCTAATCATTTTTCCTCCTTTCGTCTATTCTCTTCCCATCTGTCGGCTCAACCCAACTCCTCCAACAAATGTTTCTCAAACAACTGCTCTCATTCAGTTCTCACTTGAAATTCAATCGGTTGTGGTTTCATCTTATACTTATCTTTCAGCATCTTTCGCATATTCCATTTCCGTCCTATCTCTCTCAGCCCTTTTTCTCCTTAACTCTCTTCATTTTCCTTTGTTTAGTTTTGTAAGGTTTTGCAGAAGCAGTGAGACGTCTTCAAAATCTTACAAAACCTAAACAAGGAAAACGAAGAGGGATAAAGAGTAAAGGGAAAGGAAAAGAAATAGGGGAAGAAAAAGGAGCGCTGGAGAGAGGTTGAACGATGACTTTGAGATGTTGCAACAAAGGGAAGAAAGAAAATGATTGAATTGTAATTGAGGACAGAATGAAAGCAGTTGTTTGAGAAGCATTTGTTGGAGGAATTGGGTTAAGGTGGGAGATGGGAAGGAAAAAGATGAAAGGGGGAAACATGACGAGGTGTATCTAGAGGCGAAAATTGTACAATTGAGAAAATTAAGGGGTTAAATGTGAATTTAAGCCTAAAAATAATACAAATTTCATTTAGGGACATTGAGGTATCTCATCCCTCACAAAACTCATATAATAAAGAATGTCCTCCATCTAGTCCAACATGAGGTTATTAAGCTCGTATAGGCTACGTTTTTTCAAATTATGATAAAAATAAAAAAAAAATAAAAAAAAATAAAAAAATAAAAACATAATCTCATTTAAGAACTATGGTCGTCGAAGTTCAATACCTAACTTATGAATAAAAATTCAAAATTGTAGTATCATTTAAGATCTCATCCAACTTTCACATTATGAATAAAGAGTTACTACTTGAGTAAAAAAATAAAGAGTTCATCATACAATTTTATTGAGGATCATCAAAGAATCCTAGGTGTAATTTCATTTTGGGTCATTATGACATCTCACCCCTCACAAAAGTCATATAATAAAATATATTCATCTTGCAATTTGACTTGAGATTATTAAGCTTTCATAATTCATGAATAAAAATTGTATGTCATTTAAGGATTAGGGTCATCTAAACTCCATAAATATCTTATGAATAAAAAATCATAATGTAAGTTGCATTAAAGGGCGTCATCCAACTTTTACATTATGAATAAACTGTTAATAATGCAATTTTATTTAGGATCATCAAAGCATTCTAGCTGTGATTTCATTTTGGATCATTAATACATCTCACCCCTAAAAAAATCATATAATAAAATATATTCATCTTGCAATTTGACTTGAGATCATTACCCTCCCATAATTCATGAATAAAGATTTTATCTCATTTAGGGACGAGGATCTAAGCTCGATAGATATCTTATGAATAAAAAATCATAATGTAAGTTACATTAAAGGCGTCATCCGACTTTCAGTTTATGAATAGATTTTATAATGCAATTTAATTTAGGGTCATTGAGGCATTCCAACTCTTACAAAAATCACATTTCATCGAATCTCAATAGATATGTTAATAATTAACTATCTCGCAAATTTATATTGGGGGTATTTGGATCATATATACCACCTTTCCTTCTAAATAAGATTGAATGTTCTAGAATAATTTCAATTTATAAACCAAATCATTTGAAGGGGCAATCGAATCGAAAGAGTACATAATAAATATTGGCTCTATGGAAAAAGCAATAACAATACCTTTAATGGGATCAATTTGAGAAACATAAGTCATTAAAACCAACCAGAACCTTGTCTAAGCATTTCTATCAATTGTCTGTCAAAAAATCAAGAATGAGAAATCATCTCACAGTCCAATTCAACGTCGTTTTAAAAGGTTTGACAAGACCGTGTTTGTTTATTGAAGAAGAAAGAACACGCCTGGTTTGACAAGACCGTGTTTGTTTATTGAAGAAGAAATAACACGCCACAAATTACGAAAGAAGAGAACGAGTTTGTTTAAACTCATTCTCTCTTGAACAAGAAAGAAAAAGAACCGAAATCTCCGCCACCGGTAATTTAATCCAAACAAACAAGTAATACATAATGAAAGAAATCGACACCGTTTAAGAAGACGACATTTAATGATAATTGAGAAACTAATATTTCATTCTTGAACGAAAAAGTATGCAGTAAGAAGAGGAACAAAATGGTACAATTTAATTCTCTATATTTTTAAATTAATCAAAAAAATTATTCTTGTCTTAAAAAAAAAATTATATTCCAAAATGGTTTGACTCCAATTGGACATCTACAACTCCAAATATGTCTGAAACACTCCACATAGGTCATGTTGATTAATGAAGGAAATGAAAACATAAACATTTCATTAAATTTAAGAACTAAAATCAACAAAATATATCAAATAACTCCTTAAATTAACTAATGATTAAAGATAAATAAGATTAAAAATAATGGAAAAATATGCATATGCTGAAGAATTATCACAACCCCAAACTTAATATGTTGGTTGTCACCAAGCAACAATTAATTTCAAATTTGGTACAGTTAACAACAAACTTAAACTCAATTTCTCAAATCAAATCAAACTCAATTCTCAAAGTTCAGCTACTACAAAATATTCATCTTGCTCCATGGTTGCTTAAAAAAAACAACACAATTTGTACAATTTAGCATTCATTCATTAAGTTCAACTCTCTCTTCACACAATCTCACCAAAAATTCTCTCTCAAGTGTTTAGCAAGGGTTATGAATTTATCACTCAAATCCTAGAACATGCATCATGCTACCATAGGCTTGAAAAAATTCTAATTAGCACCCACAATGCAACAAAGACATACACTTTTGAAGGACTTTCAGGTTGTAATGGGGCTTAGGCAATGGTATGACATTTTGGGGTAGTAGGTTTTACTACTTGGTGTTAGGTACACATTTTCAAATTATCCTACCTCTTTTTTTTTCTTCACATTTTCATTGTGGAGATTCTCAAACATTGACAAAAGAACTAAGAAAATGTTATTTATCAAAGTACACAAACTAATAAAAAAAATCTTTTTTTTTCTTTTTCTTTGGATTTTTCTTTTGGTTTTGTTTTAGTTTTTTTGTTTTTATTTTAGTTTTGAGAATCACCACCCCAAACTTTAAAAGTTGTTATCCCATGAGCAACCCCAAACTTAGAACTTTACTAAGACGAGACAAAAGTTTTCCTACCTAACTTCAAGTAAGGTGATTGAATTAAAGTCAAGTCTTTGGCTTGTAATGTGGCTAGTAACCGAAAGAAAAAGGCAAGGCTCAAAGGAGCTAGTAAAGGATAAAATTTGTACAGGGTAGTTAGAAAGGCTGAAACGATCAAACAAAATTGTCTTAGTCTATGCATAAATCACAAGTCATGCAAGTCAGAATTAGTGCAAGTTCTGAAGGGATAACACATGTCTGGATAATCACACAACAAAGAATTAAAGTGTATACGCCCGAAAACTCACAACTAGGATAATAAGAGAGAGTATGAACTATCAAAATTATACCAAACATATCACAACAACATTTATTTATTCATTTATTTATTAAAAATGGAAAGTGAGACTTCCACAACCAAAGAGTAATCAACAATGTGCATTAGTGAAACTCGTCGAATTGAGCAATGATATGAGCAAAGAAATAGAATTTAAATTTCAAAATCCCAAACAGATAGCTTAAGATTAGCTTCAAATTGTTAAAAATTCTTCATCATAGTGCACATTTACACACAATTAAAAGAAACAAATTCAAATAAAAAAAATAAGATTACAAAAATAAAAGTTACCTCTACCTATGGGTTGCCTCCCACGAAGCGTGTCTTTATGGTCTTTAGCTTGACACCCCAACCATTGTCAAGGTGGCATATAAGACAGAAAGAACACATCATCCTTCTTCTTCTTTTTGTTTGGTAGAAATTCCATGACCTTGAGAAATAAATGATGTTGTTTCAATGTCATTTTCAATTGGACATTGATGAAGAAGGCATAGATTGAATCTCGAATTTGATCAATCTCTTCTTTTTTCTTTTCCTTGTTCTTGTTTTCCTCTTTACTTATCTTCTTTTACCACAACAATGAAATCATCTTCAATCTTCAACTTCTCTTCCATCTTCTCAAACTCAACCACGTGCTCAAATAACCTCTCACTTTGACTTTCAAATCTTTCAATTGAAACCATGTTATTCTTCATGAATTCAACCAAAACATCCTTGATGTGAAAGTCCTTGTCATCTAATTCTTTTGATATAATTCTAGGAGGTAGAATTTGTTCCCAATTGATCTTTTTCATGTAACACTCGTCGTCTTCTGCTTCAATAACAAATAGATCTTCATATTCTAGTGGTGGGACATAGTAATCAAAACAAGTTTGATTCCTATGTCCTTCTCAACAAAAGTCACACCTAAGAGGTCACATCTGAGGATGATCTTTTAAAATGTATCTCTCAAGATATGTCCCTCAATTATGCGTAATTCAGTAGATATAAGACAAGTATCATACTATTCCAATAATTGTAGTAGAATATCATCATTACAATCTTTCATGCTCTACAACAAATAGTTATCTCAATCAAAGAAGAGAAAAACCACTAGCACACGACATTAGTAAGCTTAACAAATAAAAATAGAAAATAAAAGAAAAACAGTTTTTTTTTCAAAATTAAAAATTAAAGAAAAACAAAAAATTTATTGTAGAGCAAAAAAATTCAATTAAGTAAATAAATTATAACTCAATGTGATATGGCAATCCCCGACAACGGAGCCAAAAACTTGATCGCGTTTCAGCAAGTGTACTAAATCGTTGCAAGTAATAATAAAACGGTAGTACCGAGTATCGAACTCAAGGATTGTGTTTTACTATCGAATTGTGTTTAGTTACTAAAATTAAACAAAAGTTTATGAATTGATTGAAATTTTATTTGAAACTAAAAAAAGTAATATAATTGAACTTTTATAATAAGAAAAATGTCAGGGATGAGTTTCACTTCGAATCCAACCTTGGTTTCTAATTTGATCCTAGTTACTAAATTTCTTTATTGAACTATTACCGAATTCTCTTTATTATTCGTGTCCTAATGTCTTAGTGACAAAACCTTTAATTCCACAGTAACCTCGAATTCTATCGACGACAACTCATCTATATGTACGCCACATATTCCAAAATTTGCCAACTCACAAAAATTTTGATGTGGCGCCTTCCAAATCTCACTACTCCTTTCATGTTTTGCTTCCGTTATATTTTGTTTCACAATATGTAATGTAAAGCAAACCTTTTCACTTGTCCATTCAAATACAATTATTTCATACATTTAGTAACTTTAACTCTAACCAATATACTTAAAAGGCTTTGATCACTTATCAAACTTTTCATTTCAATAACTCATACAAAAAAGAACAATCAACTCACTATCTTCAATGCGTTGTTTATCACACTTAAAGATCCATCAGTTGATTTTCAACCACCATCTTGCATTTGGTTCAAGTCACTTACCAATGGATAAAGATATTATGAAATGCAACAAAGCCATACCCATTTCAACATATGGCCCATTCTTAGTCCACAAATGTTTCAATGATATTGTTCATCTGTTGTCATTATTGTTGAAGACCATATTTAGGAGGTGAATATTTTTCCTAAGCTATTGAATGCGTCTTTTGTAGCATTTTTTTTACTTTTTATAATTAAAAAATCAAATATTATAATCAAAGCAAAATAAAGATGAAGAATATTAAATATATTTGTTTGAAAATGAATAACTTTTAACCGTTTCACTAACTTTGAACCATTTCACTACTTGAAATTTCCGATGTCTTAAACATCAATAAACTCTTGTTGCCTATAATTTTTGGTAACCAACTTTTGATATTTCTTGATCATGGCAGTAGTTATTTGAAAATTTCATTTCAGATTCTAATTATTTAGATGAAATAATAGTTAAAGTAATTGAAATTGCTTCGTATCCAAAAGACTAGATATAAAATTGGTTTGCAGTTATAGTAATTTACTTGAAGTTTAAATACAAATTTCACACTAACTATTGTTTTGTATCAAAATTTCGTTTGCCTTGAGAGATTTGTGTAAATAACATTTTTGTTATCTAAATATTATTATTATTATTATTATTATTATTTAAGACTTTTGAGCCTTAAGAAATTTATGTTTTTCTTTGTAGTGTTTCTTCCACATATATCTATCAGCTATATTTGCATACGCGAAGAATTGTTGCAATGTTTTGAATACTATTATAAATATTGCTTTTAACAAACTACTACTCATGAATGAATGGTACAATACATACTAGGACACACATTATCATTTAATCCATGTTTAGATTGACAAAATTACTGAGCTACATAGAATTTAACAAAAGCTACTCTTTAAAGGTTAAACAAAATTACGGTGAACTTTATTGAGACAAAATCTCAATTTAATGTTTTGATGAAAACAAACAAAAAGTTAATTAAGAATGTTAATTATGATTCTAAATGTCATGTTAATTTAACTTGTGCTTTTGAGTGAAATAATCCAAGATAGGTACAAAGCAAATACAAGAGAAATCAGTTTAAAGAAAGAGCTAAAAATGAACAAAACTAAACCAAGAACATTCTTGACATAATCTGGAAAACCAAGAACGTTCTTCACGTTTCTGTCATTTTCAACAAGCAAGATCAAATCAGTTTTTAATGCAAGGAAAGCTCCTGCAAATTGCGAATGGATTTCTAGTTCATATACTAGGAATGTACAACTCTCATATGAGCAAAAGAATCACTCAAAAGGATCAAAGATTAAAGAGCACAACTCAAAGCAAAAGTGACAAATGATCATTCTGGAAGCAGTCTGAAAAACGAAGATCGATCCTGACATATGTCTGTAAAACGAAGATCAATCTTCACTTCTGTCATAAACAAGAATGATCAGTTTCTTTGTGAAAGATTGGATCTTTGAAGCTTTATTCATCTCATATCTTCATCAAGAATAAGCAAGGATCAACGTAAGTCAGAATTATTCAAGAATTCGAAGGATCAAAGACATACTTCATGAAAAGTATAAAGCAAGATCATTCTTCATGCAAGGCAAATGCAAGTACATATGTACAGGCTGTAAAGTACATTGCAGTTGTACTTTCAATCAAGATCTGCACACTTGACTTATAGCTAGCTAATCATCTCAAAAAACTGACAGGATCTAGTAGAAGTCAGTTCGTCTCCAACCAATTCGAAGAACGATCTTGGATCTCAAGAACGTTCCTGGTTTCAGCATGAACTCTCTTGCTTTTTGGCTGATCTTATCCATTCACTTTCTCATGACAGCTGTTCTTCTTCCAACGGCTAAATGAGCTATCATAAGCCATCTTGAAGCCTATAAATACAACTTCAAGATGAAGAACAAATCAGAGCTTCAAGAACTAAGAAAACTCATTACTCATTTCAATCATACTTGAATTTCTCTCACTCACACACATTGAATCAGTTCTGATTTTTCCCATTCGATTCATAGAATCATTCTCGTGTATTTCTCTGTCAAAGAATCAGATCTCAAACAAGAGTTGAGACATCTCAGATTCTAACAAAACAATCTCATCATTATTGTAAAACTCAAACTATAAGAGTTTAGTATAGTTTGGGTAGATTGTAAGAAATCCTATCAAGGTTGATAGGTGACCTGATTGAACTCCTTTCTGGGTGGAAAGATTTTAACTTTGTAACAGATCAAGGTTAATCTGAGCTAGGTGCTGTAAAACCAAGAAGGTTCTTTGTTTTGAACACTTAGTGGAAAATCTCACGGTTGTGAGGACTGGACGTAACCCGGGTTGGGTGAATCAGGATATATGCTTGTGTGATCTCTCTATCTCTATTTATTACATGCATTACAATCAGCTTTTATATTGATAAAATTTATATTGCTGTTTTGCCACTAACCAAGATCGTTCTTCGTTATAACCAAGATCAATCTTGAGTAAAACTTTTAGTTTCAAACAGGAATTGTTTTAAAAGGGGCAATTATAATTCAAACCCCCCTTCCCTATAGTTGACATTGTTACTTCAAATTTTTCATAGTCACCACAATTTCAAACATACACTTATATGCAATATAAGTTCTTGAAAAGTTTACATTTCATTTTTACAACTTAGAGTTTGTCGGCAAAGTTTTATTTACTAAAATTTCTCTATCTTTACACACTTATATTTAATAATTTTTTGAGTCATGATGAAAAGTCGTTCTATTAAGAAGGAACTCTTGTGTAGACACAAGAATTGGACAAAAACAAAATTCATTCTTTTAATTATTTTAAAACTATACATTATTTAATTATTATTTTTCCACTTTTTTCTCTTATGTGTGTGTCTAAGTTATTATGAACTCTTAGAGTATATAAAGAAAATCTTGAGAAACATGTGAAGTTGTTCACAAAAATTATACATAGTTATATTGTATTGCCAATTACTTTGAGTAAGACGACATTAACTATTGCTTGACTAAAACTTAGGGAGTGTAATATTTATCTTAAGAAGTCTTTGGTGTACAGTCAGATTCAACTACTAATCAAGGTTATACACCTCTTTGTAAATCTATATGAATATGTATTCAAATTTTCATTGAAATTGATTATCCTATTTAACTATACACATGATTAGTATGATGTTAACCATTTCTTAACATAAAATAATTTCCATGATTAATTTTTAAAATTTAAAATGTCAAAAAAATATAATGTTTCCAAACTAATATAAATCATATAAAATGCATAACATATTATAGTTAAATATACAACTTTTACGATAAAGAAATGTTGAACTATTTGACAAATATATCATTCGAAGGAACACTTCAAAGAAAACAAAAAGTTTGAATAAACCAATTCTAAGAAGAAAAAATATTAAAGATAAGGACTGCATCACTAAAGTTAAAAAATCTTATAATAGTATCATACTTTAATATATATTGCATGGATTGTATTAGTCAACAAAATTTTACCTTTTCATTTGAAATAAAACAAAATTAACCTATATATAGTTATTCAAAAATATATTTACTTCTTAATACATAAATGTTTTAGTAGATTCTACTCTAAAATAAAAATAACATTACTTTTAATTTCTACCGCAGAACGTGCGGATTATCATATTTTACTATATGTTGCATGGATTATATTAGTCGACAAAGATTTTTCCTTTTCTTTTGAAATAAAGCAACACTAGCCTATATAATTAATTAAAAATATATTTACCTTTTAACACATAAATGTTTTACTATATTTTACTTTAAAACAAAAACAACATTACCTTTAATTTACACATTATTATTTTATACTCAATAATATATTAAACTAGATGCTAACCCGCACCTTGTGCGGGTAATATGTAATTAATTATGATGTGTGTAAATAAGTTAAAATAGAATTATAGAATTAATATTTGTTTAATTAAAGAAAAATGTACATTATCATTTATGTAAAAGAATGAAAATTTGTTTTTGAAATATAAAAATTGTGTTTTTTGTAGTACATAAAAATTGAGTGTTAACATATTTTTTCAGAATACATGTATAGTAAACTGTTGTTCATTATCTTTTTTAATATATATATATATATATATATATATATATATATATATAATTTTAACTAAATTCGTGTATTTCGAAGAGTTACCGCGGAGACGTTGCCACTTTCTTTGGAGAGAGTAATATGAATTTATACCAATTTATTACCGTTACCATATTGAGATAATACGAAAATTAGATAAAAAACATTTATGACGATGTTTATGAGTGATTAGGTGGTTTTTTTCTATTGAATTTAATGAGTAATTAAATTTTCAATCTATGAAATCATTAGTGACCCTATGTGGAATAATTGTGTATCAAAGGGTTTGAATATTATTTTATTAAATATTTACATATACATTAAATATAATTTTAGGTATTTATAGGGTTTGAAATTTATTTAATTAAATATTTACATATACTTTAAATATAATTTTAGATACTTAAAAGTTTTAACTAATTGTTTGTGCAACTGAATTGTAGTTCAAAAATAAATTCTATTGAAAACTAATTTAATTTTATGTAATACTTAATTTTTCATTTATTAACATTCAAATTTTCAATATAATAAGGAAATTTAAAATCAAAATTAGCATTCAATTACAAATAAATAATTTAATTGATGA
>JBBPBP010009777.1:41351079-41361475 GCA_037974735.1 Cicer chorassanicum
ATTGTCAAAATTTCAATGTTCAATGTTGAAGAATAAAATTCATTGATCAACTTTTTCATTAATAAAATAACTAGAAAAAATTAAGTTCACATTATTTTTAAACTTTAATATTTAATCATGGTTGATTGATGATGTAAAATGAATTTAGATCTTATCAAATTTGTAGATATATATAAACAATTTTACTGATAATTTGAAGACTCGAGGTAGAATAATACGTTAATAGAAAAAATGTGATAGAAGTGTGAAAGAATGAAAGAGGATTGCTAGTATGTACCTTAAAATGAATTTTTTTTCTTACATATTAATCAAGTATGTACCTTAAAATGTGCATAGGTTCTCCATTGTTTATCTCTGGTGCCAATAAAAAGACTCAAAATAGAACATGACAAATATGTCTAATATGTGTGAACAATTTATATTTAGAAAAGTTTCTTAGTTGTAGAGAGGTTTGATCATACTGATGGAAAGATAAATTTTCCATGCAATGAGTAGAGTAACTATAACTTCATGAAAATTAGTCTAACATTTGAGATGAGATAATATTAATATAGGAAACTTTTGTCACCAACCAATCTGTATGGATAAGTATAGTTAGAATTGGAGAAGTAGTTTTACTAAAAGTAAAAAGAGGAAATGGAGGAGTTGTGAAAGTTGATGAGGATGGGCGGATAGTAGAATTATTTTTATTAGTAACTATTGTTTGTGGTTTTTCAAGAGATATGTGATGTAGTATGTGAAATGCAAAAGCTAAATAGAGGTATGGAAAATGTGAAATGAATTGTAGAGGCTTGTAAAGGGTGCCATATAGGAATATAAGTTTGTGGATTTTCAATAGAGATGTGATATGGTGTGAAATGCATATGGAAAATGTGAAATGAATTGTAGAGGCTTGTAAAGGATGCCACACAGGACTATAAGCGACGTGACATAAATGTAGTGATGTGTCACATAAGTGTGTGAGGTGTCAATCAATAAATTTTGGAGTATGTTTTAATATATATAAGGTTTAAATATGTTATTGGTTCTTACAATTATAACATTTTTTTATTTTGGTCCTCGTAAGTTCACGTCCCTGCAAATATAGTTTTATTTTAAAATAGTCATTCCATTCAACTTCTGTTAAAAAATTATAACACCGTTAAACCTAAATATAATTAAAACATAACTTTTTTAACATAAAAATAAACTTCAATATAATAAAATTATAATCTTTTTAAACCTAAAATTAACTCCAACTGTTTTATTCTTCTTCCCTAAAAAAACTAAAATTAACCTAAAATGTTTCATTCTTTTTCCCCTAAATGTTTCATTCTTTTTCTCTAAAAAACTACACTCCTACGTAAATTAGGGTTATCGCTCCAAATACAATATTAGTACAAAATTGTAAATATTTGTTCTTCTTTCGAGTGATTCGCTTCAATTTTCTTTGAGTCGATGGATGGAAAAGTGAAATTGAAGCTAGCGATTGGGATTGGGTCAAAACGATGAACCAATTGCTTCCATTATCAACAAATTGAATTCTGATTCATCAATTATTAGATCCGATTATTTCTCAATTCTAATTAATATTCCCAATTGGATTTCCAGTAATTCCAATTTCACCAAGAATTTGGTCAACAAATTAAAAAATATGGTTCAACCAAGAAAAATCTCCAAAGCGGGTTTCACCTTAAAAAGATTATTATATAAGGTAAGAACTAAAAAAATGTTGAACCAAAATTTCAAAAGAAACCCACCAATATTAATTTAATATCATCACTATCTTTTATAATCTAATACAGATTGCTATCTTGCAATTAACCTGTTAGTGCCAATTCCCTGAACTTGAACCAACAATTTCAAAAGAAACAATTTTAACGTTGTTAATTTTAGGTTTTTTTTATAGGGAAGACGAAGGAAACATTTGGAGTTAATTTTAGGTTAAAAAATGTTATAATTTAATTATATTGGGGATTTATTTTTAGGTTAATAAAATTTATGTTTTAATTATATTTAGGTTTAACGGTGTTAGAGTTTTTGTAACACAAGTTTGATGGAAGGACTATTTTAAAATAAAACTATATTTGCAGGGATGTGTACTAAACAAAAAAACTTACGAGAACCAAAATCAAAAAAAGTTATAATTGCAAATACCTGTGAAAAAGGAATTTCCAAAATATATTTTGAATTCTCTAATAGCTATATTAATGTAGCAAAATTAAATAACTTAATGTATCACTTGGTCAAGTGGTTGCAATGCTTGGATTTAATGCATCTGTTAGCCATCGAACCAATGCTTTTGTTAAGTTACCAAAGGTTACATTTTTTTTCAAGAATTGTTTTCTTTCAACAATTGGTATAAATTTCTCTATAAATAGAGGTACTTTAGAGGCAGAAAGGAGAAGATAAATTTCATGTTGCATGAGTCAAATTTTTGTAAAACATATTTTTAAGTCATTTCTTCTTTTATCTAGTGCACGAGAGTAAATGAAAGAACTTCATTCTGTAAACAATTATTGATCGATAGGCTTGATGTGAATGTGCAATTCACTTCAAGGATTCCAAAGTATTCTGAAGGGGATTCTCCAGTTAACCCATTTGCATCTAATATATATAGATTGGTGGGGCGAATCAAACCTAAAGCTTAGTGTAATACACACGCATTGGAATTTATTTGTGCAACCTTTATCATCATCTCCTTGTTCAAGATTTGCAGCATACCACCAACAAAAGATCCAACAATCTTTAGGGTTCGATTTTGGTTTTAATTTATTTTTGAACAATCGTTGTTTTTTTAAAATAGATGAACAATCACATATTTATGACTACGGTGAAAGGTACATAATTAATATATGATATGTTTGATATTCATATATTAAGTTTAAGTTAAAGATAGTATATTCATCTGGATTGTATGTCTTATTGCCGACTTGCTAGCATATATAATTGATGATAATTTTATTGTAGTTTATATATGCATGAATTTTGTTTGTTGGGATTTTGAAAATCAATTTATGTCTTGATTTTTATTAGTGGCATTGTATGGGTTTGACTCTTGGTTGATATTTTGGTTTCAAATCTTATATTTTGAAATTGTTGACAAAAAGAAACGCAAAAATTGAAAATGACACTATGTTGTAAAAAAATTATATTGATCCTTTTAATTTTGGAAACAAAATTGGCATAGATGTTAATTACCATGGTTGTAGATCATAAAGTATATGGTTCTAAATTTCTATGATTTTATGAAATACTTAGTAATGCTACAACGAGTTCATGGTTTGATACTAACAAGTATGTGATTTTATTAGCATTCATATGTTTGATTTATGATGCATGATTGTGTACTAGTTTATTATAAAAGTACTATAAGTAACTTTCATAAACATCAAGTGGGATTTTAATTGTTTTATGCAAATTTTATTTTTATTTAGAATGGATGATCTCATAGTATATGTGCATTATAATATGAAAGTAATTGTTTCTTGCTTGCTTTGATATTGAAAATGATTTGAATATATTTTAAATTATTGTAAGTTGACAAATGTTCATGGAAGAAACTAATATAAAATCTTAATGATTTTATTCATTGTTTATTTTCTATTGGTATACTTATTTGAATTTACCATATAACATATTTAAATATGAAACTTGAATTAACAAATAGAATTAATGATGCATGTATTATTTATAATATAACCATGAAGAAATGGTTTCTTTAATAGAAATTAAATTAATTCTTATTTGTTAAGGAGTAAATGACTTACATGTTTGGACACCTTATGATATTTGATTATGAGAAATTTATATGATCATGCTTTGTTAGCTTGTGGCAATATATATTTAATGCATTCAATGTATAATATCTTAGACTTAGATATATTGAAAAGGGAATTAGAATTTCAAATTGAGATGCTTATTGATATATTATTTAAGAGTTTTGAGCCTCAAGAAATTTCTATTTTGTTTTGTAGTGTTTCTTCCATATATCTATCAGCTATATTTGCATACGCGAATAATTGTTGCAATATTTTGCATACTATTATAAAAATTATTTTTAACAAACTACAACTCATGGATGAATGATATAGTACACACTATGACAAGATACACTTATAAATTGATAAAAATACTACTCATTGATAAAATTACGATGAATTTTCCAATTCACCACTAGTTCAAATATACACTTATACACAATATTAAATCTTCAAAAGTTTACATTTCATTTTTACAACTTAGAGCTTATCGACAAAGTTATCTTTACTAAAATTTCTCCATCTTTACATACTTAAATTTATTAATTTTTTGAATCATGATGACAAGTCGTTCTACTAAGAAGTAAAACGTGTGTAAACATAAGAATTTGGTCACACAAAAAAAAAATTATATTTATTACAATAATTTTAAAATTATACATTATTTAATTATTATTTTTCTACTTTTTTCTTTTATGTATGTGTCCAAATTCTTGAAGTAGAAATGTCAATTTACAAGGAAAATGGTTTGAATTGTAAATAAACTCTTTTAAAATTTCCTGTTAAAACTTTAAGATTTTAATTCAAGATTGATCTTGGTTGTGAAAACAGAAAATGGAGAACGTTCTTGGTTATGAAAGCAAAAAAACGAAGAACGTTCTTGGTTAGTAATAAACACACAATTTTAAGTTATCTATCTAATAAAAAGACTGTAAATAAATATAGATAAGAGGAGAGAAATCACGCAGAGATTTGTCCTGGTTCACCCAATCCGGGCTACGTCCAGTCCTCACAGTTTGTGAGATTTTTCACTAAGTGTTCAAACGGAGAACGTTCTTGATTTTTACACCACCAGTTCAGATCAACCTTGATCTGTTACACAGTTTTACCTTTCTTCCTAGAAAGGATTTCAAAATTATACCTTTCAACCTTTGAGAGGATTTTTACACTTTACCTTTTACACATAAAAGGATTTTCTACATGTTACTCAAACTATCTTCAATACAATTGTCTTGAGTTTACACGATAATGATTTAAAGTGTTTTGTCAGAGAGATGCAATAGAATGATTCAAGGAATCAAATGAAAAAAAATCAGAACTGGTTCTTTGTAAGAATATGAGTGACTTTCGAGTATGATTGTAAGTAAGTGATGATTTGCTTTGCACTTGAAACTCTGATTTTTCCTTAAGCTTGGAGTTCCTTTTATAGGCTTCAATGAGGCTTATGACAGCTCATATGACTTTTGGAAAGGGTCCAGCTGTCATGTGTCAGCTTGTGGATAAGATCATACTTGAAACAAGAATGTTCTTGACTGAACACTCTTCGTTTTATTGCTTTATGAAGAAGCTGATCTGTAGCCTTCAAATTATCCATCATTGATAATATGTTATGGCCTTTTATCACTTGTACATATAGCTCAGATATACAGCTGAAGCATACACTTCAAGAACGTTCTTCGTTCTAGCCAATCAAGCTGGAGAATGATCAGTCTTGACTATCGATAATGAACTTGCTTGATTTATCATGAACCATAGCTTTTATCCTTTGTATTTTGGATTGATTCTTTGCTGAGATGAATCATGTATATTCCTTGGAGAATACTGATAACATAGCTTAAGAAGTGTGTGGAAATCCTTTTATGTTGTAAAAGGTAGTTCGTGAAATCCTTTCTGAAATAGGTTAAGGTAAATCTGTGGAAATCCTTTCTAAAGTAGAAAGGTGGAAACTGTGTAAAAATCAAGATTGATCTACGAAAAGTTGTGTAACAACCAAGAACAATCTTGCCTTGAGCATTTAGTGGAAAATCTCACATTTGTGAGGACTGGACGTAGCCCAAGTTTGGGTGAACCAGGATATATGCTTGAGTAATCTCTATCTCTATCTCTATTTATCACATGTATTGCAATCAGTTTTTACATTGATAAAATCAATATTGTTGTTTTTACACTAACCAAGATCGTTCTTCGTATTACCAAGATCAATCTTAAGTAAAACTTTTAGTTTCAAACAGGAATTTTTTAAAAAGGGGCAACTATAATTCAAACCCCTCTTCCTTATACTTGACATTGTTACTTCAATTGGCATCAGAGCCAGTCTCTAAGAATTAAAACACTCAAAAAGTGTTAGAGCAAAAGATTCAGGAAAATAATGTCAAAAGCTAAATACATTGCTGAATGAGGGTCTTCAAACAAACCACCATACTTTGATGGATCAGATTATTACTTCTGGAAAAGCAAAATGCAATTGTTCCTAAAGTCACAAGATACTAGTATGTGAAGAATCATCACAGATGGAGACTTCATACCAAGAGTGGATCAAAACGACTCAACATTGGCTGAAAAGAAAGAAGCTGAATGGACAGCAGATGAGAAGTCTAAGGTACTCCTAAACTCAAAAGCTCAATTATTTTTATCATGTGCTTTAAGCAGCGAAGAAAGTGAAAGAGTAGATGAATGCGATACGGCCAAGAAAGTATGGGACACATTGCAAACTCAACATGAGGGAACAAGTCATGTTAAGGAAACAAGAATTGATATTGACATTCGAAAATTCGAATTGTTTGAAATGAATGATGGAGAAACAATTGATGAAATGTACTCAAGATTTTAGTGAATGAAATGCGCTCACTTGGCAAAGCTTATTCAGTACAAGACAGGGTACAAAAAATCATGAGATGTCTCCCAATCATGTGGAGACCAATGGTGACAGCCATAAGCCAAGCAAAGAATCTTGAAAATCTGGGATTGGAAGAACTGATTGGTACTCTAAGGGCGCATGAGGTACTGTTGCTGGAAGATAAACCTATAAAGAAAGGCAAAGTAATAGCCTTAAAAGCATCTTAAAGCTCACCAAGTGTTCAACAAACAATTGAGAAAAGTGATTCAGAAGATGGTCAAGAAGATGCTGATGAAGAGATTGCTCTTCTCACAAGAAAGATACAAAGAATGATGAAAAGAAGAGATCAGATCAAAAGAGGATCCCCAGACAAAAAGGATTTCAAAGCTGAAATAGATAAAAGCAAAATCACTTGCTTTGGATGCAACAAACAAGGACATTACAAAACTAAATGTCCATTAAACAAAAAGGTGCCAAAGAAATTTCCTTTCAAGAAAAAATCAATCACGAGATCGATCTTTGTCTCCTCAAGAACGATCTTCAGCTCAGGATTAAACTCACAAACGCTCTTCAACAAGACCACCCCCTCAAGATCGCTCCCCTCTTCAAAATCCAATAAAAACCACCACAACCACGAAATCTTCAAAACCCTCATCTGCAAAAATATTGATTCCACCGTTGATTTCATCCAAAATACAAAAACTCTTTTCCGAAAAATGGGCTCATCGGCATTGGCCGTGTTTTTTATTTTAAAAATCTTCAAATCGAAAGAATCTCTATCCAGCATCACCCTGATGCCCTTGGCTGGACTGAGTTCCTCAAGATCTCTGACTGTTACTACACTGATGTCATTTGCGCATTCTACTGCAAGGCTGAGGCTTTTCCGGACAAGTCCCTCCCCTCATTGTTTCTACTTTAATAGGTGTTGAAGTCCGAATGGATCCTATTGTGTTAGCTAAAATTTTGCAAGTGCCTTTTGAAGGCTTGACCATCTTTACGAAAGACTACAAGAGGAACACTGTCCCCTACGGCATGGTTCTCTCCAAAATTTTCCGATACTTTCAGATTCCACTCTCAATTGAATCCTCTCAAATCAAGATCTCCAAATTTACCTCAAAAAATATATCCCACATGAAACAAGTTCTATCTCAACCAGCTTCAGTTCCTTCATCCACAAACAAAAGGAAACGGTCTGCTAGAATTCTTGTTGATCAACCAACTCCTAAACCTCAAGAACGATCTTCCCCTTCACCAAATCCTGAAGAACGTTCTTCGTTTCAAGATGCTCCCCAAAATGTGAATCCTGCAACCTCTCCAACTCTACCCTTCATCCTAGGTAGCTTATGTCCTACTCTTCCCTTTCAACATAATTCCATCATGTCTCCCATCTTTGTCTCACCACAAAAGACTACTACCTCATCAATCTTTGGAATAAGTCAATATTTGACTTTTCCTGATGTAGATAGTGTTGGCCCATCCATTCCACATGATTCCGCTCCAAATTATGTCCCAAACATACAAAATTTGCTTCATTATCAACTTTTTGCACATCTGCTGCTCCCTCGCAAAACACTCCCCTTGATGCCCAACAGCGTCCTTCCAAACGGACAAAGCTGGAAAAAGATTCATCAAAAGCTTGTAGGGACGTTCCTAAAATCTTTGCTGCTCTACAATCGATCATTGCACGACAAGCACATCACGACAAAGAGCAAGCTATTTTACGGGATTGGATGACCAATCAGCTTGGAGTTGATCCACCAATGCAAAATCCTGCTCCAGTTTTTCCAGAAATTTCGCAACCCTCATTATCTCCTTCATCAGAATGGTCTTCACCTTCTCTATCATTTTAATTCTCTGTTTTAGCTATACTCTCCTATGCCTTTTTTCTATGAAAAAGGGGGAGAAGTATTTTTAGATTTTAATATCTGATTTGTAGCTTTTCATTTCATGCTGCTTGTATTTTTTTGTTTTGAACCATCTTTGTAATATTCCTTTTTGATATTAATGAAATCATTATTTGGTTCAAATATGTAGCACATATTGAGGGGGAGTCTTTTATTAAAAAACTCTCTGAATTATTATTTAGAATCAAAATTAAAAATCTAAATTAACATGTTTTGTCATCATCAAAAAAGGGAGATTGTTAAGACAAAATCTCTAATTAAATATTTTGATGATAATTAAACAAAAGGTTAATTAAGAATTATAATTATGATTCTAAGTGTTTTGGCATTTAACTTGTGTATATGAGTGTGTTAAAACAAGATAGGTACCAAACAATTCAAAACAGATCTCATTAAAATCAAAGAAAGCAAAAACAACAAATCGAAGATCACTCCTGCCATACGTCTGTAAAACGAAGATTGATCTTCACTTCCATTAGAATCAAGAATGATCAGTCCTGTGCAAAAGATTGCATTCTAGAAGCTTTATCAATCTTATATCTTTATCAAGAATAAGCAAGGAAAGGTCTAAAACAGAATCAGTCCAGAATTCGAAGAATCAAGACAAGCTTCATGAAGAAATATAAAAGCAAGATCATTCTTCATTTGGAACAAATGCAAGTACAAAGGTACAGGCTGTAAAGTACACTACAGTTGTACTTTCAAATCAAAGCCTGCATAATGACTCAAAGCAAGCAAGTCACTTCAGAAAAGTTACTAGATCGAGTACAAGTCAGATCACATTTAACTAAACTAAGGATCGATCCTGGATTGCAAGAATGCTCTTGGATTCAGCTTGTTCACTCTTGCTTTTGGTTTGCTTCAGTCTACTTACTGTCTTATGGCAGCTGGCTTCATCTCAACGGATACATAAGCTATCCTAACCACTCTTGAAGCTTATAAATACAACATCAAGATGAAGAACAAATCACAGCTCAAAGTGTCAAGCAAAGCATCAATCATACATTCATATTCGAGCTCTCTCAAATATCATTCTTTAGCTTGCAAATCCTTTTCTTTGTGTTGTGTTAGAATCAGTAACAACTGAGTTTTAACTTACTGAATCTATTTCTCAAGCAAGAGTTGAGCAATATTCAGATTCTAAACATCTATTATATCTATTTAAAACAGACTCTGCTGCCACCTCATCTTATTTCCTCCACGTATGCGAACATTTGTCACCTCAGCTAAAAAGCTGACGTGTACATCTTCATAGAAAGTTCCCTATTCACTTTTTAAATATCTTTTCCCCATATTATGTGGAACTATTCATGTGCCATAAGTTACCAATTACAATACAATAAATAACAATTATTTGACACTTATTGGTCCTCCAATATTATTGATAATGGTTATTCTTCCTTAAATATCTTCAAATTGAATATTATATAATATCATTATTGAAGAAAAAAAAAATCTTTTGATGAAATTTATAATACATACGAAATCTATCGCATCTCACTTATTAGATAACTAAAATTAATATTTAAATCAAATAGAGAGATATAATTTAGAATTAGGCCAACAATTTGTTTTTCTATTTTTTATTATTATACCATTACTGATATGGGCTTAGAGAAAAATTTATATATTTTCTGAAATATTGATATTGTTATGTATATTTTTAACATTTTTCAAGTAGTAAATTGTTTTTTTTTGTACAACCCAACACATTTTTTCTAAGGACAAAATCGTGAAATCTTATTATTTTGATAAAATAATACGTTGAAGTGTATAAAAAATAAATATTGATACTTTTCCCCCATATTTTGTGTAACTATTCATGTGCCATAAGTTACCAATTACAATACAATAAATATCAATTATTTGACACTTATTGGTTCTCCATTATTATTGATAACGGTTATTCCTCCGTA
>JBBPBP010009777.1:41361885-41387237 GCA_037974735.1 Cicer chorassanicum
TATGGACTTAGAGAAAAATTTATATATTTTCTGAAATATTGATATTGTTATGTATATTTTTAACTTTTTTCAAGTAGTAAATTGTTTTTTTTTTGTACAACCCAACACATTTTTTCTAAGAACAAAATCGTAAAATCTTACTATTTTGATAAAATAATAGGTTGAAGTGTATAAAAGGTAGAAATCGTGAAATTTGTTTAATATGTGTAGGAAAAAATGTTAAAATTTTAAAAATTCCTACATAACTTATATACTTTAATAAAATTAGAGTTTACGATTATCAATTATATAATTTATCTTTTAAATCATGGTTAATATTTTATGTCTATAGACCATCAAAAATTAGCTAAATGGTACAAATGTGATATTGTAAATAAAATTCATATCTAACTTGAAACGGTTGTAAAATTGTTAATTTTTTTTTATGATTAAACTTTTACAAGAAATTGTTCTTTTATATTTTTTTAGGAGTAAAAATTCTCATTTAATTACACACTCTACAATATCTTTTTATATCACCTTATAAAAAATTTAAAATTAAACTCGTGCAAAGCGCGGCTCATATTCTAGTCTTCATTATCATTACTTTGTAACTCAAGGCTAGTGTATTATCATAGCTTGAGAAGTGTGTGGAAATCATTTTATGTTGTAAAAGGTAGTTCGTGAAATCCTTTCTGAAATAGGTTAAGGTAAATCTGTGGAAATCCTTTCTAAAGTAGAAAGGTGGAAACTGTGTAAAGATCAAGATTGATCTACGAAATGTTGTGTAACAACCAAGAACAATCTTGTCTTGAGCACTTAGTGAACCAGGATATATGCTTGAGTAATCTCTCTATCTCTATCTCTATTTATTACATGTATTGCAATCAGTTTTTACATTGATAAAATCAATATTGTTGTTTTTACACTAACCAAGATCGTTCTTCGTATTACCAAGATCAATCTTGAGTAAAATTTTTAGTTTCAAACAGGAATTTTTTAAAAAGGGACAATTATAATTCAAACCCCCCTTCCTTATTATTACACTAAAAAACACATGTTAAATTAACATATCATTTAGAATCATAATTAACATTCTTAATTAACCTTTGTTTGTTTACATCAAAACACTAATTGAGATTTTGTCTTGACAATTCTTGTGTCCACACAAGAATTATTCTCTATTAAGTTATTATGAACTTTTAGAGTATATAAAAAGAACTTTGAGGGACATGTGAAGTTGTTCATTTTTTATTGTCAAGTTGAACAATTCACTTTCGAGTTGATGTATACAATGTTATATTGTATTGCCAATTACTTTAAGTATGACGACATTAACTATTGCTTGACTAAAACTTAGGGAGTATAATCTTTATCCTAAGAAGTTTGTGGTATACACATAGATCTAACTATTGATCAATGCTATATACCTCTTTGTGAATCTTTATGAATCTGTATTCACATTTTCATTGAAATGGACTATACTATTTAACTATACACATGATTAGTCTGATGTTAACCAATTTTTTACAAAAAATAATTTTCATGATTAATTTGTAAAATTGAAAATGTCAGAAAGTACATAAATTTAAAAAATATAGTGTTTTCAAACTAATATAAATCATATAAAATAAAGAACATATTATATTTAAATATACAACTTTTATGATAAAGAAATATTGAACTTTAACAAATATATCATTCGAAGGAACACTTCAAAGAAAACAAAAAGCTTGAATAAACCAATTCTAAGTAGAAAAAATATTAAAGATAAGTACTACATCACTAAAGTTACAAAATCTTATCAATAGATTTTAATATATATGTTACATAGATTGTATTAATCAACAAGATTTTACATTTTATTTTGAAATAAAGCAAAACTAGACTATATATAGTTATTCAAAAATATATTTACCTCTTAACATATAAATTTTTTAGTATATTCTACTATAAAACAAAAACATTACTTTTAATTTACATATTATTGTTTTATATTCAATAATATATTAAATTTTACTGTGCAACGCACGTGATACCACAAACTATCAAATCCTTATTAGTAAAAAGGAAGAATTAAGCTATTTTTTTTTTACATGAATAAGCTAGATGCTCTTGTAAATAACACAAAGAGCTTATACTTATGAATTATGATATGGTTTCATATACAATAACTTCATGCATTCTTCAAAAGATAAAGATACTCATGTATCCATTTGAAGCACCATCCATGACAGAAGTTAAAAGCATCAAATTGATACATATGAGCTAACTAACAACCAAGAAAAATTGAATAAAAAAGTTCAAAAATCAAAACAATGAAGTCTTGAGAATATTTTACAAAGGATATATACATAACAAAATATTGAAAATAAGATTTGATCTCTAATTTTGTTATTTGTATAAGAAATTGAAATAGACAACATAGTGAAATTAAAATAGATAAGACTACATTACTAAAACACAAGTTCAAATTACAAACAACCATATCTATATATATATTTGAATAAAAGCACGTGAAAAATGAAATTAGTTAATTCCTCTGCGATTTGCACCAGTTCTATTGTTTGTCGTTTTCAATCTTATGCTAAACATATTTTCAACAAAAGTTGCAAGGCATCTAGGTTTCCCAGTCAAGAACAGATTATATCCCAACAACATTCCAAATACTGCACCACATCCATATCCTATTGCTACTGATTTCCATCCAAAATCTGATTCCTCTTTATCATTTGATTGTGGTAGCTGATCTTTGTCATTTTTGCATGATTTAGACAATGGAAATCCACATAACATTACATTTCCTTCATATGAATCATTTCCAAATGTGTCAAAGTGTTTACCTGTAGGTATGATTCCTTCATTCCTCCAAATTTCTCAAATTACTAAGAGATTGTGGAATGGTACCTGTGATTCCATTTTTTGAAAGGTTAAGGCCTATGAGAGAATTTAATTCTCCAATGACTTTTGAAATTTCACCTTCAAACATGTTATTTGATAAATCAATAGTTGTGATAAGTTTCTCCAGTGAAGTTGTTCATTTTCAAATCCAATAGAGAAAGAAAAGGAAATGCTCCCAGTCATTGTGGAATTGTGCCTTTTAAATTGTTGTAAGTCAGATTGAGGAATTCAAGGGAGCTTGCATTGCACAATGATGAAGAAAGTTCTCATGTGAAATTGTTGTGAGCCAGATTTAGGACTTCAATGGAACACACTGATGAAGAAATTTCTCCAGTGAAGTTGTTCATTTGCAAATGGGGCCTATTAAATTATTTTGTGATAAATGTAGAAATGAGAGCTGAGTGAGATTAAACAATGTTGGTGGAACTTGGCCACTAAAATTGTTACCGAAAAGTGATAAATATTCTAATTTGTTTAAATTTTCAAAAATATTAGAGATCTCACCTTTTAAATTATTTTCGGGAAGGTTCAAGCATTTGAGTTGAGTGAGATTCCATAAAGATTGGGTTACCAACCCATCAAAATTGCACCTTGAAAGACATAATTGAGTAAGAGATTTCAACTGGCCTACAGAGTGACATTAGAGAGGTCCAAGTACCTTAGAGGACTGGTCCAGTTTGACATTGGAAGTTGACCTTCGAGGTTATTATTTAATGACAAAACTAGTACTTTTAGATTAGATAAAGATAAGAGGTCACATGAAAAATTTCCTTGCAACTCAGTGGATGCTAGATTAAGAGAAACCAAAGAGGATGACAAATTCTTTAGAAGCAACAAAGAACTCTCTCTTATTGAAGACATATTCACATGATTCAAATGAAGCTCTCTTAAATTTGTAGCGTTATGAATGAGTTTTTTTCCATGTGATTTGATTCAGCTTGAGTTTAAATCCCATGCCCCAATCATTTCCAAGATCAAGTGATACTAATTTCGACAAGCGAGAGATTGTAGAGAAAATATTACCACTAATGCCAATGTTTGATAAATTAAGATGTGTGAGACTCACGAGATCACCAATATCAACATGCATCGAAGAACTAGAAAAATCATTAAAAGCCAAGTTGAGTTGTTGAAGGTTGTTAAGCTGAAAAATAGTGTTATTGGGATGTAATACACCTTTCATATTGTTGCAGCTGAGATCCAAACCGATCATGTGACCTGACACAGGGTTGCACATGACACCATCCCACTTGCAACAATCTATATTGTTTTTCCAATACTCTATCTTGAATGAAAAAGAGGAACAAACATACCAAATATAAGGGTTAGGTTTGGATGATGTGTTGATAGCAAATGAGTTCTTGAATTGTATCAAGACAAAGTTGTCATGATGGTTGCATAATGAGAAAGTATAGGAAGTAAAGTGAGTAAGCAACAACAATAAGAACAAGTGAAAAGTAAGATAAGGAGAAAAAACAAGAAAAGACCCCATTTTTACACTCTTCTCAATATATATATTTTCTAACTTTTTATGATTTTGGATCAATGTATCAATTTATCGTAGAGCACTCTAGTAGAAAGATTTTTTGTGGTTGCAACTTTAGTGATATGATAATTGACAACAACATTAATTCATTAGCATCCATAAAAAATTTTGGTGTATATTTAATATGGGAAGGAGCCAAAGAAAATAAAAATCGCATTGAATTAAAATAACATCTTCTACAAGGGAAGACCATGACTTCTAGTTGCATATTGACTGAAAGATTAAAGTAGCAAACAATAGCTTTACCATATTTGTTAGGAAGAAGATAAGAAAACCACTATGGTTTTATGTAAATTGACAACAAAACACAAATCAAATTTCTTAAGGTCCATTGTACTCGTTTTGTTAGAAAATAAAAATACATTTCAAATTTTTATCTTCTCCTTAATATGTCTATTTTCTTTAAAATGACAATGCCACACATACCCATTTAAAATATATTGATTTCCCAGGTTTGTAATTATAATTTTTTGATCAGCAGGAACTGCAATCTCCACAATTTTAAGAAATCTAAAATTTTAATGTTTATTTTTTTAAATAAAAAAATACACTTGTTGTTTAAGTTTAACTTAGTTTCTGTTTAAGTCTTAAATTTTTTTTTCTTTCGATTTAGTCATTTAAGTCATACCCCTTTTGCAAGTTAACGTTTATGTTATGGGTGGTTTATAATTTTTTTTTTGTAGTTATGTTTAAAATAAATGCGACATTGAACAGTTAGTCATTCTTCCACTTCATCATCTTCTGTTGTAAACTCGTTGTTCCATGCCGATAATGAGTCTTAGGGTCTGTTTAATTGATTCAATAGAGGAGGGAAAAAGAAGTGGAAAAGTAGAGACATATTTGATTCAAAAGAGGATAGAGGAGGGGATGAGAGAAACTTTTAATAGTTTTTTGTTTGGTTCTAGGGGAGTGGAAATATTTTAAATAATTTTTAATTTATATTGTTCCCCCTCTTCTCCCTTCCCCTTTAAATTCTCCCAAAATCTTTACTTTAGTTTTTTGTAGTAGACTATAGTAGAGGATGGTTTTCTTTAATCTTATGGAGCACTCCAAGAAGAAGATTTTTTGAATGGACAACAACATTAATTCATTTAATAGCTAGCATCCATAGAATTTTTTGGGTGTATATTTAAGATGAGAAGGAGCCAAATAAAATGAAAACATATATTGAATTAAAATAGCATCTTCTACAAGAGAAGACCAAGACATTTAATTAGAACCAGATGTCTTTGTCAAATTTATTTATTTTTGAACCATATGTAGTTATCACTAAGTTGGAATCCTTTTGGAAATTGTAACTTAATTTACACATATATGTGACCAATTTCATTTAGCTGCAATCACAATGACTAATTTGGACTAAAATGAATCATGAAATCAAGAAAAGGTTAAATATGTTTTAGTTCTTATAAAATTTTAATTCTTTTATTCCTTATAAAAAAATATGTTAATTGTTTAGTTCAATTTTTTTTCGTTATTATTTATCTCTAGTTTACAATAAAGGTTGAGATCAATTATTGACTAATATCTCCCCTCTAATTCATGCGGCTGGTTAAGAAACATCAATTTGCTAACAAGAAATTGATGATCTGGACGTGAAACAACCTTTGTAAGAATATATGTGACATGAAACTAAATATTAACACGAGGAAGTGATATTAAATGGTCATTATAGACGTCACGAATTGAATGACAATCAACTTCGATATGTTTGGTGCATTCATGAAAAACAGGATTCAACATAAAGTGATGTTAGCTTTGTTTGAGGAAATCCAAGTTTAGCCAAAAGACCACGAAGCCATATGATTACCGAACAAGCAACGAACATTGCACGATACTCAAATTTCGTAGAAGATTTATAGATTTTTGCTTTTTACTTTTCCATGAGATCAATGAGAAGCTACGAAACATGCACAACTAGTGATATATTGTTGAGTATCAAGATACCATGCCTTATCGAAATCACTATAAGCTCTCAATTTAGGAACTATTCCAATGGGAAAGAATAGACCACGATGAGAGATTCCTTTCAAGTAGAGATTTAAACGATGAACTGCTGAAAAGTGAAGATGGGGGAAATGCATTCATTGACTTACTTGTTGAACATCAAAATATATGTCAGAACGAGTAATAGTCAAATAAATAAGGTACCCACAAGTTGACGATACAATAAAGGATCGGGCAAAAGCTCACCATCATCACAATGGTATTTAACATTAACCTCATGATAAGTATCCACCAGATTAGCCGATTGCAGACCAGCCATAGAAATCAAATATATGGCATACTTGGTTGATGGAGGAAGATGCCCTTGGACGCAAAATGAACCTCAAGATCAAGAAAATAATTTAGGTAACCAAGATCTTTCATATGAAATGAAGCATGTAATTGTTGTTTACGTCTTTGAATGGAAGCCTGATCATAACCATTAATAATCATATTATTAACATACAGAAGAAGCAATACAATTTCAGTAGATGTGATGTGAGTAAATAGAGAGGAATCATGCTGACTCTAAGTAAAGGAGAACCCAAGTAGAGTGGAAGAATTTCTCATACCATGTTTTTGGAGCCTATTCCAAACCATATAAAGAGTGAATGAGATTGTACACACCCTTAGATGAAGAGAACAGACTTTGAGGAGTAGTCATATAAATATCTTCAGTAAGGTCACCATGAAGAAAAACATTCTTCACATCCATTTGATGACGAGACCACCCATTAGAAGTAGTTATAAAGAGAACACTGCAAACAATCATTTTGGCAACATCCACCAATGTTTCATCATAATCACTTCCAAATTCATGCTTGTTTCCTAAGGCAACAAATCGATCCTTGTAATGGTTAAGGGATCCATCAGAATTGAATTTCACATAATACACCTATTTTCAACCTATAAGTTTGACATTAGGAGGACAAGAGACAATATCCCATGTGAAATTCTCCTAAAGAGCCTATAGGTTTAACAACATGTGAGTAACAAGTAGGAATAAATATGATAAAGAGTGAGGTAGTCACGGAAGTATGTGAGGAATCTTATTTGTCTGGTGAATAACTATCAGGTTGATGAGACATTCTACCAGATCTATGTGGTGTAACAAGTACATGATTAGGCTGCAAATCAACGTCGGGAAGGAGGTGGGAACCTGTTGTCTACATTATCTGATATATACATTGTCTGGTTTAAAACATTCTATAGATTGAGGTATAATAGTAAAATTGGGATGAAAATCAATATCATTAATGGCAAGGGAAAAACAAAGAAAAATAAATTGATTATAAGAAAATGTCACATTCTGAGAAATGTAGAAGCGACGGTTAGAGACATCATAACACACAAATCCCTAATGAGAGTTACTATATCCCCAAGAATGCACATTGAACATACTGTGCTCCAAGCTTATGCCTTTCAAACGAATGTAAATGAACAAAACACACACATCCAAAAGTATGTAAATCACTATAATTTGGCCGAGTTTAAAAAAACAAAAGAAAGGAGTATCAAGATCAATAACCGCAAAAGGAATGCAATTGATCAAGAAGACAACTGTGGAAAGAGCCTCCGCCCAAAATCATGACGGTACAAAAGCTTGAAGAAGTAAGGTGCGCATTACATCAAGCAAATGAAGATTCTTGCGTTCTATCATCCCATTTTGTTGGTGATATTAGGACAAGTTCATTAAAACAATATGTCTTTTTGCTAAAGTTACTGTTGAAACTCATGAGACATATACTCACCACCAGAGTTAGATCGAAAAATGCTAACACTTGCTTGAAATTGAGTTTCAACATGTGCACAAATTTCTTAAACATAGAAAACACTTTAGATTTAGACTGAAAAAAATATATCCAAGTAACACGACTGTAATAATCAATAAATGAAACAATATTGATAGTGAGCATGAAAAATTACAAGAGACAATTGCAATACATGACTATGAATCATCTCAAAACAAGTGAAAGTACGATAAACACCGAATAGAAAAGAAAATGTTTTACTTTTAGCCAATTTGCAAACAAATCATGAATAAGAGGTATTAGGAAGAATATTTTTATTTCTCAACAAACCAATTTTAAATAAATGAGACAAAACAATAGAGTTTGGATGACCCAATTTTCTATATCAATTCTCATAAGAAGTCAAAACATTATTACAAATTTGAGAGATAAATGACTGAAAATAAACTAAAGTGGAAACATTGTTTCCACTTTAGACCCCTTCGCAATTACATACTTACTCTGATACCATGTTAGAAGAATTAGATTTGATGTCTTTCTCTATTGCATTCCATACTATATATAATAGTATCAGCGATTACATATAATTACAATTCATAATGACAAATTTTATTGTCTAATATATCTAACCTATTCTAGAAAAGTAAATTATTTACGATAAATACTTGTATAGTGCTAAATTTAATTAAACTTTAATGGACCTTCCTTTTACTTGTAAACCATGCTATATTATAAACACAATTATTTATTACCTATCTTTAAACTCAAACCAACTTTCTAATAATTCAAACAAACTTTACTACCTTCCTAAAAAAAAGTAGTAAATTCAAAACTTAGTTCTTACTACAACAAACTTAACTTTTAATCATTCAAACAAATGTTCACTTTCTATAATATTCAAGCTTCAGTAATACTTAAAAAAGATATAAACTACATTATTCTTAAATTATATACCATTATTACAACTTATACTATAGCTTCTAGTCTAATTTAATTTCTGTTCAGTTTCAACTCTCAACTTCCAAAACCAGTGTTTGACCTCCTTGTATATTCTGCAACTAGTTGAGCAAGAGATGAAGATTTGTCCTTAAGCAGCTTCTTTGGTGAATCATATTCTTCAATAAGACCTGTAGAATCAGAATGAAGAAAAATCATGTTCACATTTTCAGAGTGAAAAAAGTGGTGACAAATAAAGAAGAAAAAATAAAACAGGTTTTGACCTTCACTGAGAAACAGAACCATGTCGCTATCAAGGATCGAAGTTATTCTATGAGCAATTGTAATGACTGTGCAATCAGAGAAATGTTGTTTTACTGTCAGCTGAATAATATTATCTGTAGCGGTATCAACTGATGCAGTAGCTTCGTCGAGCACCAAGATCTTGCTTTTCTTAAGTAGAACACGGCCGAGGCAGACCAACTGTCTTTGTCCCATGCTCCAATTTTCTCCATTCTCAGTAACTGCAGAACTCATGATGGATGATGCTAAGTAATACATTGCATAAAATTGATTTCCAACACTTACTATAAATTTCCTTTGTCATATTAAGTGATGTTTGAGTTTTTTTCAAAAGATTAAGAAAAGTAAAAAAATAAGTTAATGAGTGTAATATAACAATTTTATTAAATTGTTATCCTTATTAACCATTAAGATTGTTAGAACTGAAACCACAGTTCAAAAGAAAACAAATACGAAAAAGACAAATATAGAACATACTTAATATGAATTTTTTTCTTTGGTCGGAACATATTAATAGAAAACACGGAATATATGTTTTGACCAAAGAAAACAAATTTAAAATGGAGAGAGAATATATTCCCTCCAAACTTAAATATTCGCATAAAGGTACATATATTTATACATGTAACTTTTTGCTTATATTTAAGTCCATAGGGAGTATATGCTTAAAGTTTTGAGCAGTCAAACCAGTAGAGTCAAGCTTTCCTTCTTTCTTCCTCACTTCATCTCCTAGTTGACACATATCTAGAGCCTAAAATATTTCTTAAAAGTTAAAGTTTATTAATTTGTATAACTTGGACTGAAAGGATCAGTTATTCATATTATTAAGCAAAACAATATACCTCCCAAATCTGTTCATCTGTGTACTCTTCCAGCGGGTCGAGGTTGCTTCTCACAGTTCCTTCAAACATTGTTGGATCCTGAGGAATTATGCTAAGTCTCGATCGTAAGTCATGGATTCCAATCGACGAGATGTTGATGTTATCTATTAATATTTGTCCTGCAACAGGTTCAACAAGTCTGAAAAGTGCTTGAACTAGAGTTGTTTTTCCACTTCCTGTTCTTCCCACTATGCCAGTTTTTGCTCCAGCAGTAAAAGTGCATGTAAGTCCACGTAAGACAAAAGGCAAGTGAGGAGCATATTGAACCTGTATCACATAATGTCTTATCTAATTATAAATACAATTTAATCAAATGGTTGGACTCAAGCGATTAATGAATTTTAGTTAAGGACGACTCAATTTGAAGTATCCGTTTAAACCTTAGCTGGGATAATCATTAACCAGATTTTACTTACCTCCCAGAAGAACTTTGGATAACTAGGGTCCCTTTCTTTTAGAACAAGATCCTAGATCCTTAACACCAAAAAAATTTAGACATACTATTGGAGAATTCTTATTAATTTCTATTTTAATAGTGCAGATTTTCTGTTTTATTATATGATATGTTTTGTTTTTTATTTCCCTAAAATCTCTCCTTAATTCAATGAAGATAGTTTCTTGTATTCTCTCTCTTTAAACCAGCTGAGAATGAAGAACAAAGCATAATAGCATTCCACTACTTTTCTCTATTTTTTTTCTACAGATACGATCTAAAATACCGTGATAGACTTGTAAACAAATATATGTACCAAATGAAACATTGGTGTATTAGTTTAGCACTGATACACCATTAATAATTTTTTAGAAGAATGCAAATCCAACCATTGCATAATGACTATTTATCGTTTTAATTACTTTTGTCAGATCCATAAAATTTATACAATAGCAAGTTTATGACCTAATGGTTCTAATTTTCCAGTATTTTGGAAGTCTATAGGATGTTATAATGACATATATCTCAATGACATATTGAATAATTTTAGATTAATGCAAAATTTTACATATATAACCTATATGATGGTAACTTTCAATCCAATAGTAAATTGTTATTGAATGGTGTAGTACTTGTAAATCTTGGATATGAACCTCTCCGAACGATGGCCAAGAATGATCTGGTTGGTTGTCTTCTATTACAAGAGGTGCTTCACTTGGGATAGAGGTGTACTGAAGTATTCTTTCTACAGATATAATTTTATTCTCCAAATTGCAAAGAAGCCAGATTAAACTAAATTGTACAGAATTTAGATTAATCCCATATGTAACAGCCAATCCCGCAATGCCTTGACAAAAACAAAATTGAAGAAGGAAATTAAAGAAGTTTTGTGCTTAATGCCATGATGTGCGAGTGTGGCTAGTAAACATGTAAAACGTAATTAAAATTTAAATACTTACTAGGATCCGCTATTGAATTTGGAAAAGATATCAAGAAAACCAAACAGAAGGCAAATATGGTAGAGGATAAAATATCCAATCTGAAACTCAGCCATTCCATTGCACTAGCACTGTATAATTTAGGTTGGGAATATTTGTCGATCAATTTCATATTAGTTTCATTAAACCTTGATTGTTGCTCGAAACTTCTTATAGTTGTTGCTCCAGAAATTGTTTCAGAAAAATGTTGTATTACTGGAGCTTGACATATACCAGTTAATCGCGCCAATTCCCGCGCTGATGCTGAGTAATATCGCTGTACAATAAGAATAGCAGATATATTCATATTTTGTTCTCTTTATTCCTCTCTGAACTTTTGAGAACTGTGATAAAATTAAGTGCAGTTAAATATTTGACAAAGGCAAGAGGAGCGCTAGCATTACGCTCTCTAAACACTCTTCCTAATACCCACTGTTTTATTAGTAGAAATTCAAATAGGCTTCACTAAATCATGTTGCTCCCACATAAGTATAGTGGAACCCTGATAGCGACTTGGGTATTATAGGGTGTCCAAGTCCCACATCGAGTAATATGCAATGCTCGGTGGATATTTAAGAGGTTCGGTTCTTCCCCTTTGACAGCTAGGTTTCAAGAGAGGGTTTTTCAAGTGCTTGAATACTATCAGATCCATGTGAACTTCAACAAATAGAAGAATACGCATTGAAAAGAGTGTGTTGCTAAGTGAGACACATCTGGTGGCATCAAACATGAGTTGTGTTAAATGACATGGTTAGATGTTATTCAGAAAAATACCTGGTACCATATGCAAGCTGCCATGACAGGAATCAACACTATGAACACCTGCCATGCAGCTTGAGTCATCACAGCAATATTTCCTAAGAGCTGAACCAGATTGTATGTAAATCCCCATGCAAGATTTGGAATAGTCATATCTATTGCACTTTGGTCTGTTGAAGCCTACAACAAAAAAGTAAAACCAAAACATGAACAAAAAATTACATTCAATATGGTCATTTGAAAATAACATAAAAAAGAATTATTGATAAATCAAACTGTCCAAAATAATGCACTAAGCCATGATGATGTAAGCAACTTATCTAACCAACTAGTCTTTTCAAAATAAACTTTGAAAATAACATAAAAAAGAATTATTGATAAATCAAACTGTCCAAAATAATGCACTAAGCCATGATGATGTAAGCAACTTATCTAACCAACTAGTCTTTTCAAAATAAACCGCTGAAGGATCGTAACAGACTCTGATACCATGAAAAAGAAATAAAAAGTAAACCAGTGAAGAATTATAAACATGTTATGACATACTCTATTAAGAATTCGTCCGCTTGGGGTGGAATCAAAAAATGATATTGGTGCTCGAATAAAGCTCAAATGCATTTGATTGAAGAGCATGGTGGCAGTCTTGTATCCAGCTATGATAGCAAGAAATGCTCTGGCAAGGGTGGCAAAGGAACTTCCAATTGCCAAAGAAACATAGACAACCATAAGAGTAAGGCTTCCGATATCAGGCTCCGCAGTCGCTGAAACAGGAGTTGCCAAAGCCATCCAATAATTGCTTGCAATTTGTAAAACCACAGTGAGTATCTGTGAAAGAAATATGAAAGGCACAAGAACTCCTCCATAAGCTGTTGTGATGTATTTCCAGAAGACATTAAACCCGACCCTTCCCTTTTCCCGTTCTTCTTCTTGAACAAGTTGGCCTTTTGGCTTAACTGTTTCATCTAACTGTCCATTTTGATCGTCTATGTTTTCCACTTCTTGCTCAAGTTCAAAATCACTTAATGAACCTGTGTCTTCCCCAGTAATACTCGATGTTTTAAATGAAATCCTTCTTTCTAAGGACTTAACCGAAGACAACGCGGCTCTATGTGCGCCTACAAGTTCCATAAAATCGGTTCCCGACTTAAGAATGTCATTGTATTTTCCTGATTGAGTTATCCTTCCTTCTTTCATGACCTAAATGAATTGTAAGAAACAGAAAAGTACTAAGAAAACAGTATGATATAATAGTTTGAAACTTTGAATTCATGAGCATGAAATATATAAATCACTCACCAGTATCAGATCAGCATCAGGTAAAAACTCTACTTGATGTGTTATGTATATCACAGTTTTAGTTTTCAAAAGGCCAAGCAAACACTCCTGAAAACAATAGAGTAGTAAATGTAAAGTTAGATAACAGCTTTTCCATTCAATTGTGCCTACGTCTTTGACTACAATTTCTTACTATAAATTAGGCTTTGGGTTACAAATTACAACTTGTGTTTAAATATTCTTGTCTAGTTTACAAGATTACCCCTTAACCATACTGCAAGAGACTAATCCTTCGAGGTAACTAAAATCCATTTAAGAGGTTGACCTTTCCTAACATATGTTTTTCCATACGCACGGTCAGGAATTGAACCCCTGACCAAATGGTTAAGGAATTCAAGCATTTACCACTTATGCCACACCATGTTGATATAGAAGTTTAACATTTAAATTAGGATGCGGTGAATTTAGCAATCTTCAAAAATTAGAATGCTTAGAAACATCAGAATATTATATCATTAATTTGACATCATCATGAAAAGAAAAAATAGATTGTACTGAAAAAAGTAGAGTTTAAAAAAAATACCTTAAAGAGATGAGATCCTGTATGAGCATCAACAGCACTAAAAGGATCGTCGAGCAGATATATATCGGCATCTTGGTAAAGCGCACGGGCTATTTGTACTCTTTGCTTCTGTCCACCACTCAAATTGATTCCCTTCTCTCCAATAATGGTCTGATCACCAAATGGTAGAACCTCTAAATCTTTCTTCAATGAGCATGCTTCTATCACCCTCTCATATTTTTCCCTATCCATCTCTCTACCAAATAGTACATTCTCTTCTATCTTGCCACTCTGTATCCATGGAGACTGAGCAACATAAGCCTTTGTTCCACACGCCTTCAAGGTGCCGGATATCTTCGGTATTTCCCCAATTATACAAGAAAGTAAACTCGACTTGCCCGACCCCACAGTACCACAAACAGCAACCCTCATGCCATGAGAAACTATAAGATTTATGTTTTTCAATGTTGTATTATTGACACAAGATACATCCCAAGAGAATCTTCCATCTACTATTTCAACTGCTATATCAGAACTACCTCGTGGAAGCTTCTCAACTACATCGGTTTGCAAGTCATTCAAACGAAGAAACGCGACAACCCTATCTAGAGACACCTTTGTTTGTGCAATCATTGAAATCGTGTCGGGAAGATTGTATATAGGCATTTGAAGAATTCTGAATGTTGCAAGTGCTGATAAGATCTTTCCTGATTCAAGTGGAATGCCTAGAAGAACACAAGCACCGAAAGTAACAACAGCCACGAACGTTGGTGCATTAAAGAAGAGAAATCTAACAATTGCTGTACCAACAAGAAATTTCTTTAGCCACATTTCCTCTGTCTTTCGAAGCCGAATAATCTTCGATAAGAACTTCATCTCCCATGCTTGAAGTTTAAGAATCCTCATGTTCATTAGAATCTCGGACGTCGCCTTCATTCTTTTATCTTTGAACTCCATTAACTTGCCTTGGAACTTCTCTTGCAATGATGCCACAGGAAGGTTTAGCAACATCACAACTACAGTTGCAGCAAAAGCGGCTATCGAAGCGACGCCTACACTTCTATGAAGAATAAACAAAGCCAATGAAACTTGCAAAACAGCCATCCATGGATCATGCATGTACCAACAAAATTCGCCTATCCTTGCAGCATCAACAGTCAATAAGTTTATGATTTCACCGCTGCTGTGTCCTTCCTTCGATTGATACGAAAGTGTCAAACCTTTCGCATAGATCATTGACACCAACATTGATTGCATCCTGACCCCAACTTGTTGGAACTTAAACATCCAATGCCTCATGAAAAGGCACTCAACAAGCTTTGCAGCAACAAATGCAATAGCCAAAATATATCCGTCCTTTTTAGCCTTGTTTTCTTCATTGAGATATTGAACAAGATTGTCAATAAGATAAGGTCCTACATAAGAAGCACATGTGAACAATAATGCAAATAAGCCAGATAGAAGAATCCCTTGCCGTGTTGAGAAGAACAAAACCTTGGCAAGCTTAATAGTCGTCACACTCCTAACATTACCACACTCCGACTCGAGCTTGTTTCTAAAAGTTGAAAAAGTACCATAGGCAGTGTCATTGGTAGATAGAAGTGGTAGGTGTTCATGGTCTAATGTCTTTTTACTGCCTAAAGTTATCAGTGGACTCATCCATGAGAAAGTAAGAATGCTGAAAAATCCAGCATTTGAATAACTGGTTAAAATATCATTTCCTTTTGTCTCTTTGGAATAAGAACCGTTGCTTACACTAGCTTCACCCTTCAAAAGGGACTCTTCTAGAAGGTCATGCTTAGTCATATTAGTGACAGAACAATTCACATAACAAAGAAAGAAACCTGTAATAGAGGAACCTATCTCAGAAACAATATTTTATTGGCAAGAAAACACAATTAATGAGGTTTCGATAGATTACAAAGTCAGTAATAACAAGGCAACAAGAATACACAAAAGCATAGACCAAGTACTAATTTCTGTGTATAGGAAAAAAGCCCAAGTCCCACATTTAATAGAGACAACGCCTAAAATGAGTTTATAAAGAATGACAACTTTGGTTTTGTCTTGTTGATTTAGACCGAATATAAAAAAAAACATAATATATGGTATCAGAGTCTATTTTAACTAATAATTAATTAATTTGATTAACTATAAGTCATCTATCACCTATCCTTAACATTAAACAAGCACATACAAAACAACAATCAAAGCAATTATTTTAGTATCCAAATGCAAAATTTTGATAAGCTCCTTTGAACCATCATGTTCTTCATATCATGAAAAGTAGCTTAGTAAGCACAACACAAAGTGATCAGAAGTTCAAATTTCGACTTATATATATGGAAAAATCCATAAATTGAGAGAGAAGAATTCACCTTGTGTGTCTGATACACTCTCCTATAGATATTACTCTTAAACGATAGTACTCTGTGATCACAATTAAGTTAGTTAGTGAGTGATTGAGGGAGTAAGATAAATTAATGGGACTTTGGGAAAAGAAGATTAAGAAATACATAAAGTTGGAAAATGGGTCAATTCCAATTTTCGTGCTGGCAGGTTTGAAAGATGAGGCTGATGATGTTGATTTCAATGCAATACTTTTTTCTCATAGGGAGCTCAATTGTGTATCACAATTCTTACACTTCTTGATTCTTAAACTGTTTTGTTTGAATAAAGAACATAAATATAAAAGTTTATTTAGAAATGGGGAATTTGGAAAAAATTAAAATTTGGAGAAAAAAATTATAATTACGTAAAAAATGAAATTTTTTAATATCCATTTTTTTTTTATAAAAATACCAATCTATTTCTTTTTTTTTTCAAGTTATTAATCAATTTACCTTACTTTTTAGGATGCCATCGTATGTTAGAGGACTTTTCTGTTTGAATTGTAGTACTGTGACATATCTAGGAGGCGACCATGTATTAGTTTTTTTTTAAGTTTTTAATATTAATATTAATAAATAATATATTAATAATATAAATTAAATAGAGATCAAACTGTAATTTTTTCACAATCATGATATTGGACAGAGAAAGAATTCGGAATAATCTGATCACAAAACATATAATTTCGTATACTCGTCCAACTCTATCAAATTCACACTTTCAATGATATTTTTCATTCAATTTTCACTATTGACTTCTGAAAATTTTGCATTTTTTTTTTGTTCAAATTGTAATTCTATAGTACCAATTTGAGGCTAATTTAATCATAAAATCTTATGGAAATTATTCTTTTCAATATATCTAGAATGTTTATTTTAGGGTGTCTATTTTTTTCAAATACACTCTTACACATTTAATATCTACATCAAAATATTCATCAAATGGAAAATGTTGGAATTACAAAGGCAATATGCTGTTGTGAAAACAATAACATTCATGTAAAAAAAACATGAAACTCTCACGAAATACACTATTGTGAATTGAATATTACACTTTTGTCAATTATTTATTTTGTATTCGACTACTTTACCCTTATTTGGTTAATTTGTTGCATGTTGGTCAAATTTTATGAGTAGCAGTATCCTACTCAATACCATAACTCTTTATAACACGGGTATTGAGATATGCAACTTTTGAAACTCAAATTATAACTGTCACAATATGTGCCATTTCTGGCGAGTTGAGTGTAATTTTCCGTATAGTAGAACTAATAGATAAATTTGAAGAGTATAATCTAATTAGCCATTAAGTAATTTTTTATTATTGTTAAGAGTTCTACATTGAATGAAATATAGTCTGACAATAAATTTATAAATGAGAGCAATCATCGACTTACAAGCAAATTTTGTAAAGATTGAAGTAAGTTCAATCCAAATTCTAAAATGATATCAAGGTAGATCCAACCCATTTCGAAGAGTTATAATTATAAATAAAGATTACGTAATATCAAATTCCATTAATTAGGAAGAAGATACATTGTCATTGCAATTTCCCCAACTTGTTGTGGTTACAATATAAACACTCCTATTTTTGTGGGTCAAAACTGGAATTTGACCTTGTAGTATACTCTGCAACAAGTTGAGCAAAAGATGATAACTTGTTCTCTAGCAATCTTGTTGGGAATCATATTCCTCAATTAGTCCTGTATTAGTATCCAATGAAATCATATCAAAAAATACTTTAAAAATTAATTGCAAGTTCGAAGAAAACAACTATTTAAACAATTAAAATTTGACAATTTTCACGACAACTTATTATTTGGATATCACAGTTTAAATAAGTGATTAATTACGTTTACTAAATGAATAATAGATATACCAAGTACCAAAACTCACTGATCATCAAGATAACTTCACTAACCATGAATTTAGACATGATTAACTATAATTTATAGGTGCTCAAATGTACATGTAGTTGAACACTTGAATAGAACTATAGTTAACCATGTTCAAGTTTGTAGTTAATGAGGTGTGGGACACATAATATATCCATTTACCATTTCCTGAACGTTATTAACAACATATTTGAACTGCGTTAACCACTTAAAAAACTATTGCATTATCTAAATTTAGTTCTACAGTAATTATTTCTCAAGTAAAATGAAATACAACATCCTTTCTCACCTTGATTAAGTAGTAGAACCATACCACTGTCAATAACAGAAGTTATCCTATGTGCAATTGTAATGATTGTGCAATCAGAGAAATGTTGCTTAATAGTTTGCTGTATCAAATTATCATTAGCTGTGTCAACCGATGCAGTAGCTTCATCTAGTACCAAGATTTTATTCTTAAGCAACACTCTACCAAGACAGACCAATTGCCTCTGACCCATACTCCAATTCTCACCATTCTCACTCACTGCACCATCCATTTATATATAAAAAAAAGTTTAATTCCATGAATATATGTAATATACTTATGTTACATAGGTTTTAAAACACAAACCTGTTGAGTCTAACTTTCCTTGTTTCCTTCTAACTTCATCTCCAAGTTGACACTTATCTAGTGTCTATATAAAAGAACTGTAATCATAATGCAATACTAATTTGAATAATGACTGCAAGTAGAGTTTTAAAGAGATTCTATAACTGCGATTTGGAGTGCGACATCAAGATTTTTTATGTTTTTGCGACTGCAAAGTGAGTGCGAGTTGTGATTGAGAGTGCATCAATTACATTTGACTGCGAGTCTCGGCAATATTGGGAATCGCAACACAACTACTCCCTCCGTTCTTTATTAATTGTCCTTTTTTGACTTTTTATACATATCAAAACAGTCTATAAAGTATGCTACTTTTGATGTCATTATTTATCTTTTTCTTATTATATCCTTAATTATTTATTATCACATCTCATATTTCGACAATAAATAATTAAGGATATTATTGACAAATCAATAATTAATGTTGCATTGAACATTGAAAACAACATTTAAATAATAATAGAATTTTCCTACAGATGTGACAATTAAAACCTTGACTACATGTTCAATGTTTTTGGATAAAGCAAAGTGTGTGTAACATCCTAGACTACTTTAACGATTGTCAACTGTCTCCACAAACCAAATGAGTCTTTTCATAGTGTTTTGACATCACTCATACACTTTCTTGGACCAATGAGAAACTACTATTCGCCCTTAGTTTATCAAATATAAAATTGTTATCAAATACAATCTATTTGACATTCTAACTATGAGTTTTTAAAAGAGATTATGTCTTAAAAGTGTTCATAAATTATGATTTAAATTAAAAGGAGGGGCTATAGTGTGTGATTGAGAGAGGGAGAGAGAGAACTAACTCACTTCCCAAATTTGTTCATCTGTGTGCTCTTCCATTGGATCCAAATTACTCCTCAAAGTACCATCAAACATGGTTGGATCTTGAGGAATAATGCTCAATCTTGACCTCAAATCATGAAGTCCAATGGAAGATATGTTGATACCATCAATCATAAGTCTCCCAACAGTAGGCTCAACAATTCTGAAAAGTGTTTGTATGAGAGTTGATTTACCACTTCCTGTTCTCCCAACAATTGCAGTTTTCAATCCTCCAACAAATCTGCATGTAAGTCCACGTAACCTGCAAATTGTGAATGTCAACTGTGCCATATGATGGCCAAGAATCATGTGGCATGTTGTCCTTAACAACAAGAGGAGGCTCACTAGGAATGGAAGTATACTGAAGTATTCTTTCTACTGATATAATTTTGGTCTCTAAATTGCTAAGTTCCCATATCATCCATGCTTGTATGATGTTCAGATTAAGACCATATGTCACAGCTAAACCAGCAACACCTTCAAAAACAACAAATATGGAGTGAAGGGATCATGTTCTACTACCCTATTTCATAATATCTATGATTTTTTATACAAAATAGGAGAACAAGATTTGACAACAGTTTAGATAGTTAACGTAGTTAAAATATATGTTTAGTAAATGACTAATCGATATAACGAAGTGTCTCAACTTATTAATCATCTACTAAACATAAGTAACCATAGTTTTGAATGTCATTAACCATATATTTAGGTGTATATTTGAACAACAATTGTGGTTAATAGATATAACGTATAATTGACTATATGGTAATCATGTATATCTACACATAATTTGGATAATTAATGGATGTCATGTATATTTAAACACCTGAAAATTGTGGTTAATAATGCTTAACATTATAGATAATTATGTTATGTGCATGGTTGATGAACATAATTAACCATTCAATGAACATAATTTACCATCTAATTTTACTGCGTTAACCATTTAAATAGTTATCGAATTTTATTGTTAAATTTGTGTGTCAAAATACTAATGCTGATTTCATTGACAAACACATACATTTGAAAGGCATAGTACTAGAATTGAGTTTCTTACCAGAATTTATGGCTCCCTGTGAAAGAGATATCAAGAATGATAAAAAAAAGACAAATGTGATGGAATACAACATATCTAAGCGAAAACACAACCATTCCATCGCACAGGCGATATTGAACTTGATGCGCGAATATCCATCCATCAGTTTCATATTTGTTAGCTGGAATCTTAACACCTGATCAAAACTCCTAATAGTTGAAGTACCTGAAATGCTTTCAGCAAAGTGTTGAATAACAGGAGCTTTGCATACTCCGACTAGACGAGATAGTTCCCGGCCTGATGGTGTATAGTATTGCTGCACAATTATAAGTTTGTAAGATGTCATTTTTTAACACTTTACATTGTAAATTAGTATCGAAAATAATTTTTGCTTTTGTTTAAAGTTTCTAGTTCTCAGGCGAACGGAGTCCTAGTAATTCAAAGTTCAGTATGACCAATGATTTTTTAAGTCAGGATTTGAATTTGAGTACTCCCCATTGATATTATCTTAACTGAGGTTCATTGACCACTTGATTTGTATAGAAAACGATTTAGATTGACATCTTGATGTCAAAGACAACATGGTGGAAATGATGTACCTGATACCAGATGCTGATTGCTGTCAAAGGAACAAAGACAATGAAAACCTGCCATGCAACCTGAGACATCACCACTATAATTCCAAGAAGATGGATGATGGAGCAAGCACATGATGCTGTTTGAAAAGGAATGTTTATATCCACTGCACTTTGGTCAGTGGAAGCCTGCAAGAGAACAGAAAAATGAAATGTTCAAAACATTTTCTTAACATATATACATTCTCCATCTCAAAATCATGACCAAAATAGAGAGAATGAAATATCCACAGTTCCACTTCCACATACCCTATTAAGGATTCTTCCACTTGGAGTGGCATCAAAAAATGACATTGGAGCATGAAAAATGCAAAGATGCATCTTATTGAAGAGTAGAGTAGCTGTCTTATAACCAGCTGTGACAACAAGTGTTGCTCTAGCTAGTACACACAAAGAACTTCCAAGGGCCAAACCTACATAAACAACTAGGAGTCTACATCCTCCAACAGGTGGATTCACATCTCTTGAGATAGAAGTTGATGAAGCCATCCAATAGTTGCTTCCAATTTGAAGTAGTTGAAACATGATTTCAGCTATCAATATAAAAGGTACAAGAGCTCCTCCATATGCTATGGTGATATATTTCCAATACACTGAAAACCCAACTTTACCTTTCTGTCTTTCTTCTTCTTGAACAAGTTGGCCTTTTGGCTCAAACTTGTTATCATCTGTTCTATCATTTTGTACTTCTTTCTTCTCTTCTAGTTTGTCAACATTATGAGAAAGAGAGACACCTAGATCCTGTTGTGATGAATCAAGTGAAGATAAAGGTTCTCTATGAGCACCAACAAGTTCCATAAAATCAGTGCCTGAGTTGAGAAGATCATTGTACTTTCCACATTAAGAAAGCAAACTATGGTTGAATTAGTGATATCAATTTGAGAATTTCTCACCAAGATAAGGTCAGCAGCAGGTAAGAACTCTACTTGATGTGTGACATAAATCACTGTTTTTGAACTTAAAATGAAAAGGCTCATTTACCGGAAAAAAAATCATTTTTGTACGAATACATTTAAACAACTTTTGTGACAACTTTCTAGTTTGTTATCGCAATTCAAATAAGTGGTTAATTATGTTCAATAGATTGTTAATAAATATACCACGTGTCGAAACTCATTAACTATCAATGTGACTTCATTAACCACGAATTTGGACGTGATTAATCATAAATTTTCAGGTGTTCAACTATAAGTAGATTTGAAAACCTTGTGGTTAATCACATTCAAATTTGTGATTAATTAAGTTTCATTGATTTTTAATCAGTTTCAACACCTAGTATATTCATTAACTATCTACTGAACGTAATTATCCACCTATTTGACATGTGTTAGGTTCTCGCGAAAGTAGTCAAATTTTTGTTTGTTCAAATGACACAAATGTACTGAAATTCTAACACAAGGGTCATGCTATGAGAAGAACCACATTTCAGAAGTGTTTGTGAGAATGATTTGTAAACAAATGTAATAGGTTAATTGCATAGTCTATGCTGCAAACAATCAAAACAAAAACAATAAATGAGTTACCTTAAATAGGTGAGAACCTGTATGAGCATCAAGAGCACTAAAAGGATCATCAAACAGATAAATATCAGCATCATGATATAAAGCACGAGCAATCTGTATTCTTTGTTTCTGTCCACCACTCAAATTTATTCCCCTCTCCCCAATAACTGTTTGATCTCCAAATGACAAAATCTCTAAATCCTTCTTTAAAGAACATGCTTCAAGAACCTTCTCATACCTTTCCCTTTCCATTTCCTTACCAAACAATATATTCTCCTCTATCTTACAACTTTGGATCCATGGTGATTGAGCTACATCAGCCTTTGTTCCACACACTTTCAATATCCCTGATTGTTTGGATTGACATGAAAGTGACAAAGCTTTATTATAAATGATTGTTACAAGAAGTGCTTGGATTCTAATTCCAACCTGTTGTAACTTAAAAAACCATTGCCTCTTAGTTAAGCACTCTACAAGCTTTGCAACAAAAAATGTTGACACCAAAAGAATTCCTTCATTTTCAAAATTTCTTTGTCCATTAAGATATTGAACAAAATTGTCTATAAGATAAGGACCTACATAAGAAGCCAATGTGTTTACAAATGCAAAAATAGCTGTCAAAAAAATCTCTTTCCATGCTGAGAATGCTAATGACTTCACTAGTTTAATTGTGGTTATTTTGTTGTTGATTTTATTTTCACCACAATGTTTTTCAAGGATATTCTTGAAATATGGAAAAGCTTCAAATAAAGTGTCTCTTTTGTCAAGTTGAGGAACATCTTCAAGGTCTAAAGTTTTGTTCTTTCCAAGAGTAATAAGTGGACCAACCCAAGAGAAGGTAAGAATGCTGAAAATTCCAGCATTACAGTAAGGAGTAATAGTGTCAGTTCCTTTGGTTTCTTTTGTACCATCATTCAAAAGAGGTTTTTTAAGAGTGCTATTTCTATCTCCTACTTCACCCTCATTTTTCTCAAGAAAAGAGAAATAACAGATTAATAAACCAACACAAACAGAGAAAACATCAGAAACCAAGTACTGAATTGGTAAAGAATCTTTCTTTTCATAAGAAAAATGTCCACTGTAAAGATATAAAAGGATACAAAGAGGTAAGACACACACCAGGCTCTGAAGAACAATGGCATTGCCAATCTTATTTCACTTGAAGATAAGAGCTTTCTTTCAAGACAAACACAAACAAAACACCAAGTAACTGTTTTCAGCGCGAAATCCAAAAGGGTTACGAGCTTTTCTTCTGACCAACCATTTTGATACCAAGATAAGTAATCAAACAAACAGAGAAGAAAATTGAAAGCAGAAACACAAAGAGAACAAAAAAGAGTCCTTGTGAAGAGGGTGTTATTGATTCGCTCTATGCAAATGTGATTGGATTTAATAGTCAGTTTCTTCCACAACCATGATACTAAAAATGCTAATAACCGTAGTAGGTGGAGAAAACCAGATATGCCATGCAAGAAAATTGGTTTCATATTTATGAAAAAAAATTGAAAACTAGTGGCAGTGTGTGCAACAAAATGGAATGAGAAAACAAATGACATAACTTACTTGAATAGTTGAATGAATAGAAATTAAGAAGTTTGAGCTTGTTGTGGAAGGAACCTTAAAAAATAGCACAAATAAAAAAACTAGAATATAACCCACACGTTGGGCGGGTGTAATTTATAAAATACTATTTCAGTATATATTTATTAAAAAGTATAAAGATAATATTTATGGTGTATAAATGTATCAATCTGATTGAAAAAAAAGTTTCAAATTTGTAAATTTTTTAGTTTACAAGAATAGTGATTGTATAACAAAGGAAAAAATGGAATAGAAACAATTGAAAAGTTTATAATAAAATGAGTGATTTTCATTCTAAATAATGTGATTAAAAAAAGATGTGTTAGTGTTTGTATACACAATTAAAAAAATTTAAATAAAATGAGTGATTTTGACTCTAAAAATATTATTAAAAAAGATGAGTGATTGTTTGTATTCATTTTGTTTTATTTTAAACATTCAATCATTATAGAATATTTTCTTCCAATAAAAAATAGAATATATATTTTGCAATCATTGATTTGAGATATAATTGTAAGAATTGGTTTTTATATGATTA
>JBBPBP010009777.1:41388108-41413032 GCA_037974735.1 Cicer chorassanicum
TTGCTAATTTAAATGCATGTGTTTTAATATTTTTTATTTATTTTAATTTAAACTTCATTTGATTGTTTGTGCATAAGTTTGATTATTAATTTTTCATATGATTATTGTGTTTTTATATATTTTGTGGTAATTTATGGTTGCTACATTTTAATTAATAAAATGTAATTTAAATATTGTGATGTATTTATATGTAATGAATTAAAAAAGTAATTAACAATTAAATCAAGTTTGTAATGGGAGTTATATTTTTATTGTTGTTTTTTTAGTTATATAGATATAAACAAAGAATTAGTAGAATGTGGAATAAAAAATGAATAAATTATAGATGTGTCACATCATACTGTTAAAATGAGTGTCACGTGTCAACATATTATTTTTAAGGTTTGTTATATTATATTGATATGAGATTCTTCTTTCTTTTCGTTCTTTCCGTTTCCTTCATGGGTCCTTCTCTCCCATTCTCTTTTAACTCCAAAGCAAAGCCCTTTAATTAATGTAACTATTCAAATTGACAAAATGAAGTGTTAAAACTATAAATCAAACTTAGTTTTATATTTTGGATTTTAAGAAGATATATATTTTTTATAAGGTTTCTGATTTAATTTGATTACTCACCATTTTATTTATAAAAATAAAATAAAAGAAAGAAAGTTTAGTAAATGGAATAATTTTCTTAATTACATTGAAAAAATAAATAAATTAAGTGAAATTAATCATTTTTTTATATGTATGTAGTGAGTTAAATTTTTTTTTTTACTAATGTATGTAGTGAGTTCTTTTTGAAGTGCATTCGGAGGGACTTGGTAAAAAATAATTGCACACAGCATCCGGATGCATCTTTTTCTTTTGATATCACTCCTCATATATTCATTTGTATATTTATTTAGAAAGTTTTACCTTGTAACCCATTTTTATATCAATACCTCCATAAATTTATGAAAATGTCAAATATATTTTCAATTTTTTTTTATTACTATTTTACCAATTTAAAGTTACTTTTTTTTTTACCATTTCGTTCCGTAGTTAGAAAAAAGATTTTCGGTAGGTAAAAGTTTTCTGATAACTTCTAGAAAACTATTTAGAAGAATTCTAGTACACATCTTAGTTCCGGAAAAAAAAAAATTCAAGTTTTCATTTACATAATGTTTTTACCGAAAAACTTTAAAAAATATTTCCAGTACATAAGTGAAAAAATTGTACAACCGAAAAACTTCATAGAAAAGATTTCCGGGACAGAAGTTGTTTTCTGGAAAACTTTCTAAGCAAGATTTCCGGTACACACTATTTTTATTTTATTTTTTTATTTTATTATTTTTATAAATGTTAACAAATGTGGATAAATCATGCGTTGATACTACAAACATTTTTGTCACCGATCAGGTATGAATAATTATAATTTATTTTATATTTATTTTATATTAATTATAATTTATATTTATTTTTACATTAATTATGTAAAAATATATTATTGTGATTAATTATAATTTATTTTATATTTTACTTCAGATATTTGATACAAGGGACACTGTTGTGAATTGATATTAGGTTGTTACAAAGGAGGAACATACAAGTGTGTTGATAATTCAACTCGAAGTTCAAAAAAAAAATGCAGTTGTCCTTTCAAGCTTAGATCAAAACTATAAAAAGATAGTTCACAATGAACAATTAAAATAATTTGTGGAGTTCACAACCATGAATTACCTAATACTTTAGAAGGGCATACATTTGTTGGACGCTTAGAGGAAGAAGAAAAAAAACATTTCATGACTTAACAAAATATAATATTGCACCGAGACACATATTACCCTCATTGCAAGACTGAGATAAGAACAATGTTGCTAAGATCTCACAAAAATGATCGTATGATATGTATTGGTTTTGTTGATGGAATTCACAGGGTTTCGGTAAAATTATCTTATTTTCTTATGTATTAATTTTTTTAAAACAATCAAATTATTTTTTAAAATAATCAAATTATCTTATTTTGCAGTTAAAGATGAAAGATAGATTTCCAATGTCAGACATTGCACCAGGTTGAAAGGAATATCGCACCGATGAAGCAACTTCTTGGACAATAGCATAAACAGGACGTCTACAACACTGGGGTATTTATTAGGCCATTTGCAGGAATATCGCACCGATGAAGCAACTTCTTGGACAATAGCATAAACAGGACGTCTACAACACTGGGGTATTTATTAGGCCATTTGCCACGTGTTACACAAAATCCACTTAAAAAACCCCTAGATGCAATGTCATTAGATGAAGCTTAATAATTTAAATACTTTTACAAAATCACTTGTAATTAGTTAATTTTAGTTTATTGTCGTTATATTTCATCTTGTATTTTATTTATTTTATTTTCGTTATATTTCGTTATAATTCATCACAAATAATATAAAGTAAACGACATAAAAATAATGTTAAACATAGATGGATATGAAAATAAACTAACATTAAAATTTACAAAAACAATGTTTATAAAAGTAACTACTAACTAGTGTGATGATGCGTTAAATACAAAGCTTTATAAAAGTGAATATACAAGTCATCATCTGGATTAGCTTCATGTACATCCAATCCCTACTGTATCAGATCACCGATCTGCTGTAGGATAAAAGGTTGTGAAGTAGAACCATCTGCAGCAGTGGTTGGGACACCAAAATCTGGGACCTAGGGTACACCATCTGGTCGCACTAGTAGTGGATGAGATATCCGGTAGAACCACTCCAAGTATCCCTCCTGACACTCAGATAGATACGTAGCTGCATGGATTCTGTGAAATATCTCGGTGACAGGGGTCATATATCCTATCCATTCCACATCTGCATCAGATAATCTAGAAAGAGCAGGAGGTGGCGGTGGTGGAATATGTTGGATATAACCAAACTGTCTCAAACACCTCTCTGGTAGATATGTCACTACTGTGCTGCATAGTCGTAGGTGACCAGTGTATAACACGATATCATCAAAGGGAACGAAATCCCGATGATTCTCCCATGGTCTCCATATGACTTCAGCAGGTGTCAGTGTGTCAATCATACGTCTGTACTCAGAAATTTTGTGCTTGCCTTGTTTGTAGCTCCATCTATTCATTCGAGCAATGCACTGAACGTCAACACCCTGGTCACCTCTTATACAAATATTTGGAAAATATTCATATATCCAACACTGTTGCAAATAAAAATAAATTAATTAATTATAAACATAAAAATAAATAATTAAAAATCATAACAATTAATAATAGTCATAATTATTTAATACCTGGAGAAGAGTCATGTATCCACCCAACTGTTTGGTGTCGTAACAACTAGCATCAGATAGGTAGTCATAAAGGACTACCAATGCAGCGCTACCCCAAGCGTATCTACGGGTGTTGTCTAAATCTCTGAACAAAGGAAGGTACTTCGCATCGACTAGTGTATGACTCTTATCTGCGAAGTAGTACTCCCTACTAGATTAAGCAAATACGCCCGAGCAGCACAATCAAATCGTTGGGCTGCACACTGCCTTTTGAATACCTCTTTCAGCCAATCTAGTCTGTAGTGTGCACCCCTGGTTTTTTTTGTTTCCTCCCATATTTCTTCATAAGACACCCCTAATAAAGTAATGGCAAGATTACATGCCATTACTCTATCTAGCTCAGGTGGTGGAGTGTAGAACTCACCCCTAATAGGAACGCCTAACAGATTGGCAACATCGTCCAAAGTAATCGTCATTTCACCAAATGACATGTGAAATGACGAAGTCTCTGGGTGCCATCTTTCCACAAAAGCAGAAATCAAGCTGTTGTCAATCAGTTTCAGACTCCCCCACTGTAGTGGTCCTAACCCAGATAAATTTACCCACGTCTCTACACTTCGCGGGAGAACGGCTGGAGTAAATTGTTGCAATTTTTTTCCATGGGCAACAATTTTTAGCATTGATCGCTCCTGCATACAAATAAAATGTATGATATCAAAATTAATATATAACATAAACAATAATTAACTTAAATATTTTTAATGCACCATAAATAATAATTAATTTAAATATTTTTAATGCACCATAAATAATAATTAATTTAAATATTTTTTATGCACCTTAAATAGTAATTAATTTATATATTTTTAATGCACCTTAAATAATAATTAATTTAAATATTTTAATGCATCTTAAAATAATAATTAATTTAACTTACTTGACCAAACCAGAGTCTCGCAGACACGTGATGTCGGTATCGAGTAAGGACTGACAGATCATACGGTCCTCCGGGATACTGTGTCAGCTCACCATCACCCTTCTGTTGTACAGGTTCCTCTTCTTGTACAGGTACTTCCACATGTTCCTCACGTATCTGATCCTCCATCTGTACCGCCTGATCCTCCTCGTGTACCGCCTGATCCTCCTCGTGTACCGCCTGATCCTCCATCTGTACCGCTTGATCCTCCTCGTGTACCGTCAGATCCTCCTCAGGGATAGATATATGAGTCTGCTCTCCCAAGTCATCATCTTCCTTTATAAATCGTCGCCTTCTACAACATGTTGTCGGGCAAACCTTTTCCGGAACAGTATCCATAGACGATGAAGATTCAAAGTCACATATTATTTCTACAACTTTGTCGTCTCTACCTCTCGCCCTATCAACTAAAGAAAAAAAATATTAGTTAAAATCAAATGAATTAAATAAATAGTAATGGAATAAAATATTAAAACCAAGAAATTAATTTAAAAATTATTTTCAAAAAATAAAAATAAAAAACCAAATAACTACCGAAAAACTTGTGGATAAAGTTTTCGGGTAGCTTCCAGAAATGTCCCAATCAAGTTTGTCGGTAGTGTAAGTTTCCCAGAAAAGTTAAAATAAGTTTTCCAGTAGTTCCGGAAAACTCCAAATAAGATTTCCAGAAATGTGTTATGTACCGGAAAACTTTTTTTAAGTTTTTTAGAGTGACAGCTGTGTGCCGAAAAATTTAAAAAAAAATTTCCAAAAAAAAAAAAATTTTGACACTTACTTTTGTTTTAGAAATGTTGAAATAAAGAAATAAAAAAATAGTAACTTTTTATATATGTAAGGGTATTTTGGTTTTTACCTTTACTTTTTAGGGTACATGGATAAAGAAGGAGGGTGAAATTTTTATTTATTTATATTAATTTGTTTGTTCCGGTAATGATTTCGACTAAGAAACTTTTTTGGTTACCACTAGTTTGAACTTTGAATTGATTAAAGAGTACGCCACTCTAATTCAATTCAAACTAAACTTTATACATGTACAAGCAATAAGCAATCTAATTCTCATTAAGAAAAGTCTTGGACTTAACTTTTATGAGTGGGAAAATTGAACATCTCTGTCTCCACTTGACTTATAACTTGAATAAATCAGAATCTAATATAACTTTTGAATACTAACACATCTGAGCAAAAATGTTTGCCATTCAATAGAGCATTATTGATAATTTACAAAGAAGTTTACCCTGTCATGACAAAAACAACACAATTTTGTTTACCCTTTTCTCTTTCCCCCTCACCTTCCTTCAAAATTTGCTTTCTCCTAAGTACCTAGTTGTCATATCTCTTTGTGGTCCATACAACAAAAAATTTACGTGTCAAGTATGTTTTCCTATCTAATATGTCCAATCTATTTACCTTGTTTCAACTTAGTTAAGAGTTCATTCCAAGATTGGCCAGCATTGGTTCTCATCTTCTTATTGCTTTTAAAGGATGCCAAAGGTGGAATATCCATATCAAAATCGTCAGAAGAGGAACTGGAACTTGAAGAGGAACTATCACTATCTAAGCCATCCAAGATATTCATTTTTGTAACATATTCACGAGAATCAGCAAAATCTCTTTTGAGATTTCCAATGGGTTCAACCAGTTTTGTTGCAAGGTTTTTCTGAAATATTCCTGATGAAATTTTCCACTCATTATCTGCAATAACACATGAATTAGTCTATTTTCTATTCAATATTGCTTGTAAATTACACTCATCTTGACCTCTCTCTTTTCAACGGTAAAGAAAATGAACATATAAAATAGTAGATTTGCCAACAAAATTATTCAAGTGAAACTTGAGAAATGGGAAATGAAGAACAATAGACTTTGTAATTCACAAAGAACATTGATAGTTTTCCAATATTGTTGAAATATACAGAATTTTTCTAAGTAATTCAATATTCAGCTATGCTTTAAACAAATTTAGGAGTGCATGGGATAGTATACCCACCAACTTAGTATAGGAAAGATAAAAACAATTGCACCTACTTTCTTTTGTTTTTTAGGGAGAAAATGAAGGGAAAAAATAAATTGCCAGAACGAGTGATCAGCAGTTATCTTTTGGAACAGGAAAATAAAGTTCACATGACTTAAAATGACAATGGCTACCATATTGATACTAAGGGCATGTGTACTTTATGAAAATATTTTTTATTTCCATTTTTAAAAATTTGTGTTAATTTTATTTGTTAACAAAGAAGATGTGAAACTCATGAAGTAAACAATTGTCTTTATTTTCGAAAACAGTAAAAATGCCAAATAATTATTTTCATTATTTCTAGAAGCATCATCTTGGCTAGCATTTCATCTTTTCCCAATCACAATGGTCCACATCATGAGTTTCACATTTTCTTTGTTAGCAAGTAAAAATAACACAAGTTTTAGAAAATGAAAATAAAAAAAATATTTTTGCAAAGTAAATGGGCTCTAAGGTTCTAAATCTCATAGAATATGCACAAACATGACTACTAATCAATCTATATACCTCCCTTTCTTGAAATTCTCAATTTTTCGCCTCTGCCTTGCCGTCATAGCTGATTTTTAGAAAAACTGATATAAGGGTACATGAGGGTTGGTTGAATGGGAGAGAGACTGATGAGAATAAGAAAAGGCAAAGCAGCGGTTTTTCTCTCAGCCAGTTTATCATTCATAGTCATTTTCCATATCATTCAGATATATTTTCCATTCAGTCATCATTCTCTAAGGAGCTAGGCTACATTTCATAGAATTGGTTATTTTCTTCTTTTACTCATACATATTTCAGATTGCAAGGAAGGGGAATCATCCTCTGGTTAGAGATAATTTCACTGTAGCTTGTGTTCGTTCTTTCTTTAATTTTCTGGTTTCTATCAATTAGGAGATAATCTAAGATTATAAACTAATATTACAAGATAAGCTAATATAATATCAAGACATTCTAGGATATTATCTAATATTCTAACAAAAATAAAAAAAAGTATTGAATTTGGTGTTTGGGGAATATTGAATTGAATATCTATAGTTCGCAAATCTACCACTATGTAGGACAAACATATCTCTTATGCTAGCAAGACAAATGACAATTTGTCACAGCCAGGAGAAAGGTTGTGAACAAACAAGTTCACTTCATGAGTTTCAACCACTATGTAGGACAAACACTCAAAGAGGAACAGGATAAGGGGGTATTTAGGAAACACAAGAGAATGTGGACTTGCATTATTCAATACAGAGGATGGCAAGCGGTTGATCAAATAACAGGTAGTGAGAATATCATCACCTCAAAATTTTAAATGTGCATGAGCATTGATCAATAAGGTTTGAGTTGTTAAGTGTGTGTTTTTGGGATACTCCAGAGTTCAAAAAAGGTATGCCCATCTACACATCGTTTTTATGTCTCTACAAATGTTACTTACTTTCTTTGAGGATACACCTTTCTTTGCAACTCTCCAACTACATTAGATTTTACTCCCTAAGTGCTACCTATTCCTCTATTTGAAACATATATCCCTACTCACGTACCTCCAGAGTCACTAAGTTGTCCTAAGTTTTGTTGTTTTGGTATTACTTATGAGTGTCGACGTGTTGAAGTTTCAGAGATTGCTCCTACTGATTTTGGTGATTTAATTGAAGATTTTGGTGATTTAGGTTATGTTCCGATCCTTTCTCCCATTGCAGTCCTACTTGATCCTTCTGTTGTTTTATCTATTACTCTTATACCAAGTTGATCACTTTATGTTATTCAACTATTGGGAATATGAGTAGTTACTAATATTAGAGACACAGATGAAAATGAGCATAATTCACAAATAAAATTTTATAGAAAAGAGACTATTTCATGTGTTTTTGCAAATATTGAATACCAAAGTTCATCAAGAACAGTCTAAAAAATTGCGCAGTCTTTTTCTAGACTGCTCCTAGAGAAATTTGGGACTCAATGTCTGCAATAACATGTGAAATAGTCTCTTTTCAAGGCAATGATACTAGTGAATAATGTTGTTTTTCTTCACTATCTCCTATATCAATTTCCATATATTTTAATTATTTCTAGAACTTGGTTATTTCTAATATTGTAGTATCTAAGATTACCTCTTAGGATTAGTTTTCAGATAACTTGGTAAATTTATTTTCTAATTTCTCTAACTATTTAAGATTATGAGTCTTATATCCCTATAAATAGGGGACCATGTTTAATCTTTCATATCAATATATAGTTATCATCAATATTATTAAAAAAAAATATTATTTCTCTCATCAATATTAAAAACTCATAACTTTGATAAAGTATCTAGAGCTGGTTTGATCTTGCATGACACGACTCGTTCACATGGCAGTTGCTAAGAGTCCTAAGATACCTGAAGGGTACCTTGAGCCACTACAAGATAAAAGATTTTTTTCAATGACAATTGTTCCCGAGAAAAATATAAAGTTGTTGAAAAAAGTTGAAAAAATATAATGTAATCTCAATATGAGCCTAGAGAATGGTGCCACTTATGATCCATTTTGGTTAAGAGATAGTCTTACTATAAATATGCATTTGTAACCATATTTGAGATAAGTTTGAAATGAATTAGAATTTCTCTCGTGAGAATCGTGAGTTAGATGTGTCTCGTCTTTGATTTATTGGATTAGAACTTATTTGAATCTTATCAATGACTTTCTTACCATTGTGGTGATTCCACACTGGCTTATCAATCATCATTGATTGTGGCGTCTTCTCCATTTTTTCCATCTAACCCATGTTTGTTTCTTCCTTTTCCCTTTTATTTTACCACTTTGTTTCAAAAAATCACTTAGTAGATCATTCATCTCTTGTGGAGTCAACCCAAATCCACATGATAGACACTAGCCATCCTTTGGTAGTTCTAGCCTAATCACTTCTCTTTCCAACCAATCACACACAATTGCTCTATTCACCACTCACATTGTTTTAGGTACTCCTTTGTCGTTGTTTTTGGCGTTCTGGTTGCTACTGCTCGTGTTCAAGGACCTCTCACTTTTGTTGGACCCTTTCAAGCTTGTGGGTCTTAGTTTTCATGAATGTTCCAGCTCTTTTGTTGTTAAGACTTCATCTTTTGCTCTAGTCACCTCTTAACTCTGCAAGTTTTCTGGTTTTGCTTTTGCGTTATGAGGTCAGCTTTTCGCTGGGTGTTTTTCATGGAATTCTTTTTTCACAAATGGATCATATCAATGATTTTTATTCCCACCTATAATCATTTAAGTGGTGACTCTTTTTCCACAGATTTAATATATTAGTGGTGACTTTTTTATCCTATCGATGGTCGTTTTGATGGTGACTTAAGTTGCTAATGGCTAACACCACCCCAACCTTCTTACATTGGCCCATCTTTGTCGTAGATGCATTGGTGTGGCCTCATCTTCTTTCCAAATGCACCCGCCTCCTATTTGTCCCATAAACAATTTAGCTTCAAGGTTAAATACTTTGGGACTTCAATATTATTGATTTGATTTGAGGCTTCTAAATGTAGTTTTGAGAAGGACAAAACTGGCTTTGTTTGATTGCATGGCATGAAAATACTACTACTCTTACTTTATTTATAAAAGACATTTGAGTGTCAATAAAAATTGATTTATTTGATATATTTTATAGATCAAATCAGAGTCGAATGTGCAAACTTAAGTGATCCAAAATTTAATATTTGTACTTTGTATACCAAATTTTAAAATTACTCTTCTAATTCTATTAGACATTAATCTTTATCTTCTCTATATTTGTGAAGATGAGTATAGAATGGTGTTCTCAAAATCAAAAGTAGATCTGTGATCTGACATATAATTTGGAGGAAACTTTTACATATGAATTTGATTGAATGTATGAAAGTAGTTAAATTTTATTAAAAAAAATATTTATGTTAAAAAAATTAAAAAATGAATAATCATTAATTGTGACAAAGTTGTGAAAACCAAATAATATAAGTTTAACATATGTTAATCGGTGATGAATTTTGACTAGACATAACATATATATGTTAATATATTTTATGAGTACAATTGTTTTTATGAGTTGAATTGTGGTTGTTGAGTTATCGTTGTCTAGTTGTACATCTTTTCTTGTTACACGAATTAACCTAATCAAATGGCATGCATCATCATTAAATTGTATCATATAGATTAGTATGTGTAGATCCTCATTTCATAATGGAGATTAGTATGTGTATATGAACTCAAATTTATTTTACTAATTTTTTTAATTATTAAAATTGTATATTTTATGGGACTCAATTTTTAAGATTAGAACAAGGTTTCCAAAATCTTAAAGATGACTCTGGACCAAATACATAAAATTTTGTAGAACAAATTATAATCCAGATGTCTATTATAAAAATAATCTGAGGGAATAATTTATAAAAATATTACAAAAACAACTATTATAATTATAAAATAAAATAAATTTTCTAACCTAAATTTCAAATAATTTTTAATTATTAAAAATGTAAACCAAAATTTGATCTACTACCTCTCTCCAATATATTTTTGTAAATTTACAACTTAAAATTCTTATATTCAATACAATATTATACTTTTTATTTATCTATTCAAATTTTAAAATTTCAGCCCCCCAATGTTTTAGTTCAAGATCCGAAGATCCGCAACTGTTGAGCGTTATATTTTTCTATAAATGGTATATTTATAACAAGTTTAAAGTTAATAAGCTTTACCTTGAACGGGGTTAAGAATATAAAAAATCAAAACCTTACAATATTGCGCTGAAGTATGGTAGTTCATCTCGTAAGATTAATTTCTGATTTCCCTATTTATTTAGTTATTTATATTGATTTATTTTCTGATTTCCCTATTTATTTAGGACTAAGAGTCTTGTATCTCTACAAATAGGGGTAAGTGTTCAGTCTTTGGTATAAAGTCATTATCCATAATATTACACCATTATCATATTCAAAGTCTTTATTAATATTCTCTTTTCCTTCGATTATCTCAAAGCCATAACTTCAAACAGTTTTTTCAAGTAACATTAAAGAATGCATGTCGTTAGCAAACCAGCAGTAAGAATCTCCATACCTGAAGCCCCTAGACCATCTTTCTTGCTTGGTTCACCAGCCAACCTTTTCTTTTCGGCAAAAACATTGACTCTTTCACCTTTGAGTTCAGCAACAACATGCGCCTCCCCATTGCCAACCCCACTACTCTTCAACCCATCAAACTTGCATCTTTCATGCCCCAATTCAGCTTTTGCAACCTTACCACCATCTAAACCAAATCCATTACCATTCTCCCCAACCTTCACCAACTCTTCACCGCACCGTTCTCCCTCGACCATCTTCACATCAACCTCAAAATTGAGTCTTCCCCAGCTCTTAAATTCATTCTTCTCTTGCATTAACCTAATTTCCCTCATTTTCTCTTCAATCGCTGCCTTCAGCATTGCTTGCCTGACCACCAGGGTCTCCTCTTCACAGTCTAAATCATTACCTGGCCTTATTCCAATGTGTTTAGCCAGCCTTGTTCCATGGTTTTTCTGGACTGCTCCTAATGCAGTTCGTCCTGCTAGCATCAAAGAGATATATTTTAGTAGATTAGCCAACAAAATACTTCAAGAAGAAGCTTAGGAAATGAAGGGCAGTAGAGTCTGTAATCCTCATATAAATTGCTAATTTTCATGCATTAATAATGAAATATCCAGTCTCTCTTCAAGAAACTGAAGATCTATGTATGCTTTCATCAAATTTAGATATTATCATAGTGCACCAACCAACCTAGAGTTTATAGGAAAAATAAAAAAAATTCACACCTACTTCCTTTTGTTTTTTATGTGGAGAAAAAATTAGGGGAAAACAAAAAAAATTGGCAAAAACAAGGATTATCAGCTGTCTAATGGACAAGATTATAGAGCTAAAAATAAGATGACTTAAAATGACAATGTAACAGATTCTGGTCCTGGGTCCCCAAATATCACAGAATATGCATAACCATGACTGCTAAATCAATCTATGAGCTGAACATCACAAGGAGAAACTATGTACAATCCTGTTTGACATAAAAATAATTTGTTTCATTTGAACATAACTAATAAATTGATACTGAAACTTAAGTGACCATAACCAAGAACTCGGCATTCTACTAAATTTATCAAATAAAAGTGCCGAATGTTGAAGCTTATATTTACTTATCACATCAAATGATTTAAAAGAAAACATATGAATTGAAGACAACATGTCAATAACTATAGAGCACTCTGTAACCTAACTGAAAAAGCACAGGTGGAACACTGTAGAAGATGATGTGCCAAACAAAGTCATTTATTAATAGACACGGCTCTTTAACATTGAAGCAAATGTAATCACATTCTTGAGTTTTGCGCAACACAATTTTATGTCAAGAAAATCACCAATATTTTTTCCACCAATTCTTCAACCTACATGGAATTCACTGCACCATATTGACACAGTTTACCACCATCCATTCCATAATTTTTCTTGACTGCGCTAATCATAATTATGACATGTACACTGCCTTAATGCCATAACAAAGCAAATGATGTATTATCCTAGATAGCCTAAACAAATTATATTCATCCCATTACTAATAAAATGCATTGCAGTTTTACTTTATATTTCTTCAAGTTCAAGTAACATTAAAGAATGCATAAATAGTTAGCAAAGCAGTTTGAATCTCCATACCAGAACCACCTAGACCATCTTCCTTGTTTGGTTCACCAACTAATCTTTTCTTTTCGGCCAAAACCTCCACCTTTTCACCTTCCAGTTCAGCAACAACACAATCCTCCACATCACCAACCCCTCTATTCTTCAATATCTCAAATTTGCACTTTTCATGTCCCACTCCAGCTTTCACAATCTTACCATCATCTAAACCAAACCTATTACCATTTCCCACAACCTTCACAAACTCATCTTCCTGCCTTTCTCCCCTAACCATCTTCACCTCAATCTCAAAATTGAGTCTTCCCCAGTTCTTGAATTGACTCTTCTCCTGTGGTAACCCAATCTCCCTCACCTTCTCTTCAATTATTGCCTTCAGCATCGCTTCCCTGACCACCAAGGCCTCTTCTTCTACTCGGTCAATGGGTTTAGTCAGTCTAGCTGCATGGTTTTTCTTGACGACTACTGATGAACTTTGGTGTTCAATATCTACAATAACACATGAAGTAATTAGTACTTGATTGTTTTCAACGTACAGACTCCATCTGCAACGTTTTCTATTTGTGGTTCATAAACTGTAAAATTTTCCATGTTTCTTATTAAATGAACTTGATATACCACAAGTTGTACACTTTAAAATGGTTGATGATTCCATTAATAGCTTGAATTATCTATAGTATCATTAACACAACACTATATTTAATTTTTTATTCGTTAACAATCCAATTCCACTAGTTGAATCAATTGAACCATGACTCAGAGGTCTCACCGGTTCGTTCCCCAATCCAATTTTTAAAACATTGTTTTGGTTGTTATGAGCACTGTTGTCGATGGCGGAGATGCCAAAATCCACTACTTTGGGCAGTCATGGCCACCATATAAGCCACCATAGCTGCCATCACATCTAAAATGGCCATGGTGGATTGTTGAAATACCGCCACCGCTTGGCTTAAATGAAGGTGACCAAGATGTTTGTTTACACTTGTTAACACTACCCCCTCTTAATTTTAGGCAGAAACTCGGTCAACCTGTTTTACATAAATATTATTTGTTCCCCACTTCATTTGAATGTAGCTATAGAAGGATAGCATTAAGATGATTGAACTACTAATAAATTTGTACTGAAACTTAAGTGACCATCAACAAGAGATCTGCATTACACGAAAATTCACAAAATAAAGTGCCTCAATAGAATTTTGAAGCTTATAATTTACTAATCACATCAGATGAAATTCAAAAGACTTGAATAGAACATAACCTATCAATAACAGAAACGGCACAGGTTTAGCGATGTAGAGAAGTCAATAAAAAAATTATTTTTGACATGATAGGTTGTTCTCGTGTAGAATTGAATTTGCCTCCAGAATTGATTCTAAATTGAAGTTATGATTTATAGTTCTTGAGTCTAAACATGATTTTTACACTGAAATTTAATGTTCAACTCATGTATTCAAACTTAAAACATTTAACTCACTTTTAAGTAAAATAAATTTTATTTTTGCAATTCATTCAAAATCAAGCGCTTAATAAATTGTTTATCCTAAGTTTCTTTTTGTTTCCTCAAATAACATTCAAGAAAGCATCCATAATTATCAAAAAAGCATTTAGAATCTCCATACCTGAAACCTCTAGACCATCTTTCTTGCATGGTTCATCAACCCCTCTCTTCTCTTCCACCAAAACCCCAACATTTCCACCTTCCTTGAACCTCTTCAACTCTAACTCAACACTAATCTTTTCCAACCTCTCTAACTGAACCTTCTCTGTCAACAACCTAATTTCACTTTTCTTCTCTTCAATCTCTGCCTTCAACATTGTTTCTCTAGCAACAAGGGTTTCTTCGACTCGGTCGAAATCGCTCCTTAGGAACGTATCTCTCAACTCGGAAACAAGCTCGGAGATGCTCGTTTTGAGCAACTCGCTCCGATGTCTCCATTCACCCGACCCGATTTGATGTTCGGGTCGCGGTTCCATAACGGTTGCAGAAAGTGGCAGTGGTGGTGCGAAAATGAGAAGGAACGTGGTTTGTGCGATGGAAAGAGAGAAATGAAATGAGAAAAGTGTGAACTTTTAAGCGACGTCTTTACGGTTATGAAAACTACTAGGGAAGAATGGTGGCATGCAGCAGAAGAAATGAATGAATAAGGAAAGGAAAAGGGTGCGGGCTGCTATTTAATTTTTCACTAAAAACAACACTACTATTTTTATTAATTTTCATTTATTTTATTTATTTGAACAGAGAAGACCATTTGATCCCAAAAAAAAAAAATCACATATCGTTGGATTTGATTTGGATGAGTTCGAGTTCTTATCTTAATTTCACGTAACATTTCAATTTTTAATTTTTTTTTTAGTTTTGATCGTTTATTTAATTTTAAAAAAATAATTTGATCTTTTGTGTTTTAAAATATTAATAATTTTATCTTTTTTAAAAAATTTTCAAACAAAACTCAAAAAAGTTAGTTATCATCTTCAATATAATGCAAATTTCATCAAATTTTTAAATAAACTCAAATTTTCATTCTTTATATTTTCGAGTTTTTATAATAAAATTAAATAAATGACCAAATCAGGAAAGAAAAAAAAAGAAAGTATTATCTTAAATTAAGTTAAGAAATCGCATGAGCAATTGTACTTTTAAAAAATTTTAATCTGATCTAATTACAGATTTTTTTAATTTTAGATCAAAGTTTAGATATTCAAATGAGAATTGTAAAAAACTATCTTGTTGATCCCGTAAACAAAAATGTTAAAATTTTATAGAGATTAAAAAATTTCAATTAATATATATTTGAAATTCAATTGATTTTCATGTAATCAATGAATATATGAGCATAAATATAAATTGCTGAAATTTTTATTACTGCATAACTTTTTTATGGCACATACGAGATACATACCACTAGTTAAAGTAGTCAACAAACATATTGACAATACCAATCATCATAAACATAGGCTCCCGTAAAAAATAAATTTACATATGCAATAAATAAGTAGAAAATTTTCAAGATACATACCACTAGTTAAAGTAGTCTAACAAACATATTGACAATATCAATCATCATAGACATAGGTTCCCGTAAAAAATAAATTTACATATACAATAAATAAGTAGAAAAATTTCAATACTATTGCATTATAAATTATGAACAATTGAAAAAAATGGGTATCATAACCACCTTAAAAAATCTCAACAAGGTTGGAATCGGATTAATGTTGGAAGAAATCTTCTCATCATCAACAATTTTCAATTTGCTATTAAAATAAAAAGTTAACTTATACTCATGTTTTGTGATACGACACGATCTACTATTGTCTGCAATCTCAAAGTTAGCGATAGAATATACACGACCCTCTTATAAATTCTTTTCGAACTTATAAGTTGTACGCATGTTTGCATGTAATCTATTTGCCTATAAAAATAAAATTTACAAGTTAATAACTTAAATTTAAAGCATACATGAAATGTATTAAAAAGATTTAGCAAACACATAGTACATGCATTTGAGTCAATGAGGAACATATAAATATAAATAGAAACCGTTCAAAAATCTTTGTCACCGTTACACACTAAAATTATTGTGATTTTTCGACATGAAGTGATTGCCAATCAAAATTAGAAGTATTAGTTCAACAAAAAAAAATCAGAATTAGTAGTAATTTTATGACCCGATTGGAAACGTAAATGAGAGTAGAATATGCCATAAGCATATATATATATAGATGGTTGAAAACGTGTTTCATTTAAATAAATTTGTTGTTTATGACAATTAAATGAATAGACAGTTATTCAATGGGTAACTTATATGATTCAGCTAATGAATAGACAATTAAATGAAGCGGCTTGCAAAATTTGTTGTTTAGGACTTTCTCTGGGTAGAATAAGAGTTGTTGTTTATGACAATTAAATGAATTAAAGATAGATGTTTTTTTCTCACTAAATGTCATTAAAAATGTTTGATTTAAAAAATGTGAAATTTTAGGTGACATATTTTCATGTCACATGTATTATATGTCATTTTGCAATACATTTATTATAGTGTAGATGTTAACGAAAAATGCATAATAAGAAGAAGGAGAGATGGAGGAAATAATTCTAGTGTGACACCTAGGAATATTTATGATGTAACAAAAATGGAAGCATGTGGCAAATAGAGTACTAAGATGACAAAAATTAGATTGAGAGTTTGTTTTGATAGATTATAAATAAAATGTAAACCATTCAAAAATCTCTATCATGATTACACTATAAAATTAATGTGATTTTTCAACATCAAGTGATTGCCAATCAAAATTGAAGTATTAGTTCAACAAAAATAAAATCAGAATTAGTAATAACTTTATGAAATGAATTGAATAACAAATTTATTATTTAAATAACAAGTCATAAACAACAAATTTTTAAATAACTGTTGTAATACATATTTAAATTGTATATACATATTTATTATTAAAAAAATTAGGTAGTCAAGTCGTTTTACAATGGCAATATTTTATTATTTTTTCATGTTATATTTTAAAATAAATTTTTTAAAAACAATCTTAATTTTATATCATCTTTAAGTGGTTTTTTTCGTCATATTAACAATTGTTTTTAAGGTTTTGTTATAAAGAAATAAAATAGAAAATCAAAAAGAATTTTTTAGTTGAAAGTTTTTTGTTTACAATTTCAACATAAAATACACAAATTCTAAGATTTTATTGTTATATATTTAAGGTTTTAACTTGTTATCATTTTTCTTTTCTTTTGTGTTGCAAACATGTAGTCCATATTTTTATTCTATCGTGGAAATCAGGGATGAAACTTAATAGAAACCACACACCCATATAAGTAGAGCACCATCTAAGATTATTTAAGTTAGTTAAATATTTTAGTTTATAACATTTTTTTATTCTGATTTAAAGAGATTTGAATGATTTTGTAATTGACTTGCCATCATACCCATGATATTTTGTTATTTTGCAATTTATTTTAGTTAAATTATGAATAATGAGTACAAATACTTAGTTACTAAACAAATATAAGTACAAATATTAAAGTTTGCTATCCATGAAGGTATGATTATTTTTTAAAACTTCGCCTATGGAGACAACTATTATAATACCTTAGATAAATACTGTACTTTTGGATGCTATTCAATTTTCTAAAACAAAATTGTCTTAAAATGATCGATTATTTCTTTCAATACACTTTTTTTTTTCAATTGTAATATTTAATTATTATTACTTGTATCATTTTTAATGCAATATATTCCGCTATACATTTATAATATTGATAATACATCAAAAATAATTTGATAAAAATAATATTTTATCTCTTCTATTTATACATTTTTTTTAATACATATGATTTACATGTAGTTAGCAAATATGCAAAAATTACTCTATGCAAATTTAATCAAGAGAATGAGAATGCCAGGCAAATAAATTGTTCTCTCTTAATCTAACTATTTCCAATAGACTATAATCAGGACATATTTTAAAAGGTAGAATGACACATTATTACATTAATTATCTATCTACTTTTTAATAGCATTCCTAAGTATATAGTGAACTAATAACATCTTATAGCTAGTTTCTTCCATCAAAGTACACTTAGCAAAGAACATAACACTATAATTAATTTTCACTGACATTAATCAGTGTCTTATAACCTGAGCCATGATAAATAGTTGGAACCAACCACAAATCATTTTTTCTTCTAACAACCAAACCAAATGATTCATCCATGTCAAGTTCATCAGCCTTATATCCATTAGGCATATTCCAATCAAAATGAAAAAGCAAATTTGCAAGTGAGATTTCCAAGTTAGCTACACCAAATGCCATTCCAGGACACATTCTTCTTCCGGCGCCAAATGGTGTAAACTGAAAATCCACACCTTTGTAATCAATTGAGCTATTAACAAACCTTTCTGGACAAAATTTATGAGGTTCAATCCAATATTTTGGCTCTCTGCATATTGTCCATGCATTAATAATGACTTTGCTTTTGGCTGGTATTTCATATCCATTAATTTCACATTTTTCACTGCATTGTCTTGGAAGTAACAATGGAACTGGTGCATGTAGACGCATTGTTTCTTTGATAACTGATTTTAAGTATTTGAGGTTGTGAAGATTTTGTTCATCTACATACCCTTTTTCATTGTAAGCACTCCTCACTTCAGCTTGTACTTTCTTCATTACGTTTGGATTTTTAATCAATTCTGACATTGCCCACTCAAGAGTTGTAAATGTTGTGTCGCTTCCGGCACTGAAAATATCCTGAAAGAGATCATGAAAATGTATTTATTTTGTATTAGTTAAGCATTTTTGTATCCTTGAATCAAGTACAATTATATAAGAGTGAGATGTTTCGCTCTTTAAAAACTTTAAGTTGTATCTCTTTTTATAAGAGATTTAAGTTTTTCTCAATATACCCTCTTAAACTCATTACTATTAAGTTTGATGAGTGAATATAAATAGTAGATGACTCAATCAATAAACTCTTAATATATTAGATTTTTATGTCAACTAACTTACTTTTACAAGATTCGCTTGTAATACCTATCATTGAAACAAAAGGATCCTTGAATTAGTCCTTCAAAGATTGAGACAAGGATCCTTGAATTGGTCCTTCAAAGATTGAGATGACATCATATTACTATTTGATAGATTTTTGTCAACAATTAATATTTCAAAGATATAAAATAGTTACCTAATTTGTCCTTTTTGTTACCGGTTTTGTCCTTTATATTAACATGCTAAGCAGATGTATTCAAAAATCTAGTTCAATACAAGTACTATGAATCCTGTTTTCCTGCTCCAAGTTAATGTGATGTGATATAGAAAACACATTTGTCCTTTTTGTTACCACTTTTGTCCTTAATATTAACATGCTAACCAGATGTATTCAAAAATCTAGTTCAATACAAGTACTATGAATCCTGTTTTCCTGTTCCAAGTTAATGTGATATGATATAGAAAACACAATAAAATAAAATAAATCTCATTTGGAACATATGTAATCTTACTATAAAATGCAATCTTTTATGAATAATTCCAAAACATACTAACCAAAATTGTTGCTTTGACAATGATATCAGATAAGGGATGTTCAAGATCACTATCCTTTTGCATCTTCAAAAGAACATCAACAAGATCCTCCCCTGTTTCTTCCTTATCCCTTCTTTCCAAATCCTTTTCTCTATGAATCCTCACAACATTCTCAAGTATCTCATCCATTTCACTATGAAGCCTCTCAATCCCTTGCCTTAATCCAGTAAGAACTTGAAGAATTCCAATTGAAGGATACAAGTCAGCAACAGAAAACCCTCCAGCCATCTTTGAAACTTCCTTCATAAGTTTCCTATACTTTTCTTTACCTTCAATTTCTTCACCAAAAGCTGTTCTTGAAGTTAATCCATAAGCCAATGAATCAACCTTCTCACTAAGATTTATGCATGACCCTTCACTCAAAATCAAATCTTTCACAAGATTTTTCAACTCTTCTTCCCTTTGGAATCGAAAAGAGTCGACGCGCTTTTGCGATAGAAGCTCCATATTGCAAATCTTCCTCATCTGTCTCCAATAAGAACCATGTGGTGAAAAAGTCATTCCTTTGTATCCATAAGTGATTATTTCTGCTGCAAGAAGTGGAGGCCTATTTGCAAAGTTGAGGTCATGTGTTTTCATCACTTCTTTAGCCATTTCTTGAGATGAAACAACTATGCATGAAAGTTCACCAAGTTGCATGTGCATGAGAGGTCCATATTGTTGTGCTAATTTTGCTAGGGAATGATGAGGTAAGGTTCCAAGCTGGTGGATGTTTCCTAAGAGTGGAAATTTTCTTGGTCCTGGTAGTAATTTGGAGTTTGTAATTTTCTTAGTTTTTGATCTCCAGATGATTTTGATTACTACCATGAAGAAGAGGAAACCAAGGATTATTGATGTGAGAACATGAAGCTCCATGCCCATGCTTATTGTGGAAATGAACTAAACTTAAGTTAGTTCAAGTCTTTTATGACCACTTATATAGATAAATTTTTGGGTGCAACTAGCATATTTGGGAACAAAAGTAAGATATTAATCATTTGAGGTACAAAAATCGATTTATAAGATTGACTACTCGCAATATATAATCTTTTCCATACACTGACACAAAACTAAATCTCTAATCACATGTTTAAGAGATTCTTTGATATACAGAAATTCACTTGTAAGACTATGTTGCGGTTGATAGAAATTATATATATATGTTAAAATAGTTTTATATTGTTTAGTTTTATAAAGGAACAAAAAGACCAAGAATATATATATATATATATAGTTTGATATTATAAGATACACCAGTCAAAAACAATTAAAACTTGTATGTGATTATTTTCATTTCTCTTATACTATTTGTTAGAGTGTTATGAGATGTAGTTTAGATATTTATTTTGAAGGGTGTGGATATATTGAGGCCAGAGGTGTTTGAGATAAGTCTATGTGATGTAAGAAATTTCACATAGTATTATTTTTTATTTTTGTCATTAGACAACAATTGTAATTTTTCCTCCAATTTTAGAATTTTCATATTCTATTCCTGTACTTTGAATGTCTTTACTAATTAAATTTTCTTTATATTCTTATTTTTTTATTTTTTTTATTTCCAAACATATTCCCTTACATAAGTGACTAATCGTTGGAGGTACAAAAATATTTTAACGAGGTTGACAAAGATAATTTTCCCTACACACATTGACATGAGATTGAAGATTTTATCACATGTTTAAGAGATTCCTCAATATACACATATTCATTTACAAGATTGACTTGATAACTCGACCCGGTAATTATTCACATATACCAATACCATAACCCCAGCAGGACATGTAGCAGAAGGATACGAGACAGCTAGTTTGACGAGTACCCATAAATAAAATAATTGATAATTAGATTATCCGTCAATTAACGAGACAGGGGAAGGTAGTGAGATACCTGTGTCCACAGTTACCCGTAACAGATATACATAATTACCTTTATATTTATACTTAATTTAAATACAAAATTTTAAAAATTTCCTTCATCACAAACTCACAACACAAGTAATCTCTCTCACAATTACTTTTATAAGCTAATTAACAAATAAACGGTAAGATAAATTCATACCAAAATATTATCATTTTTATATGAATTAAAAAATGGTGTGCAAAAGTTGATTTTGTGCAGAATTTCATTTTATATTTAATAACTTTTTTGTTGATTTAATAAATATATGTGGATATCTATAAGTACTTGTGACGATACAATATTCTAGAAAAATCCATCGCACAAAAACCAACACAGAAAGTACTATTTTTTATCAAGGGAATTACGTAACGGGGAACTACTAGCCGTTGACATCCCTATTACCATGTGTTTAAAAATACTCAATTATCTAACAATCATCTCAATCAAATTGGTGGTGTATTAGAATAAGTTTATTAAAGCATAAAGAATTGAAAATACGTCATATCTGTTACAATAATAATTATTAAACATATTAATTAGTTAAAAACGTATAATAGTTTGAGTTAATTAATATAATTAGATATATTAATTAGTTATTACTTATTAATTATTTATATGTATTATTTAATATATTTGAAAAATTCTCTTATTATTTAATTAATATGATTCAATATTTTTTTATTTTATTTTTTCATATATAACTTCTATTTAGACTGTAGTTATAATCTCAAAACACAACACATGGTTATGCTTGCTGCTGAATCTAATTAAATTAGTGTTTTTTATTTTCTATCCTTTTATGATCACATGCATTTTACATGTCACAATTATAATTTGGTTGGAATATTTGTAGCATGTAGCAAGGCTTTGAGCAGAACAACACTTTGAATACAAACACAACGACAATTTTAATTGTTGGATAAATTTTGTCACGCGCACATACAATAATGAACACATCCATTACGTATTGCAAATATAAAAAATTAGCTATCCATCGACCACATTTTGCAAATATCAAAAGATTAATCTGAGATATGTGAAGACACACTGTCCTCAAAAAAATTATTTGTTTGAGATGAAAATACTCCAACATTCAATATACACTTCTTAGTTGACACTAAGTATCATATCGAAACAGTAGAAAAAATTATAAGTTAGAATCAAGAAAAATAATTTTTCTCAAAATCAATACAAACTTATTGATACAATATATTTTCTAGAAAAACTTTGAACTAAAAAGTTATGGTTATATTGTCATTTTTTACTATCCAACATATATATATATATATATATATTCAAGCATATAAAACTTTCAATGTTAGTACTCAAGCTTATTACGTTGCTTTTCAATAGAAAATAAAAGTTCAATATTAACAAGTAATTGAATTGAAGTATATATTTTAAAATTTAAAAATAAACTATTCATTTCAATTGATTACGTAACTGCAACTACTCTTTATGAATACAACAATTTATTCCTCACTTTTTTTCTTTTCTCCTTTTACCACTCTTTTTACTTTCATGCCTACTTATCCTTTCACATAGTTCACATGTGACTTGTATAAGAGCATATTTGTCTTTTTCTTTTTTGCAAAAAGCACTTTTTCCTTATTACAATTTGACAATGCACAAAACAAATAATAGTATATGAACATCGTATGTTGTGTCCAAGTCCAACTAACGCTACTTTTTCAAACATGTCACTTACATGAGAACATGCATAATAAATACTAAATGATTATCTTATCAAAAATAAAAACTAAACGATTGTTAAAAAAAGGTAAACGCGTCGCCCAACTCAGTCAAGATAATTTTGATTGACTTTTTTGCTATGGTACCCCACCACCAATGCAATATACAATTGTGAAAAAGTTTGACCGACTTTTGTTTCCTCTTATATAATTAGGTTTAATTAGTCTTATTGTTTTTATTTTTTCAATGAGTTTAATCGTATAATGTTAAACTATCGAGATTAAAACTCTTAAAAAATGTTTGTAAATTGATTATTAAAACTATTTTGATTAATAAATTTTTTTCATTTTTTTAATTTTTTTTGAAGAAAAAGTCTTATAGATTCTTTAATTAAAAGAATTGTAGTGAAGTTTCTGAATTAATTTTTTTCTTTTTTTTTAATTAAGTCGTTTCATTATTATTAGTCAACCATAATGAAATAGTGTATTTACAAAATATATATATTAGTTCAAGGTCTAATTACAATATATTTTAGTTTAGAAAATAGTTTAAAAATCTACATCATAATTGTGGTTGGAAAGATTTTCTTACAAAAAATTTCTTAAAGTTTTAAAATTTTCAATTCAATTGAACCAAACAAATCCGTTCATTACTTTTGAAGAATAAATTGTATAAATCGAACCAAATCAAATCGAATATTAATGCCATACATCAAAGTTTACTTTATGGGTCCAAGACACAGACCAGGAGGTGAAGGTAAGTCTCTCAATTATGGATGGATGTGCCTACCGCTCATTTTCCAAAGACTTTCTTCGAAAATATATTGATCTAATTTATGGTATATTGGTCTAGCTTGAAAGAAAGTGAAAGGAAAAAGAAGTAAAAGGAAAAATTGTGAGTGAAAAGTAATGATATTTTTAGTTGTTTAGAATGAGAGAAATTCAAAGGAAAGAAAGATAAAAGTTGATAGAATACAAGAAAAAAGTGATAAATATATTTATGAAATGAAACAAATATCCTTAATCAACAATTTAACATAGTGAAAAGAATAAAAAATAATACACACTCTAACTAATTAAAAAATAAAATAAATCTTCAATTTTGTTCATAAATTAACACTCTCTCACCAGTTTAGTCATCCAACTATTAAAAAATAAACTAAAATGTACCTAAATTATTTCTTCATCCATCAAATTAGTACGTCCATCCGTTAATTAAATTTATTAAGTGACCATTAGTTATCCTTAAACTAGTAAAATACTTCAAAATAATTCCTAAACTATCATAAAAACAATAATTTAGTCTTTCAAGGTTCAATTTTTTGTTTGTTAATTAAACATGTTATTTATGCTCTACTCTAATTTTTAATTCATCGTAAAGACAAAA
>JBBPBP010009777.1:41413407-41434635 GCA_037974735.1 Cicer chorassanicum
TTAGCTTTTCTGGTTTACTGGTGTTTTTTTTTTCCTTTCTAGTTTTTTCTATTGTTAATTGTTTTCAGGTTATTGTTACTTGTTTGGGACCAAGAAATAAAATTTATTTTCTGTATTTAATCATTATAAATCAAAAGTTATAAACATTAATGAACTAAAAGGTACAAATTTAAGTTCATTAAGTAACTATTGCATATTCAAATAGCAATTTAGAATAAGTGTAAGTCAATAATAAAAAAAATACGTGTAAATATACAAATCTCTTTTTGTCTCCAAGGTGTATCAAGGATTAGAGAAGAGATGATGTGTTTAAAAAAAAAAAATTAATAAATTGATGTTTTATGATAGTTTAAAGAATGTCTTGAAGTATTTTCATAGTTTATAGACTACTAAGAGCCCCTTAATGGATGAGTGACTAACTTGATGGATGGAGAAATAGTTTTAGAATTTTTCAATTGATTTTTTTTGTCTTATAGTTGATTTTTAATAGTTTAAGAACTAAAATGGTGAAAAGGTGTTTGTTAGTTTAGAAACTAAATTGACTATTTATTTAAAAAATATAACCAAAGAAATAATAACACCCGAGCCCATGTTAAACTTTCTTTGAAAAAAAAAGTCATTACTATGTTCAAACTAGTAAAACATTTGTGCGTCCGCACGAGTATCATGTTGTTTACATATTTTGGAGTAATAGGTAATTTGCATAAGTAAATATTATGTAAAATATTTATCTATTAAATGTGTTTTTGAATATTTGTTTTATTCAGTTGTTTCCCTAAAAAAATTTCATATTATACATTGTTGACAATTATTTGTCATGTTTTGGACCAGTGACACATTTGTTATGAACACTTTTGTCTATATTAAATTAAAAATAAAGAACAATTATAAGCAAATTGAATTAAAACAAAATATTATAATAATTAAAAAACAAAAAATAATAAATACAATTAATTGTTAAGAACTAGATTCTAAATCATCCATCAAAACAATTGAGAAATACTTATCGATATAGTTGTTGTTTATTAAATGTTATCTCACTATCATGTATGTCTCACTATTATGTACTTCTCTCACTTAGATTTATGGAGACAAATTTTAATTCTATCAATAGTAACTCGCTTTGTCCCATGTATATCAATGTCAATAATTTTATCATCAGTGGTTCTCTTTGTCCTGTGTATACACACTCAACTATATTTATATAAGAAATATAAAATAATTATATGCAAATTGAATTGAGACGTAATTTCGACTAATTGAAAATATTATAATTGAAAAATAAAGAAAAAGAATAAATACAATTAACTATTAAGAACTGGATTCAAAGTTATCCATCAAAGCAAAAACCATAGTTTGTTTATCAATATAGGTGTTGTTTATTAAATAATGTTATCAATGATAAAATTGTCTTGTGAATGATTTTGAAAACTTTATCAATGAGAACTTGTTATGTGTATGATAGTTCATTTTCAAGTGGTAATTTGTCTCATGTATGATGTTCAATCTCATCGGTGACTATTTGTCTCATGTATGAAATTAATTTTGAAATTTTTGTCAATGACAACTTTTCCAATGTATGATAGTCGTGCAACCTAAAATTTTGAGTGTTTCTCGAATTCAATAGGGTCGCCACCAAAATTTATTTAAAATAGGGAAATATTAAGAAACCTTTAAAAATAAAAAATAAAAATAGTATTTGAAACTAAATTTTGAGTTCGAGTCAATTATGTGTAGGGAATGTATTAGCACCCTAAGACATCTGTTAAAATATGGTTACCTATAATTGAATAATTAATTGTGCAAAATTAATATTAACTTAAATATATTTATTTCTTCTTATTATTAAATATATATCAATTGTGTTTTGAATGTGATTTTGAAATAAATGTGTGCTTAAGAAATAGATGAGATTTTTTATTATTAATGTGCTTGACAAGAGTGTGATCTTGCTCCTACATATCTCCCAGTGCGATAGAGAAATCAAAACTACGTAGTTCTTGGGTAGAAAATACGAATGTGTTGATTGTTTTTTAAAGAAAAAATGTTTTGTTGTTGATAAAAAAAATTGTTTTGACGGAAAAAATATTTATTTGATTTGAATAATTATTTTGAAATGCGATTTTTAGGACCATCAAGTTGTACATCTCGTGTCTCAAAAACTAAGGGTTAAAAAGATGTCACAATTAGTTAACCTGTTTAAGAATAGTTTTATTATTTTGGTTATAAAAGGGAGCTTTTATATAACTTGTGTTATAACTGCTTAAAGATTAAAAATCTTTTTAACCACTTTAAAATAATTTCTGTATGATTACTAATTTATTAAAAATAAAAACGAGTTTTCAGAAATATCAAGTTATCATAATTTATGTCATAATAACTTGGAACAAGATTTTATTTGATTTTGTTTTTAAAAATAATTTTTGTAAGATTAAATGATTTTAAAAATATAAATATGGTGAGTTGTAAACACAAAAAATTGAAAGGATGAGCCGCATTGGTCGCTTTGTGGGAGGTGATATCTAAATAAATAAAATGGATTTAAGAGATTAGAAACTTCGTAAACATAAAGGTAGCGCGTAGAGAATAAAATAACAATAATTAAAAGGTTTTATTTTTAATTCTAAATAAAAAAAATGGATACTCTTGAAATCAGAAGTTTTGTAAACATAAAGGTACTGCATAGAGGAATAAAAAGCTTAGTAAAGAGAGTGCAACATACAAAGTAAGAAAACGTTAATTTTCTCAAAATCCCCACCTTTTTCTTTCAATCTCAATTTATAGACTCAAATGATAAATATGTGTATCCATGAGATAAAGTTGAGTTCGGAGTTTTTTATTGTTTTGCAGCAAATATCAAGCAACCTATGTAATTAGAGAAAGAAGTGCCTCATCTTTTTATTGATTAAAAAAAAACTAAAAATAAGGGAGGGGGAGCTGCATCTTGCACCAAAAAAAACAAGGGGAAGCTACCAGGAAACATGTTAAAAAGAAAAAGGGGTAAGGGAGACGTGTAGTAGGAAAAAAAAGTACTTTTTGTTTTTTGTTTTTTTTTTCTTCATTTTTTTTGTGCTAAAGATAATATAACAGGAACTCAGATAAGTATTTACTCAAAATTGAGTCAGATTTAAAAAAAAATATGATTATTTAGATTTAATAATAATAATTGAAAATATTTATTAAACGTATTATTACTTAATTTTTGAAATTATTTTTAGTTGGCGAACAAAATTGAGGTATTATAATAGTTCAGTATCATCCATGACAACTTTCTTGTTTGTCTATGATCATTATTATGGAATTTTTATTAATGAAAATTTGTCTTGCGTATGATATTTATTTTGAAATTTGTCTCGTGTTTAATAGTTTAATCTCATTAGTGACAATTTGTCATCTAAATGATAATTATTTTGAAATTTATATCGGTGAGAATTTTGTGTGTGTATGATAGTTCAATCTCGTGAGTGATAACTTGTCCCATCTACGATAGTTATTTTGAAAATTTTATCAGTAAGAATTTGTCTCGTGTATTGTAGTTCAATTTTATGAGTGAGAACTTGTATCATGTATTATAGTTCAATTTTATTAGTGATAACTTGTCTCGTAAATGATAATTATTTTGAATTTTTTTTAGCGAGAACTTGTCTTGTGTATGATAGTTCAATCTCATCAGTGACAACTTGTTGTTAATGATAATTATTTTGAAACTTCTATCGGTGATAATTTTTCTCGTGTATAATAGTTTAATCTCATTAGTGTTAACTTATCTTGTATATGATAATTATTTTGAAATTTTTATTATTGAAAACTTGCCTTTTATATTATAGTTGAATCTCATCATTAACAACTTGTTATGTGAATGATAATTATTTTTAAATTTTTTTATTAGTGAGAATTTTCCCTATGTATGATAGTTATTTTAAAATATTATCAGTTAGAATTTGTCACAATAAACAATACAGACATGAAGACCTACAAACATTCATCTCCTTTGTTATTTATATATGAAGTAGATTTTTAAGAAATACATTATTAACAAAGTACATGTTTGCATTTGTATTTTAATTAATTGACCAATAATAGATAATTATCTCGTGTATATCATTTATATAATAAATTATAATTATTATATAATACTTTGTTGATATGTTAATTGGAGTAGACTTAAGTATAACAAAATAACAAACTTGAAATAAATAAAAATTATAAGTAAAGAAACACAATATTTGAAAGAAAAAGAAATAATAAAATTTAGAAAGATAGAAAGAAAAAAAAAAGAACGGAGCGCTAAAGTCCTCCAACATTTTCTTAAAACACAAAACAGAAAGAAAAAATTGTTTGATTTAGTTTTCAATATTTAAAAAACTTGACTGGTTGTAATGTTTTGTAAATTGCTTTTAAATCTGTTTCCAATATTCATGTTTTTAAAATCAAAAAGACACACGGAAAATTATAATTTTTATTAATGGCAGAAATGTAATCTATTTCTTATTCTTTGCTGCAAGACATTAGAATAGAACGTGTTGCACATAATTTTTACCAAGGTTTCGTTTGTCTTTTTCTAAATATTGGTTGACAGAATTTCTTCAAAACGAAAATATTGGTTGTTATGTCTTATTGCATTAAAATAATAAATATTGGTTGGTCGATGTGACGTGTTACTTCAATATCAAAATCTGTATTAATACAGAAGTATTAAGAAAAATAATAAACATAAATAATAATTGATATAGAAGTAATAATAGCAATTTTCAAAAGTTAGATTACTAAATAGATTTGATTTATTCTCTTTTTAAAAATAGTTTTTTAAAAAATATTACCAAATAATTTTTTTTTTATTTTCTCATTCTTAAAACAGTTTTCAAAAAATAGATTATTAAACAAGTTTGAATTTTGTTTTCTTTCTTAAAACAGTTTTTAAAACTAATCTCTAAAACTAATTTTAAAAATAAGAAAAACAGAAAATTTGTTTGAGATAATATAATTTTTTAAAACAATTTTTGACTAAAAGATTAAAAAAAATTAAAAATAAAATACTATTTATTTATTTTGCTTTTTTAATTTTAAAAAGTATAATATTAAAAATAGATTTATAAAATATTTTTTAAAATTAAGCGATCCAAATAATTTTTTTAATTTTTAAATTTGAAAAATTAAAATAAATTTTTTGGAATGAGAATTAAACAAGCTACACCCTAAATTTCTAACATAAAAGGCTAAAACAGAGGAAACCTAAAATTATACACATAGAAGAGAGGGAAGGGGTTGCGTTGCTTAGAGAGGAATGAGAAAAGAAAGTAGAGAAAAACTGAGGAGAAAGTGAGAAAATAAAAAATCTAAGAGAGAAGTAAAAAGTAGAAAAGAAAGAGATAAAAAAAAAAAAGTTCAAGAGAAGAAAGAAGATTGAGTACAACTCATTTCTTCCTCTTTAATTTTTTCAATATTTTGTACTTTTCATTTTTTTCTTCTTCTTATTCTTCATTTTATTTATAATCTTTTAAAAATAGAAGACAAAAATTGAATTTGACATTCTTCTTTTGTTTTCTCTATTTTTCCCCTTCCTTCTGCAATCAGAATAGAAAAAAATTTATACACGACATTAATTATTTTTGTCTACATATGGTAGATAAAAAATGAAAATGACTTAGGGTAATATAAAAAAATAAAGATGATTTAAGATGGATGAAGAAATATTTGGTAAATACCATTTTTTCTTTAAAGAATTTTTTAGAACCTGGCCTGTTGAGTGAAAAAAAATTAATTAGAGAAAATAAATGAATATAGTAAAAGAGAAGGAGAAAAAAGAGGTTAAAAAAACGAATCTATTTTATGTTATATCAATCATTAATAAGAGTATGAAAAAACATTAGTATCCATATAATCCAAAATTGAGTTAAAGTTAGTTCGGATATTTTGAAGTTATAGGGTATTTTTAAATAGTATATAGTAAAGTAAGAATAGTATATTGATTATGGCTGCAAGATGCAAGGTTTAATGGATATTTTTATATCAAGCCAGGGTATAATTGTCTTTTAAAGCAATATTTGATGCTCATTCTCTCATTAAGAGAATTGTACTTTATTTAGTGTGGGACAGCAAAAAACAGTCTTTCCTCCCACATTTTGAAAGAATCAAACGTGTGAAATATCTCAATTTTATTATAAAAAAAAAATCTACCGTGACACTTAACTTTTAGTGATATCTTTTTATTTGTCACTATAATTACTTTTAGTTACAAACAGAGTGTCATTTATTCTCATTTAATATAATAGGTTATGTTAACTTAGAAAAATTAAAATATTGGCATCAAAACTAATTTATATATAATAACTAAAAAAAACTGAAATATTCTTATTCAAAAATTCAATTGGCCCCTTCACCAAAAAAATCATTTCACTCACCCTTCACCAAAAAATCATTTCACTCACCCCTTCACTAGAAAATCATTCACGCAGCAACATTTCACTCATCCCTTCAAAAATCGCAACAACATTTCACGCAACAACATTTCACCCGTCCCTTCAAAAATCGCAACAACATTTCACGCAGCAACATTCAGGCAGCAACATTTCACGCAGCAACATTTCACCCATCCTTCAAAAATCGCAACAACAAATTCAGATTCATATTTGTTATCATTTTTTCATCATTCGATTTCGTCTTCAGATTCAGATTCAGATTTCTTCATCATTTTTTCGATTACGTCTTCAGATTCAGATTTCTTCATCATTTTCCGATTTCGACTTTAGATTCAAGTTTCTTCATTATTGGATTTCGTCTTCAGATTTAGATTTCTTCATATTTTTTCGATTTCGATTTCGTCTTCAGATTCCCGTTGAAGAAGCTTTTCCCGATTTCTTCAGATTCAGATTCAACACGAGTAAGTGGAAATTGTTTTTCCTCAATTAACAATTTGCATTGGTTGAATGATTTGATTGGTTTTAGTATTTTATATTTTAAAACGTGTTTAGGTTAACAAAATGTGTTTAGGTTAACATTGTATCAGATAAAGGGAAAATAGTTTGAAATCAATCACTAGAGACAAATAAACTCACAAAATATAATAATAATTGCCTACTTGATGGTAGTGAAAAGTAATTAGCAAGCAATAGTAAACACGCATAGAAATAAGGGGCATGTTTTCAGCAACACAGATAAATAATAAGGTCATACCAGTAAAAGAAAGGTAACCAACTCAAAGAACAATTGTACCTCATCTATCAAAGGTTCACTTTCTAAAATAGCATGCACAGGTGACCATTTTATAGCTTGTAAGTTTTAATTTTTTTTTTAAATTTTTTAGCATTAACATTTAATGTTATATTTACTTACTGTATGTATATTAGTATAGCAGCCTCGTGTATTGGAAAAAGTGAAGAAAAATAGAAAGAAGAGACTTGAGAAACAAGGTGTCATCAGTTCATCCACCAAAGAAAAAGATTTGATAATCCTGCAAATATTATATTTTTATTTTTATGTGCATTATTGATTTGTCCTATTATGTGTTTCTAGAAATATATGAAATTCATTTTCATGTTAATTCCTTAAATTTAATGATTTTGTTCACCTTCAATACAAATAAATTGGAGATTCTGCACTGCAGAGGCTAGTAGTAAGTAATTGAACACAATTCTTGAGCGTTTCTAACTATGAAGCACCATAGAAACAAATATCCCACAATGTGTATCATGCATATTCATGAATCAAACTCACCTCATCATCTGGCCTAGTTCCCGTGACTATAAATTTACTTTGTCATATTCATCCTTGCTCTGTCAATACCAGTTCCCTTCTCACAGCCATGTTTTTGTCTATTGCTTAGATTCTGCATAAAACATGTTCCAATTAAATAGTTTCTATTCGCATTTGAAATTTATATAAGAAACTAATATACATAATAACTTATAGGTAAAAATAAAAAGTCTCAAAAACTGCAAAGCTTGGCTTCTTGTTCTATTGATTTTTCACCAGGATATTTTATAGGTCTATTTTTAATGCATTATTAGCGTAATAACTTTTAGTATCATCTGATTTTGTATTGAATCTCATTTGCTATATACTTACCTCTATAAAAATTTGAAATCAATGAATATTTAATCAAAATGTTGCAGAGCAACACTTCAATGAATTCTATCAGCAGATGTTTCAGATTATAGTGGCCCATTTCTTATGGATCTCAAATGAACAATAACTCCATCCATGCTGCTGAACTGATATATTGTTCTTTTCCTTTCTTTATACTTAAGTTATATCTATTAACTTTTTGTGTTATTTCATTCAATTTTTCAGTTTATTGTATTGAGTTGAATGGATAAGAGTTGGATATCCTACAACCCTAACAACTCTCTTAATAAAGAGAAGTACATTAGAGGAGTTATTAATTTTCTTGATTTTGCATTTGCAAAATCAAATGATGGAAAAATTTTATGTCCTTGCACCAATTGTGTCAATTGCAAGCGGCGTTCTCGGGTGGATATTTATGAGCATCTAGTCCATTTTGGGTTTCTAAAAGGTTATGTTACTTGGGTATTCCATGGTGAACAAGTTAGCTCGTCTAGTTCTCAGAGTGTATCTCAAGTAGAAGGAGAGTTTGACCATGACATAGATACATTGATTCATGATGCCTTTGGAATACATCCAACTAATGAGAGTGATGGTACAAATTTAAATGTGGAGGACGAGGATCCCAAAGCATTTATAGATGAACCCAATACTCAACAATCTGAAGAGGATAGTAATTTGGATAAGTTCTATCAGTTGTTAAATGAGGCAGAGCAAAATCTTTATCCTGGTTGTAAGAAGTTCACAAAACTATCATTTATTGTCCATTTGTATCACTTAAAGTGTCTAAATGGGTAGACTGACAAAAGTTTTTCCATGTTGTTAGAGCTATTAAGGGATGCATTCCCAGAAGAAAATACATTGCCAAAATCTTTTTATGATACAGAAAAGATTATTTATGGATTAGGTCTCTCATATGAAAAAATCCATGCTTGTCCCAATGATTGCATATTATATTGGAGAGATTTTGCTAATGCTCAAATTTGCTCAAAATGTGGTATGTCACGATGGAAACTAAACTCTAATGATAATGAAGGTAGAAAAAGAATCCCTGCAAAGGTTCTTCGTTGGTTTCCTCTTAAACCTAGATTACAAAGACTCTTTCTATCATCAAAAGTAGCTTTTTCTATGACATGGCATGAGGATGGTAGAACAAAAGATGGACTCATAAGACATCCAGCTGATTCTTTCGCTTGGAAAGATTTTGATCGTCAACATCCTGATTTTTTCGTGCGACCCTGGTAATGTTCGACTAGGTTTAGCTTCTGATGGTTTTAACCCTTTCAAAACCATGTCGATTTCTCATAGCACTTGGCCTGTTGTTTTGATTCCTTATAACCTTCCTCCATGGATGTGTATGAAGCAACCTAATTTTATAATTTCATTGCTTATTCCCAGTCCAAAAGGTCTAGGAAATAAACTTGATGTCTATATGCAACCTCTTGTGGAAGAACTAAAAGAATTATGGGAAATTGGGGTGAAAACATTTGATGCATGCAAAAAAGAGTCATTCCAAATGCGTGCTGCTATCATGTGGACAATCAATGATTTTCCGACATATGCAAATTTGTCAGGCTGGAGCACTAACGGTCGATACGCTTGTCCATGTTGTGGTTTAAAAACTGTGTCTCATTGGTTGCGTTATAGTCGGAAGTTTTGCTACATGTGTCATCGTCGTTGGTTAGAGCCTAACAATAAGTGGAGATACAATAGAGGAGAATTTGATGGAACCCAAGAGTTTAGAGCACCACTGGAGCTACCTAATGGTGCAAGTGTCTTGAGACAATTGGAAGATCATGGAATAGGTAATGGGTCACCATGGAAAAAGAAAAGCATTTTGTTCACATTACCTTATTGGCAACATAATGTTCTTCGTCATAATCTTGATGTAATGCACATTGAAAAAAATGTATGTGATAACATTATTGGAACGTTGTTGCATTTAGAAGGAAAATCAAAGGATAACGATAAGGCACATTATGACCTTGTAGACATGAACATTAGAAGTCAACTACATCCAACGATGCATCCAAGTAAAGGTAAAAAATATTTGCCTAGAGCTTGTTACCAAATGACATCGAATGAGAAAGAAATATTTTTGGAAGTTCTCAAAAACTTAAAAACCTCAGATGAATATTTTTCTAATATATCTAGATGTGTGCAAGTGAAGCAACACAAGATATTTGGTCTCAAAAGCTATGATTGTCACCTTTTAATGCAAGAGTTTCTTCCTATAGCTATAAAAGGTTGTTTGCCTGACAAAGTGAGTTTAGCTATATGTGATCTTTGTCATTTCTTCAAAGAATTGTGTGGCAAGGTTCTTAGTGAGCATAATTTGGAGCACTTGGAGCATCGAATTGCCAAAACATTGTGCCAGTTAGAAAAGATTTTCCCTCCATCTTTTTTCACTCTAATGGTACATTTGTTAATTCATTTGGCAAATGAGGCAAAAGTTGCAGGTCCTGTTCATTATCGATGGATGTATCCCATTGAAAGGTATTACACATTTTTTCATTCATTTAATTTCATTCTTGAATTATTAAGTAAAATTATGTTATCTTATTTGGTGACCTAAAATCTCTTTTTTGGGTTCCTTTTTACTCTAAAGTCATTTGTTCGTCATCGAGCACATCCAGAGGGATCTATTGCAGAGGGTTATTTAGCTCATGAATGCTTGATATTTTGTTCCCGATATCTCTCTTCAGTGGAAACCTATTTTAATCGACCTAGTCGAAATGATGATTCAGATTTTGTGGAAAGTACAAATATTTTAAATCCTAGAAGGAGACCATTAGGGAGAAAGTGTAAAGTTGGATTCAATGTGAAGAAAAGAAAAAGGGGTTCACGAATCCTAGAGGGATTCACTCAAAGTATTATTGACCTTTACCTACAGCTTTTAACATTTAGTGACACACTTTGTGTGTCACGATAAGTCAATTTTTTTGTAGTGTTTTTACACACTTTATTATCTTCAAATATCAATTCTTCCATTTTCTTTTAAACCAAACATATCATTAAATATATTTTTCAAGAAAGACACGACGGAATTGAAAAAGAAATATCTCAAACAACTTTGTGCATTATAAATGGAATGTCGATGAATATGAGTTTTAACAATTTAGCACAAATATAACAAATCGTTTAAGTAATAACAATGATAAATGACTAGTAAGTTTTTATATACGATGATTGTGTTTAATTTAAATTCACAACAAAATTGCATATATTTTAACATCTAGTAATTTGGAAGCATAAGTAAGTCATAAACCATAACATAACTCCTTCTTTGTAGTTTTATTTAAATTATCACTTAAGAGAAGAATGATACATATTAGGAATCAAGTACAAATCATGTTTCCTTCTAACAGACAAACCAAACGATTCACTCATATCAAGTTCTTCAGCTTTATTTCCATTAACCAATTTCCAATCAAAATGGAAAATCAAATTTGCTAATAAAATTTCAACATTAACAATACCAAATGTAATACCAGGACACATCCTTCTTCCAACACCAAATGGAATAAATTGAAAATCAACACCTTTGTAATCAACTGAACTATCAATGAACCTTTCTAGATTAAACTTCTTAGGTTCAATCCAATAGTTTGGATCCATTCCAATTGCACTAGCATTAATAATGACCTTACTCTTAGCTGGTATCACATAACCATTTATTTCACATGTTTCATTGCATTCCCTTGGTAGTAACAATGGAACAGGAGCATGTAAACGTAAAGTTTCTTTTACCACTGATTTTAAGTATTTTAGTTCATGAAGATTTGCTTCATCTACATACCCTTTTGTTTCAAAGACTCTTCTTACCTCCATTTGTGCTTTTTTCATAACTTTTGGATTTTTGATAAGTTCTGACATTGTCCACTCTGAGGTTTTGGCAGATGTTCCACTTCCAGCACTAAAGATATCCTGAAAGAAATGCTCACATGAACATAGAATTGCTAACAATATTTTGGAGTATAATTGTACTAGTATAGGGTTTTAAATAAATGTTTGCAACTGTGACCTATCTTCGGCATTTTTCAATACCGAAGATATCCTAAAAGCAATGCTCACATGAACACAAAACTTCCAACAGTATTTAAGGTTATAAATAAATGTATAGTGCAATTGTGATTTGGATTGCGACATCATTATTTATGATATCACCATGACTGCAATGCGATCCAATCAAGACCGCATTAGTCTAATTGGACTGAGTTTTTTTAGAATATCAAGAGTCGCAACACGACCTCTATTTGAAACCCAAATAATTCGTTTTCATATTAATCAATTTTATGTTTTAAAAAGTTCAAGAATTTATCTAAAAAAAAATTAAAAATTCAAGAATTGTAAGCATATTGTACTTAAACCTTTACATATAAATTTCTTCATTTAAATGTATATTTGAGTGACTTGAAACTGGAAAGTGCTACATGTTAAAGTCAAAAGAGGGTTAGTTGACAGTTTGGTACTTAATATCGGATAGAGTGAGTCTTGCTTTTCCTCTTCCTAATGCTAGTTGTATTTAAAAAGATCTATTTTAGATTAGCTTCTATTAACTCATATGAAGTTTTTTTTTAATAGCCAACCGTTAACAAGATTATTAATATTGTTGAAAATTGTTAGTAATATGTTGATGATAGAGATCAAACGTCTAGTCTCCCTTATTACTTCACTCTTTATCTGATATCTAATAATATAAATACTTGTGAAAGTATTTAGAAGAACATATGAAAATAACATAAGACATGTTTATAATTTGTTTTCAGCTTATTTCATTGAACTCCACATAATCGAGTTGCTTATGAAAACAACTTATATATAAGAATTTATGTGATAAATACTGAGGGTCAAATATGTTTTTTGTCCCCATAAAATTCCATTCTTTCAATTTTAGTCATTGTAAAATAAAAATATAATATTTAGTCCTTCAAAGTTATCATGAATGCAATTGTAGTCTTTGTAAAATTATCATTCATGCAATTTTAGTCACTATTGTTAAGTTAACCTATATTTTTAAATCAATTTTTTGGTTTACAACATTTTAAAAAGTTTTTTCACAAAAAATAGTTCAAAATTTGATTTATAGATCCATATTTTAGTCACTTTTATGTTTTAGTTTTTCACATTTAAAAAATTTATATTTAAGTCATCTGAAGTTAAAAAATTCTAAATTTTTGTGGATGGACATTTTTAATGTTTTAGATATGCTAACTAAATATCATTAATTTTTTTTAAGTTGAAGGAAAATTATACATATTTCGTCTCAACATAGACTAAAATTGTTTGTTGAATAATTTTGTTGAGACTAAATATTATATTTATATTTTATACAAAGACTAAAATTAAAATATTAAAATTTTATAGATACTAATAACATATATTTATTACCTTACTTAAGTTGATTATCCAATCGGATAGAGATAGTCACTCTTCAAAATACTAGAGTAAGAACAAAGTTATTTCAATTTTTTTCTTATAAAAGCTTGTTGAATTTTTTTATCTATAGTAATTAAAAAGTGTTGTAAGCATCTGAAGGACCTTCACTTAATTGATCTTTGATGATATTTAACTATTTTTCGAAATTTAGTAGTTTTTAATGGAGGGAATATAACTTTAATTTGGTAGTTGAATTGAACAAGTTAGTAAATGGAGTGATAAGGAGGTTCCAATGGAAACATACTAACAATATTAATTATAGTAATTTGGTAGTTGAGTTGTGAGTTGCGATCCCCACTTTAAAAAACTACTAACAATATTAATTATAGTAATTATCAATATCAACGGTATTGAAAAAAAAAATAGTTTCCAATGGAAACATACTGACCAACATGTTTGCTTTGATGATGCTGTCAGACAGAGGATGTTCAAGGTTGTTCTGTTTCTGAAGCCTTAATAATACATCAACTAAATCTTCACCTGTTTTTTCATTGATTCCCTTTGTTTCCAAACTTGACTCCAATTTATGATATCTAAGAATTTTCTCAAGAATCCTATCAATTTCCTTATGAACCTTCTCAGCTTTAGACCTTATACCTGTCAAAACTTGAAGCACTTCAAAAGAAGGAAACAAATCAGCCAAAGAAAAACCACCAACTAACTTTGTAAGATCCTTCATAGCATCCATCAATTTTTCTTGATCTTCTGATTTTCCACCTAATGCAATTCTTGATGTTAAACCATATGAAAATAAATTAATCATCTTACTAAGATTAATTGATGACCCTTCATTCAAACTTATTTCTTTGATAATATTTGACACCTCGTGTTCCCTAATTGGTTGAAATGATTTAACACATTTTGGTGTTAATAATTCAAAGGTACAAATTTTTCTCATTTGTCTCCAATGACTTCCATAAGGTGAAAAACTCATGCCTTTATAATCATATGTTAAAATATCAGCTGCAAGAAGATGTGGCCTATTGGAAAAATTGATGTCATGTGTTTTCATTATTTGTTTGGCCATTTCAGGGGAAGATACAACTATGGTGGAAAGTTGACCTAGTTTTATATGCATTAACGGTCCATATTTTTGTGATAATTTTGTTAGGTCATGATGTGGCATTGAACCAAGTTGGTGCATGTTTCCTATAAGGGGTAGTTTTGGGGGTCCTGGTGGTAACTTGGAGTTTGAAGGGTTTGGTTTTTTTGATCTCCAAATTAGGATAAACACTATGAACAAAAAGAAGAGGGATATGAACATATATGATGAAATATTTTTGGGCTCTACCTCCATGATTTTTGAAGGAAAAAAGCTTTGATGTCTGATTAATTCTGAACTTATGTGAACTTGCCTTGCCACCACAATTAATATTGGAAAAGGCCAAGGTTTTTATGAAGAACAAAAAAACTTAAATAATCATTAGTTCGAGCTAGTTTTTGGTTTTATGTTTTAAAATTTTTAAAAACCAAATTTAGTTTCAGTTTTGATTTAGATTTATTTTGAATTAAACTTCTATCTTTAAAAAAATATTGACACATAAAATAATTAAAAAAAAAAACTTAAAAAATGGTTATGCACGTAAATAATAAAAAAATTACACCACGAAATTGCAAGCGTTTTATGAGTCACCATCAACAATTTTGAAAGAATTACAAGTATTACACTCAGAGTTAGTAAGATGTGAATTACACTACCATTTACCAACGTTGAAATCTATGATATTCAACTTTTTTTTATTAAAAAAGTATTTTAATTATTTTAAAATAAAATAATTTAAATATTATAATTTATAGTTTATTTATTCTGTAATAATTTTCATAATGGTAGTTGCCGAAACTTTATGTATTTGGACTAACATTTATATACGGATGTTTTAGCAAACTTTACTTTACAAAAGTAATTTTGATTAAAAATAGATTTTCTCTAATATAATTTATAATTGAATATTTATTCTTTAAACATATATTTTACAAAATAAACTTTATTTGAATCATATTAACTAAAAATATTTTTAAATGTATATTTATTAAAAAGAATATATGTTTTTATAATAAAATATATAATATAAATATAAGTATAAATATTACTTTTATACTTTATTACTTTTTTTATAAGCAGATGAAAGATTTAATCATGGACCTCACTCTATTACTTTTTTTATAAGCAAATGAAATATTTAATATGGACCTTACTCTATTACTTTGCTTTTAATTGTCGGCCATTTCTTCAAGGGTGAGCTGGCCTGATGATGCTTTCCTTCACATGTTTTTGTCGGCCTCAAATAATGGACATGTCACCAATAATGCAGATTCTTCTAATAATTCGGGTAATTCAAAAGTAATACTGTCAATTTTTTTTTGTAAGAACTCAAATACCTTCTAAGCCATAACAATCATCTTCATTTTGTGGAGTAAGGCTTTGGGAAGATTCTTCCGAGTCTTCATTATTGTTTTCAGACTCTGATATTGCCATTTGTAATTTCTTTAAAAATTCTTTTTTATTGGATGATGATGATAATTCAGCGATGATTTTGGATTTTTCTGCTAAAAATTGTCCCTCTTTAATGTTCTCCTTTGGTTTAATAAGGAATTTAGGAGTTTTCCCAAACCATTCTTGAAGGGTAGAGCCTCTTAATAATTCGGGATTAAATTTATTCCACCATTTTATTTTAATGACTCTGAACATCCAATTAATATTTGAATCAGGAATTGATAATTCTTTTTTATATGTCCATGAGGTAATCCATGAAATTCCAAAACTTGCATGAAACATTAATATTTTTATATGGTCCGGAAAGTTAGTTTCCTTAATGAATTCTTGGAAGGCTGATTGAGCAAATTCTGGATAAATTTCTGGCTCAGGTCCCCATTCATTAAACCATTTAATAAACCAATACGGGAATTGTAATGAAATATCCTTTTTAAACCAAATGAACCATGAATGTTCAAAGGGTTCTTGTAAAAGCATGTTTGTCCATGCTTCCATATAATCATAATACAAAAATTCTTGGGGAGTAAATCTTCTGGAAAATTTTCTTAATACTGAAGGGTGATTTTTCCAGTCAGTTGGAGATAATACCTTTAATATTTTGAATTTTGAAAAAAAATAATTTTTTGTTTATCATTTTTGTCATATGTATGAGTTAATTCTATTGAATCAGTATCAACTAGAACAAACTCATAAAATAATCTTGTTTTTTCTGGGGTAGCTGGTAAATAATGAAATCCGTGAGGATAGTAATGAGAAACAATCTGAAGTAATGATTTATTTAATAAATATTCAGGCTCTACAAGAAACAGTATTTTCTTGTACTCCTTTTCTACAAATGGACAACTTAGATTATTAGGGGGTGTGTAATAAGGTAATTTTTCTGTTTTTTGTGTTGGAGTATTTAATTGGGATGGTGTATTTAAGGCAAACTGTAATGGTGAGATTAATTTAGATTGGATTGGGGGTTTTGAAGTCGATGGGTAAAAAGTTGGTAATGCTAGTGGGGTTAATGAAGTAAATCTATTTTGGGTTGATAATTGAGAAGAAGAAGAAGGAGTTTGTAATACATGTTTGATAGTGGGGGCTTTTGTAATTTTTTCATCGGTAATTGGAGGTCCATATTTATCTTTATGACTCATTGTTTCTTCCCTGTAAAAATTCTCTTGTAAGAAAATCTGGTAACGAGTTTTTATCTCCTTTAATATGTTCTATTTCAAAATCAAAACAGGAAAGTAAAGATTGCCATTTGGCAAAAATATGTTTCGAAACTAAGTTTTTAACATCTTTTTGCAAAACATCTTTTTGTTGCTTTACAATCAGTTTTTAATAAAAATTTCTTTGAAAACAAGTCATCTTGAAATTTTGTAATGCATAAAACAATTGCCAAAATTTCTTTTTTAACAGTGGTATATTTTAATTGGGCGGTGTTCCATATTCCAGAGTAATACCTAACTATTTGCTCTTTATCGTTTCCTATTGGTTTTTGTTTTAATATACCTCCGAATCCTAATTCTGAAGAATCAGTCTATACTATTAATGATGCCTGGGGGTCAGGTATTCCTAAGCAGGGTAACTTTTTTATAATAGTTTTTAACTTTTTAACGCTATCCGTCATCTCATCATTCTAAGCTGCTGTATTTTTGCTTAATATTTTAAACAAGGGTGCACAGATAATCCTAAGGTTGGGTATAAAATCTGCCACATAATTTATACATCCTAAAAATCTTTGTAATTGTTTTTTATCTTTTAATTCATCTGAGAATTTATCTCCGAATTCTATTGATCTGTTTATTGGTTTAATGTTACCTTTATAAATATCAAATCCTAAGATTCTAATGTTATCTTGGAATAATTTCATCTTTTTAGCCGAGATTACTAATCCATTTTCTTTTATAAAATTAAAAAATTGTTCTAAATGATTAAAATGTTGATTTATATTATTTGAGAATATTAATACGTCATCCAAATAAACTATAGCAAATTGTTGATAATCGTTGAGTATGTTGTTCATAATATTTTGAAATTCACTAGGTGCATTCTTTAATCCAAAGGGCATTACGTTCCATTCGTAATGTCCAAATGGTACAACAAATGCGGTTTTATATTTATCTTCATCTTTAATTTGAATTTGATAATAACCTGATTTCATATCAAATTTAGAGAATATTGAAGAGTTATGTAATCGACTTACTAAATCTCTTTTATTAGGTATAGGATATCTGATCCATTTTAATGTTTTATTCAAAGGTTTATAATTAATGACTAACCTAGGGGCTCCTCTTTCTAATTCTGCAGCATTCATAACATAAAAGGCTGCACAACTCCAAGGAGACTTACTGGGCCTTATTAATTTTTTATCTAAATACTCCTGTATTTCGTTTTTACAATATTCTAAATACTGACTATTCATTTGTATGGGCCTAGCCTTAGCGGGTAATGAAACTTCATGTTTTTTCCTAGACCAGAAAGCGTTTGGGTGTTCTGCGCATATTTCCTTTTCGAATTTAATTTGGACTTCTTTTATCCTTTCTTGTACATTTTTATTTTTTAATTGTTCTTCAATTCTTTTGTAATGAATATCTTTTCCTTTTAATTATTTTCCTTTTAATTCTAAGTATTTAATATTTAGATCTATATTATTTTGTTTTAATGAATTAATTTCTTGTTTTATTAAAGTAATTTCATTTTGAAGATCTTTAATAGTTACTTGTTGGACTTGTTTAAACCTATTCATAATCTCTTTAAATTCTACTTTACTAACTGTTTCTTTTAATTTATGTTCTCTTTCTATAATATCTTGCATTTATTTTACATAATTATTTTTCTGTTCTGAATCAGGCATAGTTCTTAATATTTCTATTAAGGAATTAACTTGATCTGTTGTAATAACCCAAGTGTAACACACCAATATTTTCACATGTACCTACACCTAAATCTTAATAATTATCTAGAATTATTATTTAGTGATTTATTCTATGTGATCATGTATTAAAAGAAAATATGCCAAGTGTGTCAAAAGCATCTAGAAGGGTTATTCCCTAAAACCGGGAACTACCGTGCAACACAAGAGTACCCCGACTGTCGCGTATATGTGTCTCGGGTTGAGTTGAGGGGATCTATGAGGACTTGACCATTCATGAATTGTCCGTCCACTCTTGCAGTGGCATAGTATCAGGCCTCCTAACCAAGTACTTCAGAGTAGAATGGTACCAAATGATGAAGTATAGAGTATAGGACATGCATAGCATTTTATCCTTGTAACTGTTTTATTGTGATTGAATTAGATTAACCTTAGATATTATATTATTGAATATTCTGCTTATTTGTACCGTTTTGACTGATTGCGTGTTCTTCTCATGTATTTTATATTGTTACATAATTTCGAAACTCACCCCTCGATGTTTGTGTTTGGCGCTTGCGAGAGCGCAGTTATTTCAGGTTATCGGTTGGTGATCCACGCTCTGATAGGTGATACTGGGTGAGAGTAATTTGTTGTATTTTATTGAGTTATGAATTAATTTAGATTTTTATAAATTCGATCGATCAATTGTGTTTTTATGTCATAAATATTTATTTAATAAACCTCAACTATATTCGAGATTCAAGGATTTTTAATTTCAATTTTTATATGCAAGCATTTTGTGTAAGTGTGAGTGTGACGTCCTAATCCTTATATTTTAAAAGAAAATTTTTTATACTCTACTTTTGGACCGCTGCGAATCTCTTTCAAAACTAGTGCATTTTACTTTTAATATTAATTTGGGTTTAGGGTGTCACATTAGTGGTATCAGAGCATGTCTGTCCAATCAGGCCGAGTGGATCGAGTATCTGTTTTGTGTCAGTCAAATGTCAATCGTGTCAGTTGTGGTTGCTTATTTATATTAATTATTTTCACTATCAAATTTTTAATTTATGTTGTATTATGTGTTATATGCTTTTGTGTAATTAAACATGATTTGTGAAATTGCTATTTTACTATTTGTTGTTTGCTTACTCTGACTGTGTTGTGGATTATAATTTTCTACCTAAGTGACTAAATAAACCATGAAATTATTTGTGAAGATTTTAGTTAATTTTAATTATTGACTTGATTACCTTAATTACTTATTGAGTGGACTTGTGCCTTGAGCGTCTCTTGTTTCATGTGAATAGTTGGAAATAATTTTTTTTATTAGCTTGCTATATGTTTTAATTTACTAATTTCATCGAGGTAATCTCAATTATTGATTGATAGATATTACCGGTGATTGTGCAGAAGACTTACTATGATTTCCCAAAAAAAAAAATTAAAAAAAAAATTAGTAAGTTGTTTCCACCATTAAACTTGATTAACTAATATATTTATTAGTGATTTTAATTTCCCTTTGAATCCATTTAGTATATCAAAAGTTTGAAATCTGAGTTTTATTTTTAACATTGATGTTTTAAAGCTTGATTTTGACTTTAAATTAGTTTAAAATATTTAGTCTTGATATAAATTTGTTTAAAATAGTTGATCTAATATCTAATTGATGAGAATATTGATTTTCGTATGAACTATATGTTTAAGACTTCAAATTTTGACTTTTACTTGGTAGAAATTATTATTATTTTGTAGAAGCCCAAAAAAAAAACGGATGTTTCTTTCTAAACTTTGAGTTAGATAGAAGCTATATCTATTATGTTTAAAGTTTTAATTTCGGCTAAAAAAAAAAGTCTTATTTGTTTTATTTTAAGTTGGGTTGGGTGAAAAAAAAAAACTCATGATTATTGTCATTAGTATTGTTATTGGTTTTAGGATAATGTTGTAGATGTCATTGTCAATTAAAAATCGTGTCTTGAAAAATATTTATAAAATCGTAACATTCAATTTTTATATGGGTATATGACTTCATTTTATCAAAAGTGAAGATTACTTGAAAATGTTGGTGGTAGTGGATTTTAAAGTGTGAATTTTAATTTCAATTCATTTGGTTATGAAACAAATTAGGGGTACTAACTTTGAAAAAAAAAATCGATTTTTAAGTGTGCATTTTAATTTTAAATTAGTTGAAAGTGTTGATGGTTGTATTTTGATGATTAAAGTTTTGATGTTGCTTTTGAAATTAATTTATGATGTTTGTCATGAATTTGAAATACTATGAAATTCATATTATTAGAAATAGTAATTTTTGAATATTTAAGGTTGGTAGAATTTTAAAGTTAGACTTTTTAGAAAACAAATAATAAATGATTTAATGTTGATTTATTTTGTA
>JBBPBP010009777.1:41444886-41457764 GCA_037974735.1 Cicer chorassanicum
TATATATATATATATATATATATATATATATATATATATATCAAGATTTTGTTTAGGCATACTGATAATTTTAGAATTTTTTTAATGTTAATAGTGAGTTTGTTTTGACATCATTGATAAATGATAATTATCTTTATTATTTTTGTGAACTTTCAAATAAAAAAGAAAAAATTTAGTGGGTCAACTGCAACACCGTCGGACGGTGATGCAAGATGTAATACTTTAGATTTGACTACCTAAATCGATGTATCTACATCTATTTTTAAAGGTTAAACGAGATAGACTAACCCAGTTTGTCATACCGGCCTATGCTTATTTATTCACTATTATTTGTTGTTCGTCAATTTCAATTCAAAATTTATTCGATAGAATAAATTGTAGCTAAGATTTTGATATGCATAGATATAAAATTAAATTGAATTTGTTGATCATTATATAAAATTCAATTAAGATATCATTTGAATATATGAATTCTTCATTTTTGATTTAGGAATTAAAAAATTTTGAACCGCATAAACTCAAATAAAAAAGAAAATTGAGAGTCTGATCTTATTTGATTCTTTTTTTTTTTTGTTTTATTACTCTTTTTTTATTCATATCTATAAGTGCAATATTTGAATTTTTAATAATTCCATTATTATCCATTTTAAATTAAAAATTATTATATTTGTCTTTTTTTTTTTTTACGGATTATGTTGAAAATGATGATGATATTAATGAAAGATTGTTGCAAATAATGATGACATTAATGAGAGATAGTGTTGGTGTGAATTGAAAAATAAAGAAGTCTCACATAGGAAGGATAATACACATTAGTAGTGTTTATAAGGTGGAGGTATAAAACTTAAGGTGTGTCCCAAGGGTATCCCATTTTTGTGAAGGAGGAAGAATGCATGCAAAATTGACCACCACGCGCCACCGTCGTCTGACCGCTTGGTCGGCTTGGGCTAAGTGGTGTATCTCTCATTGATATATTAATTATGGATCGCTAGCTAGTTTTTCTTTGATCCAGTTGCAGATATAAATAGAGGATTCTCCTAGCTAGTTTTTCTCCGATCCAGTTGCTGATTTCCTCTATAAATACTGCATCTAAGATTTTTCTCTACTTCTCCCCCTTTCTTTCTCATTTTTTTTTTTGAGTGGTCATATTACCATATTACGAGTGGCAGCCATCTGACTGCCATATTGAGGGTGTAATTCTAGAACCGTTTTCCACGGTGTGGTGGAACTCCGATACAGTGTATCTGAGCTGTTTTATCCTGGGGACTTCGTGGTTGATAGTCTGCCTTGCACAATTTGGACAGTGCCGCGAAACGTCTTAAAGAGAGCGACCTAGTCTGCGACTCAACCCAATAATATTTTCGATGGCATAAGTTGATTTTTTAAAAGTTTTTCGAAAACTCAAAAACAACAATTTTAAGACGTTTCCTTCTGCCATGTCTACCGACGAAATTACTGGGATATGTTCTTTTTGCTTTTGATTCCAACAAACCGTTTCGATTTTTGGGATGTCACTTCAAATGATGGCAACAAAAGATGTTATTTTTCTTAACCATGAAAAAGGTTGCCAACGTTTTAAAAGATGACATTCCCGTTGTTCTAGAAACAGCTGAACAAACAAAAAAGCATAAGAAAGCTGTTGAATTAACCCAATGGGAACATAATGATTACTTATGTAAGAATTATATTCTGAATGGACTTGCTGATGATCTGTATGATTACTACAGTACCAATAGCAATACTGCTAAACAGGTATGGGTAGGGGTGTGCATGGTCCAAAAACCAAACTGAATTGCACATTTGAACCACTTACAGTTCAGTTCTAAACCGATTTATAATTATAAACTAGTTTAGTATGTTTGAAACCGGTTTTTATTAAAACTAATTCGAACCGATTTTTATTGAATTGTTTAAAATTGGTTTTTTAGTGAATTTTTTAAAAGATTAATTTTAAAATCAGTTTTAAGTGATTTTTTTATAAAAAAATTGGTTCTAAAACCAGTTTAAATGTATTATTTGTAACAAAAGTTTATTTTTTTGAGTGATTTTGAGTCAATAAATAGTGAAGTATTAAATGATAAATTTCAAAAACACATATCCCGTCTTTCATAATGAAAACTACAATTAAGTTTTAACTCTCAAATGATAAATTTTAAAAATTAGACATAAATCATTCAATCATTCGAACAATAATTGAAGAATTGAAATTGTCTTGCAATGTGGTAGATGTAGTCGAAATAGTGGTTGCAATGTCAATGTCAATGTCGATGCAAGGACAATCATGAACTAGAACAAATAATTCACCAAAAATGCTATTATAAATCAAATTAGTTCAACACATCCAATCAATTACCTAAAGGAACTAGTTGATGTTTTTGATCTGCCGTCTAAACTTAGTTTCTTAAATGGAGACTCAATCTCTTCAAATAGTTCAATCTCAAACAGGACATCTTCAATAGCCACTGCCAATTTCTTATCTTCATCAGCATTGTGATAACAGTTTCTTCTCTTGGCATCACGAACAACATTTCTCCAAACAGAGTCATTGTTAATTAAAGTAGATGCATTTCCTAATATTCAAAGACAGTATCTGCAAAAAAGTGAAAAACAAACTCAGTTTCAACCAACTTGAAAGTTGGAAGCAACTTAACAAAATGAACATAATAATTCATACCTAGCTCTAGTCATAGCCACATTTGTTCTGTCTATTAGAAAGAAATATAACAAGCATCAATTATTAATGAGTGTAACAAAGGCCGAACAACTTGCGGCATCTTGGGAAGAAAGTATTTCTGCAAAACAAAAACAAAAAAAACAGACATTTCATTATGTATCAAGTAATAATATAATAAGTAATAACACAATGTTAAATACACCTTTATGTATCTTACCTTGCTCAATTTGCTCAGGATTTTCAAGATCCTCACTAGTAATAAATGATAAAGATGCTTCGTCAAGCCAATCTTGGGTACAAATACACCTTATGTATCTTACCTTGGATTTTCAAGGGCTTCCAGGGTTGCCAGTGTCAAAGAGCTACGGTAAGGATCAAGTACTCTTCCTCCAGTACTGAAAGCAGATTCAGAGGCTACAGTGGATATAGGTATAGCCAACACATCTCTTGCAATTCTTGCAAGTATAGGAAATCGGCTTGAGTTCACCTTCCACCATCTAAGTAAATCAAAATATGGACAAGGTTCTTCTAAACGTTCATCCAAATACTCTCCTAATTCAGATTCTGGTGTACTGCACTCGTCTGATTTGTAGAATTTAGAACAATCATAAGGATCACCAACTTCATTAAAAACATCAGACAAATTAGAAGAACTACCTAGAGGTGACACCACCCTACCAGAATACTCCTCATAGATAGACTTCAAATATGAATATAATTTTTCTTTCAAAGAAGTGGTGTCATTACTAGTGTAAATCTTTTTTGCCATCCATATCACAAGCTTTATTTTTCGTCGAGGGTCTAAAACCATAACAATCAACAACAACATATTCAGGCAAGTAGGATCTCCCCAATATTTGTCGTATTTCTCCTTCATCTTTTTAGCCATTGACTTGGCTTTTTCATCTTCATTATTACACATTTCAACAATTTTCACCCCGACACCGAAAACGTCAAACATATACAAGTTTCTTGTTAAATAAGAAGATCCTGAAACGCGTAGTGTAGCTTCATGAAAAAACTTCAGGAATGGAAGAATTAAAGCAACATGCTCCCAATCTTCAGGTGTAGGCAACTTATTCACTTCATTAACATATTTCTAGCATTTGAATTCAAACTCTGTAAAGGTCTTTTCATGTTTCAAAGCAGCATTCAACATTGTGTATGTCGAGTTCCACCGAGTCTCAGAATCTAATCCAACATAACCTTTATAATTTAACTCAGGATCAATACAATGCTTAAATATATCAAACCTCGAAGGAGAGCGTCTAACATATTTCACAGCTCCACGAATTCTCAAAATAGAATAATTTATTAAGCTCATTCCATCCTTCACAATAAGATTTAATACGTGTGCACAACATCGCGTGTGAAGGTACTCTCCGTTCAAAACTAGACCATTATGTGATAGAAGCCATCTTTTGAGATGTTGAATTCCAACATCATTTGAGGAGGCGTTATCCACGGTCACACTAAGCACACGACCTAACTCCCAACCATTCAAGCATTGTTTAACCGTTTTGGCCATTATTTCTCTCGTGTAGTTAGTGACTTGAAGAAAATTTAAAATCTTATTTTGCATTTTCTAATTGTTATCAATGAAATGAGCTATGAGACACATGTAATTAAAGTCTTGGGTGGATGTCCAAGTGTCGCTGGTGAGACATACTCGATGACAATGTTGTGACAAAATATTCTTCAGCCTTGTTTTTTGTGTGTCCCATTGCTTTAAAATATCACGTGCTAGTGTAGTGCTTGATGGAAATTTAAACCTCGGTTGTAAACCATTAGCAAACTTATGAAAATATGGATGTTCCACTTGTCGAAACGGGATTTCCATGGCTACAAACATGTTCGACTAACTTCTTGTTCAAATTTCGGAAAAGAAGGGGATGAACTAACAACTTCCCTACTTGCCATTGAACATGAAGCTAATTCATGCTCCCCATTCGCCACATTTTCTAGATAATCTTCACATCTAGTCAAATGGGCTCGCATCGCGCTTGTTCCACTGCTGTATTGGATCATGCGACTACAATAATTGCATGTTGTTGATCTTGTTTTGCCTTGTTGTGGGGGTAAAATGATTCCATGCTTGCAACCTATTTTTACGCTTAGGCGGCAACATAGCGGTGTTTGAAACTGAAGGAGGAGGAATAGAATCAAAACTCCCTTCCATATAAGAGTCTACAATGTTATATGACCATCCATGTTGACGTTTTACTGAAAAAATTGACAAGAGATGCATGTCAAAAGTTATTTAAAGACACTAGTAAAGAACTAACCAAATAATTTTGTATTGGGAGCAATGATTTAATAGAAATGCAATCTTAAACTAAACTATAAGAACAATTGCGATAACATAAACAATCCATCCCCATTACATATAGCAACTGCAAAAATACATATAACAACAACAATGCACTCCATTCCCCCTAATTTGACTAAAATAACCTGAAAAATTCAATTCAATTGAATGTACATTTCTTCATGGCCATCTAAGTGCACATATTATAAACTTCTCACTTCTTGTTAAATGCATCCACCAAACTCTTCTTTTCACAAATTCTTCTCACAACCACTTAAACAAATCCTTTACATGCATGTTTTGCTAATGCTTAACACATACCTTATGTTATTAATTAGATGACAGTGGATATTTTAACATTAACTTCAAAATAAAATTATAGATAGTAACTGCCCATAATTCCATTGTACTTCAATCTGCATATGACTAATTTTATGCAATACTAGTTCAAAGAGATATTCCAAATTAGAAGAACTAGGGGACCTAAAAAGAAATTTTCACAATACTACATCAAACACGGAGAAAAAAAAACTACAACAGCTTTGAATCATTGTGAAAGCACATACTGAAATAGATTGAAATAATAGTCTCATATGAAAAGAAAAATGTCAACAAAAAATCTCCAAAAAAAACGTCATACTCAATTCAGAATCAACACGAACACGTGAAAGGAAATAACTAACAATGAAGCAAATGATTGATATAGAGGGACACAAGAATACACGAAAGAACGAATTATAGGAGAATGAGAAACACAACCATCAACAGTCTGCTTAGGCAACAACTCATAAACCCCAAAACATGTCAAAAACGTACAAAAACAAAGATGCCTATTGTCAAAATCAATTTAGACAACACTACTAGTATTAGTATATAATATATAATATGCAAAATTCCTTTGCAAAATGAGCACAAATCAAGCCCAAAATATCTATATCATACAACACCTTTTTGTATCAAAAATTTTGTTTAGGTGGGTGGGTAGGATCACATTATGTTGATTGAACTACAAACTTAACGCATACTTATATATGAGATTCCAAAATATGCGACAGTCAATTCTTTCTATTTATAAACTAGTAGTAATTTTTTTAATCAATATAAACTAGTAGTATAAAGATAAGAAAGATATAAATAATCTCAAATTTAGTAAGAAAGACCAAATCCTGAGCAATTATAAATATCTAGAGCAAGTATGTACCGCTGAATCCATCAATTGGAGACAGTGAGGTCAACAGAAAATTGGTCAATTTGGTGATCTATAAAATGGCCCGTATGGTGTTTCATATGTAAGACATCATTGGTTATTGATAACAAAGCTCACACAAACACAAAACCGTCAGAAATAAACTCCGCCAACACAAGGGTTTTAGGAATTTAGCAATAGTGAATATCCTAGGGCTTGTTTACTTTCCAAAAATGTCTTCAACTTTCATTTCCAAAAATTTGAATTCATTTAAATTGCAAGCAACAATAACAAAGACTCCACTGTGACAAAGAGAAGGTGAAAAGCTTGGTAGGAGAATGCATTTATGGAAATAATGTAAACATTGTTTTGACATTTTCAAAATTTCTGGAAATAGTAGTTTGGCTTTCAAAAATTGTAAAAGAAAACGGTGAGAGAAATATTGATTCTTGTTTTTTCTAATGCTTTTTAGTTTCAGTGGAAATGAAAACATAAAAAAAGCCAAGTAAACAGGCCTTAATCTTTCAAAACAGTTACTATCATCAATAATATATGTCAGCCTATTTATCCATTGGCCTCCCATGCAAATGATCATTTCAAAATTATATCATGTACCACTTATTGGACAAAGGGTTTGAGCCACCGATTTTCAGCTATCTAGAACAAATATAAAGCAAAGATGGGGGACCCAAAATTGTAAAACCAGTAAGAAATAAGAAGTAAGGAGCTACAATTTATTCCATTGCAGTATTATACACATATGGCAGCATGCTCTTGACAAGATGTATAAGTGAGAAGGCTAAATAACACAAAATTACTCCTTTTTAAACCATCAAGAACAAGAACTCCTAAAAGCCACATCCAATGGAATCACCATCAAGAACATGCACTAATCTAACATCATACTAAACAATTATCATAACTAGTCACACACACAAGAAACAAGCAAAAACAACCAACAAGACCACCTACATTTCAATAACTCAAATAAATCCTTCACCTATTGAGCAATCATACAAATTGAAAAGATTTAGCAATGGTCTTACTTTTATTTTGACAAATTGATTCAACAAATGGGTCTTCAACATAATCATTTTTCCTAAAAAATCAACACCATTTTTCCTTAGATTCATTCAACCTACACATGATTTGAAGATGAGTGAAACTAATATATGTAAAACAACAGTTTTCTTACCTTCAATATTTGAAGAGCAGCGAAACAAATACAATCTTAGAAAGCACAAGATCTACAACCAAAGCATTTGAAAATTGAAAATGATCAAAAAACTAAACACACAAATCATTAAATTAGAAGGAAAAACCCTAAATCAGAAGAAAATGAAAACCCCAACTTACCAAAATGGAGAATGAACAATAAATGAAACTTTGTTTGATATGCAATTCACGAAAATGAAAAATGGAACAGAAACACTTATGATGGAATGAGAATCAACGGTGAAGGAAGAGAAAATCAAAAATGGAAACGATAACGAGTAAAAATGGCATGCGACACTTACGATGGTAAAGAAGTATAGATGCGATGGCGAAGTTGCGATGGATATGAGAATGATTACGAAGGATGCAATGGATACGAGTCGAAGATGACGACGAATATGTTCTCTGGCTGCTGGAGAGAGTAGGAGGATGAGAGCAGAAGACAAATTGATTTGGGGCTAGGGTTCAACCATTTTGAATTTTGGGGCTAGGGTTTAGTTTTTTGATGTGTTTAGTGAAAAAAAATAATTTTATGATATTGAATACAAAAAGTTTTGAAAGTGGTTCAAACTGGTTTTTTAAAAAAGTTTAGTTAATTGGACTTTTTAAAATTTATGGTGTAGTTCATAAACCATTTAATTGGTTTGGGCTTTTCTGGTGCAATGCAATCCAGTTTATGAATGCAATCTAATTAACTACATTTTTTGCACACCCCTAGGTATGGGATGCTCTAAAGAAGAAATAAAATAATGAGGAAGCTGGAGCCAAAAAATATCTTGTTAGCTACTACCTCTAATATCATATGACAGATTAGTGTAAACTCAGTCTCATGAAATCCAAAAAATTGCTCACGAGATCATCTCTGAAGGTATGTCCCTAAATGAACAGTTTTAAATTGTCGTTGTTATTGACAAACTGCCCCCTGCTTTGAAAGATTTTAATAATTCTCTCAGGTATAAAACAAAAGAATTTTCTCTAGAAAGTCTGATAACTCGCCTCAGAATTGAGGAGGAATCCCTTAAGCAAGACCAGAAAGATGAAGTTCTTCTTGTTGCTAATAACAAGAGGAAGAAATTCCTCAGTGCAGTTGTGAAGCCAAACAACAAACAACTTAAGAATCAGAATCGCACCTTAAAGAACAACAACAAGAATGGGAACCCTCTTAAGGTCCCAATTATAAGGCAACAACCACCTCATAGAAATGGCCCTCTCCCACCTTTTCTCTGCTTTAATTGTGGGAAAGAGAGTCATATGGCATGAAAGTGTAGGAACAAGCCTGGCCCAGCTCAACAGGATAACTTGACAGAAGAGCAATTCATTGCTATGATAACTGAGATCAACCTTGTTGGTGGATCAGATGGATGGTGGATAGACACTGGCGCCTCATGCGATGTCTGTTATGATCGTGCTATGTTTTAAATATACACTACTGCTGAAGATAAGAAAGTGTTGTTGGGAGATTCCCACACCACTAATGTTGTGGGTATTGGAGATGTGAGACTGATATTCACATTTGGAAAGACCTTATTTTGAAGGATGTCGCGCACACTATAGAAATAAAGAAGAATCTGGTTTTTGAATTTCTTCTCAATAAGGCAAGGTTTACTCAGTCTATAGGGGTAAATTTGTACACCATTTCTAAAAATGGTATTTTTGTTGGGAAATGGTATGCCACTGATGGCATGTTTAAATTGAAGGTTGAAATCAATAAAATGTTTCCTTTTGCTTACATGTTGTGTGATTTTAATATTTGGCATGCTAGACTATGTTATACGAACAAACACGTGATTTCAAATTTAAGTAACTTAGGCTTAATTCCAAAGTTATCTTTAAAGAATTTTGAAAAATGTGATTTTTCCAGTCAAGCTAAAATAACTAAGAGTTCACATAAATCAGTAGTTAGAGAATTTGTACCTTTAGACTTAATACACTCTGATATATGTGAACTTGATGAGACGTTAACCAGAAATGGAAAGCGTTATTTCATCACTTTTATTGACGATTGCTCTGACTATAATTTTGTATATCTAATGAAAAATAAAAGTGAAGCGCTCGACATGTTTAAGATCTTTGTAACTTAAATTGAAAATCAATTAAGTAAAAAGATTAAGAGGTTTCGTAGTGATAGAGGAATACAATATGATTCCAATTCATTTAATGAGTTCTATAAAACGCAAGATATTATGCATGAAACTACTGCACCATATTCACCTGAAATGAATGGTAAAGGTGAAAGAAATAATATAACTCTTATTGAACTAGTTGTTGCTATTATGCTTAAATCTGGTGCTGCATCTCACTGGTGGGAGGAAATTATATTGATTGTTTGCTATGTTTTGAATAAAGTTCCTAAATCTAAAAACAAAACATCTCCTTATGAGATAATGAAGAAAAGACAACCCAACTTGTCTTATTTTCGAACATGGGGCTGTTTGGCTTATGTCAGAATCCCCGATCCCAAGCGAATTAAACTCGCTAGTAGAGCCTATGAATGTGTACTCATTGGGTATGCAGTAAACAGTAAAGCGTATAGGTTTTATGACCTAAATGGGAAAGTGATCATAGAGTCAAATGATGTTGACTTCTATGAAAATAAATTCCCTTTCAAATCGAGAAATAGTGGGGGTAGCGAACCTAGTCGCGTTCCTGTGACAAAAAGTGTTGAAAGCAACAAACAAGGCGAAACAGAAACTCAAAGAAGTAAGAGAGTAAGAGTTGCTAAATATTATGGACCCGAATATATGGCCTATAATTTAGAAGAGGATCTTGCAAATCTTAAAGAAGCTCTATTATCATTGGATGCAGATTTATGGCAGGAAGCTATAAACGATGAAATGGATTCTCTAGAGTCTAACAAAACTTGACATTTAGTAGACTTGCCTCCTAGTTGCAAACCAATAGGTTGTAAATGGATCTTGAAAAAGAAACTAAAACCCGATGGAACTGTTGATAAATACAAGGCACACCTTGTAGCCAAAGGTTTTAGACAAAGAGAAAATATAGATTTCTTCGACACTTTTGCACCAGTCACTAGAATAACATCCATCAGGGTGCTCATATCACTTGCGGCTATGCATAACCTGGAGATACACTAGATTGATGTCAAAACAACCTTTTAAATGGTGACCTGGAAGAAGAAATTTATATGGAACAACCTGAAGGTTTTGTAATTCATGGACAAGAAGACAAGGTCTGTAAGTTAGATAAGTCTTTGTATGGTCTTAAACAAGCTCCTAAGCAATGACATGAAAAATTTGATAACTTGATTATATCGAATGAGTTTAAAGTGAATGAAATTGACAAACGTATTTATTATAAATATGTAAATGGCATTTGCACTATCATATGTCTCTATGTAGACGACTTACTCGTATTTGGTTCAAACATTCATGCTATAAATAATGTAAAATCATTGTTGAGTAACAACTTTGATATGAAAGACCTTAGAGAAACGAGTGTAATCCTTGGAATCAAGATTACTAGGTTAGAAAAGGGAATTTCTTTAGATCAGTCTCAATATGTTGAAAAGATCCTAAAGAAATATAAATACTTTGATTGTAAACCTGTTTGCACACCATATGATGCAAGTGTGAAACTTTTCAAGAACACTAGTGAAGGTGTTAGACAAACTGAATATGCGAGCATCATTGGCAGCCTCATGCATGCCATTGATTGTACTAGACTCGACATTGCATACGTCGTGGGATTGTTGTGCAGGTTTACTAGTAGACCTAGTATGGAGCATTGGCACGTTATCAAAAGAGTCATGAGATACCTAAAAAGGACCATGAGTCTAGGATTACATTATCAAAGATTTGCTGTCGTCCTTGAAGGATACAGTGATGCTGATTGGAACACCTTATCAGATGACTCCGAAGCAACTAGTGGCTATATTTTCAATATAACCGTTGATGTTGTATCTTAGAAATTGAAGAAACAGACGATACTGGCTCAGTCCACTGTGGAGTCTAAAATGATAGCACTAACTACTTTTAGTGAAGAAGCAAGCTGATTGAGATGCTTGCTATAGCTGAGATCCCTTTATGGGAAAAACCTTTGTCAGCTGCGTTGATCCATTGCGATAGTACCGCAGCTATTGAAAAAATTGGGAACTGTTATTACAACGGTAAGAGATGACAAATAGGTCGTAAGCACAACACAATTAGATAATTACTTTCTAAATGAGCTGTTATAGTGGATCATGTACGCACTGATGAAAATTTAAGATCATTTGACGAAAGGATTAGCTAGAGAGAAAAACCTAAATACATCCAAAAGGTTCAATGTGTCATCCATGATGGTAACTCAACCTAAAAGACTGGAGATCCCAAGAATTAGGTTTAATGTGTAATAACAAGTCATAGTGATATGAGATGGACATGCTATATTATATATGAGAGAAGCATGATTCCTGAAGCGATAAAGGAACGAGATAATAGAAACTCTTAATGAGATCTATACTCTATGTGGAGTGGAGTACCTAGCTACATGAGTAGTCTTGATAGACTCACCTATGTGAATGTGGAAGTGGGGCTGCTTCCTATGGAATTTCAAGGCCGAATTCCTAGAATGTTCACTATACTGGGATACACGTGCAGGGCCATAAATGCACGAGATTTTGAAAATACATCCAATGAAAAGGTTGTGTGTGGGTTTGATGTCATAGATAGAGTTCAAAACTATGAGTCACTCTTGTTGAATCTGAATCTTACTTGCTCTATAAGGGCCCGTTTGATGGACAAGATAACGAGACACGATATGATACACGTATCCTATTCCTCCCTAATTCTTTGTTTGATGCACCAATCGGATATGATACGATAATCAATTTTTTTAAATAATTAGTTTGCAGCCGTATTTTCTTATGGTGAGTTAAAATAATCCGTAAGCAGATATCCTTTTTCGCGTTTCTCTCTTCCCCTGACCTCAACGAGTCCCGTTCGAATCTCACTGTGGCACTCATCTATTTTTTTTATATTTGCCCTAATTTCCTTTATTGTTTTGATGAAATAATTTTCTAATTGATTTTATGATTGGTATGATGTTTTTGGTTGTTTTCTTATTTATTTTATTCTATAATAATATAAAAAAAAATTGATGAAAAATAATAATTATTTTCGTTTTGAGATGATGTTATGATACTAAGGGCTTGTTTGATTGTGTTTTACTTTTTAGTTTTTGAAAAATATTTTATAAATAAATTTTAAAAAATTGTTTTTAAAAAGAAAATTTAAAAAAATTTGTTTGCAACTTTAATTTTTTAAAACAGTCTTTGACTAGAGAATTAAAAAAACTGAAAAATAAAAAGTAAAACACCATTTATTTGTTTTGCTTTTTTAGTTTTAAAAAGTATAATATTAAAAATAGTTTTAGAAAACAGTTTTTAAAAACAAGTAATACAAACAAATTATTTAGTTTTTAAATTTTAAAATACTAAAATAGAGTTTTTGGGATTTGAATCAAACAAACTCTAAGTCATTCTTCAATTGTGATAG
>JBBPBP010009777.1:41458455-41470891 GCA_037974735.1 Cicer chorassanicum
AGAAATCACAATTTTTATGATAGTGAGTCATTCTTCAATTGTGATAGATAAAGAAATCACAATTTTTATGATAGTGAGTCATTCTTCAATTGTGATGGATAAAGAAATCACAATTTTTTCAAGTATATAAAATTACTTCATAAATTATTTACATTTTTTAGCATTTTTATTTATTTATAAAAAATTATATGAATGTTATTTTGAAAGAAAAAAAAATTAAATAGATTTTAAGGACAAATTTGTTATTTTATCAAAATATAAATCATATCATCTTGTTATCTGTTGTGTATCAAATGCTGAATAAGATAAACTAATCTTATCAAGTTTGTTATCATGTGTACATCAAACACATGACATGATAACTCTTTATCCTACCCATATCCTATCCTGCTCCTTATCATATCCTGTGCTTATCCTATCCGGTCTATCAAACGGGCCCTAAAGGTTTAAGTCAAGAGACACATCTGTTTATGCACAATCTTATAGAAGCGTTTGACGCTATTTCAGAAACCTTCTTTTCAAATTCAAGTGGGGGATTGTTGGAAATGATGATGATATTAATGAAAGATTGTGGGAAATAATGATGACATTAATGAAAGCTAGTGTTGGTGTGAATTGAAAAATAAAGAAATCCTACACAGGAGGGATATCACACACTAGTAGTGTTTATAAGGTGAAAGTATGAAACTTAGGGTGTGTCCCAAGGGGTACCCCAATTTTGTGAAGGAGGAAGAACGCATGTAAAATTGACTATCACACACGTGCGCCGCAGCCGCCGTCCGGCTCGGTCGGGGCCGGGCTTGGACTAAGTGGTGTATTATTTTTTAGTATATGAAAAATTAATAAATTAATTATTTATTTAATATTAAACGAATGCTTGCGTTTTTATCTCTCATTGATACGTTAATTACGTAATCGCCCTCCACCGAGTCAACATTCAACATCTAATCCAGTCTTCCTTCTTGAATTCGTGCATCTGTTTATTGCTTGGTCAAACCCTAATCATTGGACTCACACATCTGATTATTACCTGGTCAAAAACCTAGTAAAGTTTGGAGCGCACGTTTCTGTGGTAAAAAACCTAGGGAAGTTTGGAGCGCACGTTTTGTGAATCTGGACTGATGGATCGCTAGTTTTTCTCTTATCCAGTTGTAGATTTTTTCTATAAATAGAGGGTTCTTCTCATTGGAAAGACACACCAAAAGCTCTCCGCATATGAGGCTTTTCTCTACTTCTCCCCTTTTCTTTCTCAGTTCTTTTTTTTTTTTTCTTTTGAGTGGTCATAGTACCATATTACGAGTGGCAGCCATCTGACTGCCATATTGAGGGTTTAATTCTAGAACGGTTTTCTACGGTGCAATGGAACTCCGATACAGTGTATTTGAGCTATTTTATTCTGAGGACTTCGTAGTTGATAGTCTGTCTTGCATAATTTGGGCAATGCCACAAAACATCTTAAAAAGAGCGACCTAGTTTGCGACTCAACTCAGTAATATTTTCGATAACATAAATTGATTTTTAAAATTTTTTCGAAAACTAAAAAAAAAAACAAATTATTATATCTTGTCCTTGATTATTATATTAATAGATATTAATGATTTCGCTGCAAAAAATACTAGATGTCCTGTTTCTTTTATAATTCTAGAGATAACTTTTTTAAAGAAAATTAATGATAATCTAAAATAAATAATATTAACTATCTTTTTTGTGGCTTTAAAATTAATTTTAGCGTTTTTTAATTCATTTACTAAATATATATAAATTATAAATGTTTATATATTAGATTAAATATAAAATACTATTTTTAAATAAATACGTAAGTAACATTTTTTTTAAAAAAATTTACTTAAACACAAAAGGCATAATCTCGTTTTTTTTTTAACCGGGACCATAGAAGTCTCTTATATATTTTTTACGGTAACCTCTTATATTTTTTATCGGGACCATAAAAGTGAGTTTGTCCAACGATTATAAAGACACCCAAACCTAAAGTCCAAACACTTGAAAACGGACGTTCATTGCTTTGAACGTTAAAACAAATATGTTAAAGTGGTGGAGGACGATAACCTCGTTTTACTTAAATTTATTTTAAAATTTTAACTTTTAATATAAAAACCTAAAACTACCGTTTATTTTCCTTTTGGTTATAGTGATGGAAAATAATTTTCATATTTTAAAATTATAAACGAACTCTCTTTGTTACTTGTAATAAGATTTTCCTATAAAGTTTGTGGATGTTAAAATATTTAGTTTTAATATTAAATTTTTTCAAAAACTGTATTACTTTTAGGTAGTTACTTTTATAATTATTGATATTACAAGAAAAAGAAAAAAAGTTATATTTTTTAATGATAAATTAAATATAAATATTTTTGTAAAGAAATTATTAATTCAGTGAAATTATGAAAAATGTCTTATAATATTAATGAAAAAAGTGAAATTATTATCGATAATTGTTACACTAGTCGCTATTTTACTATTATTTTCTACAAATTTTGAATCTTGGCCAATTTATACATGACAAATAGTATAGTAATTACACAGGTAGAAGAGACCACTATTTTCTGCAGCAGATTTGTTAACTTGATATGTACATATTTCATCATTAACTTATTTTTTTGTCTTAGAAAAAGTAATAAATTATATCATAATTAATTTATATAATTGTAAGATTTGAGTTTAAATCCGAACAAAATATTTAACTTAACAATATCAAAATTTGTCAACTGAACTGCAACTTAAGGACGAAAATTAACTATTTTAATTACTTATAATAGTGAATATTTTTATATAAAATGTAAACAAAAATTAGCATAATGTTTATAAACAATAAAAGATAATTCTTTTTCTGAAAATTTTTATAAAATATAAAAATCAATAAATAACTATTTAATTTATAAAAATATCAATTTATTAATTTATAAATCAAATATATCAAAACTCTTAAATTTAAGAGTAGAAACTTCCTTAAGCCAAAAACAAAATTGAACAAATCCATAATCGTGTCTTTTTCCACAAAGGATTTCAAGGGACTCCATGTGAGGAATCCAAGTTCAAAAAGTTATTGGCGGTGCCGAGTGGACAATTTAGTTCCAATTGCATCATTTTTTAATCTTTGTGACCGTTTTATGTTTTTTAATCTTTTGTCTTTTTTGTGCAAGAGATTCGGTGTATTCCAAATATTTTAAAACTAAAGCTTAATTAGTAATAATTACCACAACGACAAATACAAGAATCTCGATTAGTAGGACAAAATTATTTAAAAAAACATTAACACATAAGTATAGAATGATGACTTTGTATTTTATGAAAATAATAATGAGATGATAAATAAATTCTAACACAACCTCATGAAATTAAACTTGGAATAAGAAATCAAACACAATAATATCAATATTTCTTAATTAATCTAAAACTTAAACATCATAATGACATATTATTATTAAATAAAAATTTGGAGATTATAAAATTATGCCGATATGTATACAAAAATTAAAGATATCACAATATCTATATATTATAATTGTTTTTTTTTACATGTTTTCATATTTTAAAATTATTTTATTTTTTATTTTTAATTTCATCAAAAGTTTATTTCTCTTTGTATTCGACTAAATAAATATTCAAGAATTTATGTCTTACATAATTTCACATTTGACTCTTCACAACTAAAATTATTTAATAATTTTTATTGAAGGCAATGCTTAGTTTTTAGTGAGGTAAAAAATACTCTATCCGTCCTAAAATATAATAAAAATGAAGTAAAGAATGTTTTCTTCTTGTTTACACAAATCAAAGTTTAAAGTATTTCATTAATAATAACGTGTTTAATACATTGAGATATTTTCACCAAAATTTGGAAACTAGTTAAAAATAAAGCTGCTTTTGATAACAAGTGAGCATCCTTGTTCGTTTGTCTCCAAATAAATTCAAGTGAGAGTTAATGTAGAAAGTAGAGTGACTATGCCTACAAGCTCGAATAATATCACCAAACTCAAAAATGTTGTTGTTGTTAGCGTTTAGACTGTCAACAACTGCCTTAAATTCCAATTCAAAATCTATCGGAGCCAAATGTAGTTCATGTACCCAATTCAATGCTGAAGTAATCTAAGCTCTTCTCTCACGTGAACTGCACACACATGCGTAAACCACTCTATTTTGGTTAGGATAAAAGACCAAACTCGTCACAAATAATTATACAAATATCCACCTGATTGCACTGCACAGAGAAATACGCGTCAATGTTTCATTTCAGTCGTTTGTGGCTTGGAGTTGTCCACTGCATAACAATAGGGGTTGTCTGCAACTGCTGTGGCATTTTTTGTGCAGCAGACTAGCCCTCGTGCAACATAGATGCACGCTCATAAACTACAGACACACCTTTAACCATGTTGTTCCAAATACGATTGTTGCGTGGCTTCTAAAGACTTCATAATGCATAAGCAAAATGGTCTGAATCCGAAGAAAACAACAGACACTGAACACAAAAAATCAGTGTTGCAACATCCATTTCCAATTCTCTAGATTGCTGGAACGCAACAGAAAAAACACATTGTTGCCAAACTGTTTGGACAAGAGAAAAAAATGTGGTAACTGTCCTCTATTCCATCTTTGCAAAGAGCACAATTATGAGGACACATGACTCCATGGTATTACAATCTCACCTTTGTGGGGATGCAATTTCGGCAAATGAGCCATAAAAGGTTTTTAAATTTGGGAGGAATGTGTAGGCGCCAAATAAGGTACCATGGGCCAGGCATCTTGATTTTGAAAGTATCTATAAGATCTTCGGTGCATAGTCTATAATCAATTTTGACGGAATATATGCCACTCTACGCTACATGCCGAATTCTTCGATCTTCGATAACTTAAGGAAATAGAGGTGTACTCAAGATTTTTAGAACCATCTCTGGTGTGAATAATGTGGAGATAAAATAAACATTCCAAGCCTTGCCATGATGACTAATGATGTCAGCAACTGTCAACTAATTTAAATTGGTATTCACATAATTTGATTAGGTGATCGATGATCCATCAAATAACCAACTATAAGAGGGATAATATCATTAGAACCAATACACCATCGGCTACTTGCTCGGACTACAAACTTATCGCTCCAAATGCTTCTCCAAACATAACTCGGATTGTGACCTATTGTGGAATTTAAAAAATCGGTGTGCAAAAAGTATTTAGCTTTGAAGAATCATGCAATGAAAATGTCTTTATTAACCATCATGTGCCAATATTGCTTTCCCAAAAGAGCGTAATTGAATGTTGTGATGTTTTTGAATCCCATACTTCCGTCATTCTTATGCATTAAAATTTTATCCCATGACAACCAAGGGATACCTTTAGATTGTGTGCTATTATGGCTCCACCATAATGAATTCATTATCCTCTCAATTTCATTAGCAAGCAAGTGTGGATGGAAAAAGGAATATGCTCATGACATAAGTCGGTATAGATTGTAGAATGAATTTTATGAGAATTTTCCAACCAGCCTTTGACAAACATTTGCTGCTCCAAGAATTGATTTTCTTCTAAACTCTATCAATGATAAAGTTAAGAGTGGATTTCTTGCTTCGTCCGATCATAGAGAGAAGTACTAAGTACTTCCATATGCCAAGAACTAAAAGTACTCTAAGAGTATAAAAAATGAAGTCGTTTACTATAGTGGGCACATTATGACTGCAAAATATCTTAAATTTTTAGTAATTAATTGTCTGAAATGAGGTAGCTTCGTATGTGGTTAATATATTTTTCATAAATAGAGCTTCATTGTCACATGCCTTGAAGAATACGAAGCAATCATCTGTAAATAGTAGATGTAAAATAATTGGAGCATTTCTATAGATTTTGTGTCATAAATCTCACCTGGTGCTTCTGTCTGTCTGAAAAGACTCGAGAGTCCTTTCGCGCACACGATGAACAAATAAAGAGATAGAGGGTCTCCTTGTCGGAGGCCTTTTTTAGGGATGATAGGGCCAACAAACTTGTTTACAATAATTGAATACTCCATAGTTTCCACACAGAGAATAATTCAGGTTATCCACTGAGAAGAGAAACTCATCTTTGTCATGATCCACAAAGATAGTCCCATCTAACAAAGTTAAAGAATGATGTATTTTAATTTTAATTTTGGACCAAATATATTGTTCTTCCTTGACCCTTTTATTTATTTATAATTTAATAGGGCAACTACTCCTAATTAGATGGTCGTAAATCTGCCCCTAAATTATTGGTAGTGCATAATTGTCATAGCTAACTCGTTTTTTGACGCTACGGAGAATCAAACATGGAAGCACCACATCCAACCTAGAGTGTATGTGAATTGACCATTGGTTGAAATAGATATGTACTGCCTTTGTCCTTATATGTAAAACCCTTTGATAATTTGTTTTTGTAAGACCCTTTTTAATTTACAAGATGCATTAATTACTTTTTCACAAAAATACCCTTAATTAAATGAAAGAATTAACAAATCATTCATTTTCTCTTTATGAATAATGAAGGATAATTTTGGAAAGAGAATTTACATTGTTGACACATTTATTTAGATTACTATTTTCCTTAACTTTTGTTCATTGATAAAAGAAGTCTTACAATTAAGGACGGAGGTAGTATATATGTATAACCATTTTTACTAAAATAAAATCATTTCATTACAATGGAAACGAAGTCGGTTAGTAAATAATTATTTTTATTAAAAGAAAATCATTTCATTGCAATGAAAATGAAGTCAGTTAATAATACAACATGGTAAAAACGATGAAATTTTTATATTTAGACACCTCTAATTTTCCATTATCGAGACAAATGGACCGTTGGCCCACATAGCCCATAATGGATAGGTCAATCTTGAAAAATTACGACCTATAACAAAGTGGGCCAGACTGAATTGGCCCATTCATGTGTACAGCCCTTTGAACTCGAGCAGGTTGGACTAGGTCGGCCCATTTGATATCTCTAGTCACATCACTAACATATCACATCACCAAGTCTATTCTTTCTCTTTCACGATGTTATTTGGATGTATAAGCGTCTATGAAATATTTTCCAAACGATAATTATAACACATGTCTTGGATATATAGTCATCCTAATAGTAGGGTGTGAACAACTACAATAGGTTGTCTATAAACATATTTAACCATAATTTTTAGTTGAATAACTAAAGTATTGGTAAATAGTCTTTTATGAACTTAGAATACTTGATCGCACTTGCTAATTAAGATGCTCTTGACGACTTTTTGGGTATCTAACTTAGAATAACACAATCAAGATGATTCTCTTGAGCTCAAAGTATAGCTTGCATCAACCCTCATTGCCTCCCCCTCCATACCCTTCACTTGGGGCATGCTCCAATTTGTTCTAGCCATAAACATCTGTCTTCTTCTACTCAAAGATGGATTACAAAACCATTGACGTTTTGAAAGGTTGTAAAAGTATCGTTTATATTGATTTTTAGATAGTGAGGCGGAGGTTTCAACCAAGTCCAATCTACAATACAATGTTGCGTCTGCTGTTAACGAGGCACCAAAGTATTCTCTATTATCTAGTCCACCTAACAAATTTGAACATGTCTGGGAACCTTAAAACTAGTCTTGTTAGCATAAAGTTGACATTAACAAGCACAAACTAACACTAACATTGATTTAGTGTCGCTGTCGTGGCTGATGCTTCCACGACTCGTAGCTAACTCTTAGCATCCACCATTTAGTAAGAAATACTAATTAAATGCTAAGACATTCATATAGAGGTTGAGGCTAATAGTTGTCTTGACTTAGCTCACACTACTTAGCACAATGCATATTCTCAAAAACCAAATACATCATTATTCATTTTAGATGTATTCAAATTAGAATGCCCATAAGCCAAGATTATCAAAATCACAAAGAAACACCTAAATTTTTTTAGAAGCAAAATTCATTATTAGTCACAAGAACAATTTGTGTGCTAGTCATTGGTACAAGACTCAACATTCAAATACAATTAAGCACATGGAGTAGGATAAAGATGTTTACAAATATCTATGAACACAAATAATAGTAATCTATTACCTGTCTTATTAGATAAAAATACTATTTGTCTTCTAATATCCACGTATACTTAAAAAAAATGCATTTTGTAATAGTTATGTGATATTTCTTCCTCCTCTTCTGTTAATATAAAAGAATATTAATACACCAAAATATTAATATATCACATTCTCACTTTGATAAATATAATATGGTACTCGCGAGTACCGATACTTTTACATTTGAGTTCATCCTATCAACTTGTATGTAGCTTAAATATCTATTTATTTTACATGTGGCTCTTAGACTATCCACCCTATCCACATGACATATTTATCCATAGATAGTTGCGGATACAATTTTTTTGCCATCCCTAGAGTTGGCTAAGGATGATAAGTGATCGGAATAAGATATAAATCATCTTTTCTAGTAACTGCTGATCCAAAAGTTTCACTCATGTCTAAATCTTCATTTTTGACTCCATTGGGAAGCTTCCAATCAAAGTGATACAATAACATTGCAAGTGGAAACTCAACATTGATCAAACCAAATGTGATTCCTGGACACATTCTTCTTCCAGCACCAAATGGAATAAGCTCAAAATTATTTCCCTTATAGTCTATACAACTTTCGATGAATCTTTCGGGATAAAATCTCTCTGGATCAACCCAATGATTTGAATCTCTTCCAATTGCCCAAGCATTCACTATGATTTTGCTTTTAAAAGGTATATTATATCCATTTATCTCACAATCTTGTCCACACTCTCTTGGAAGCAATAATGGAGCTGGAGGGTGTAATCTCAACGTCTCTTTAACAACATACTTTAAATATTTTAATTTCTCTATGTCCCATCCATTGAGGTTTTTTTCTTTATCAAATACCTCTCTTACCTCAGCTTGTACCTTCTCCATTATTCTTGGATTTTTAATCATCTCAGCCATTGCCCATGCTATGGTAGTAGCTGATGTCTCACTTCCACCTCCATAAATATCCTTCAAAATAAAGAGATCTAGTTATAGTGAATTTGATTTGAAATTTGAAAAGCACCCATCTTTATATAAGAAAGACTAAATTATTAAATATATATCTTATTTCATACCAAAATTAATTGTAACTCCTTTGGAAACCATCCACAAGAAAAGAAAAACAAAACCAAATAATAGATTATAGACCAATAGATGCTTACTGTAAATGGGTTATTCATTAGTTGCCCCAAAACTTATTTGAAATGCTAAGAATAATATCAATCATATGTTGGGAGCTCACTAGAAGCAATAATATCAAGCTAAAATCTTTTTAGACATTGAAAATATAAATCATCATTTTTAAATAAAAATAAATATTGTCTATTTGCTGCTGAATAAACATTCAATCAACACAAAAGTTGATAAAAATAAGGAAATCATAAATTTCTAGTTAACCATAGAAAATATATTAATATGCTTACCAAGATCACAGCTTTGACACCATCATCACTTAAACAATTCTGCTTCAACAGCACATCTACAAGATCTTCTTCTACTTCTTGATCTTCATTAGCCCTTAATTTATTAACCTCCCTATGCTCATTAATAATGTTTTGCATAATAACATCAGCTTGTTGATGCAACTTTTGAAGCTTAGGCTTCAATCCAGAAATGTTTTGAAGCAATTTCCAAGAAGGGTACAAATCTCCCAAATTAAATCCTCCAGCAACTTTGACAGCTTCCCTTACCAATGATATAAATTTTGTATTTTCCTCACACTTTTTCCCAAAGGCTGTTCTTGAAGTGATTGTAGATATTGTTGAAAAAACTTCTTTTGTAAGATTGATTGATGACCCTTCTTTTGAAGTAATCCATTTAATGAGATTAGTAACCTCTTCATCTCTAATTGGTTGAAAAGATTGAACACTTTTTGAACTTAATAGCTCAAGTGTACAAATTTTCCTAAGTTGTCTCCAATAATCACCATAAGGTGCAAAAGCTATACCAACATTATTATAACTCATTATCGTTGAAGCTTGAATTGGAGGCCTTGATGAAAAGATAAGATCATGAGTTTTCATAACTTGTTTAGCACATTCAGCTGATGAAACTATAATAGTAGAAACTTCTCCTAGCTTTAGATGCATTAAGGGACCATATTTTGTTGATAATTCTCTAAGTCTATGATGGGGAAGTGAACCAACAAGATTGTGTATGTTTCCTATGATAGGTACTTTCCATGGACCTGGTGGTAAATTTCGAGTTGAATTTGATTTCTTGGTTACTATTTTGTGTGACATAAACACAAAAATGAAAAGGGAAAGAATTGATGCAAAGTATAGGAAATGAGAATCCATATTGTTGGAAACAGAATTATGACTCTCTTGCTTTGTGATGGAACTCTGTTTGTAACTCTAATATATAGAATGTAGAAATTTCATAATCTTCTAGTATCATGTATTGGTAATGTATTTCATGGAAAAAAAATGTTCCAAAATGAATAGTTGTCCCAGTACAAAATTCTATTAGTTTTTTTATTTTTTATTTTATTTTAGAAGAGATAATAAATCTATCGAAATTAATTCACACAATTGTGAGTTGTTGAGTTTGAATTCGAAACAAAACGTCCAATATAACAATATCGACATTTACCGATTAAACTAAGACTTAAGGACTCTATTAGTGTATTTTAAACTACTAGAATAATTGTATTTATATTTATTTATCATTTTTAAAGTGCATTACGATATTAATTATTTATAATTTTTTAATTATTTATTTATAAGAAATAAATAAATATAATTGTAAATATTCAAAGGTATGATTAGAAAAATAATTGATTTTATGAAAAAGAACTAAATTTTTTGATATTAGAGAGAACTCAGTCTATATGTGAGTTAAAAATAGGAACCAAAATAATAGTAGTTAAGAGAGACTCAAGTGAAAGTTGGAGAGAACTCAGTCTATATCTGAGTTAATTTTTTTTTTTTTGAGTGAATTAAAATTTAAATGAGATAAATCTCAGAATTTATTAAGATCAGGATATACCTGAAATAGATGAGTTAATCCTTTTATTCTTAATCATTTGTCCTATAGCTCTAATTTTGAAACCTTTTTACATCGGATCACAACATATCAAAATTGGGTACTAGACTCTATCCCCAATAAATTGGAAATTATTACGTACCCCAAATCAATACTGCCAAAAACCCCGCCTGCAAAACATTAAATTTTATTTTATAATATTTAACTTAATATAAATAGTTGATAAAAAAACTTTAAATAAATAAAACCCGGACCCTGCAGTTAGTTTTTTTTATATGGATCACACGTGTTTGTATTTTTCTTAAGGTCGTCATTTATAACCAATATAATATTTGAAATTATGAAAAAATAATAATTCATTTGATTTTATAAAAATATTATTAAAAATTGTAAGTATTATTGTTTGATATATATTTGTAATATAAAAATATGAATTAATGTTGTGACAAATGATATATATGCATAATGTGTCTTATATATAATTTATATATATTATAATTTTATTACAATTTTTATCTAAGTTATACACTTTCGTAAGAGGGGTTGCAATGGAAAATGACAAATCGAAATAATTTATTGATCAGTGAAAAACATTGCAAAAATCCTTAAAAGAAATCTGTAAACATTAAACATCTATTCAAAACCGTACCTTTAACTAAATATATAAAAAGTTATAAAAAAAATTTAAAAAATTATTATTTACATTGATAGAGTACTTCATAGCTTTTATGTATTTTTCAGTAAAATAGATAAATCAAAACTATGTAATTTTAAATATAAAATAGTAGATGTGTTAGTTGAGTTTAATTTGCATATTTACGATTTAAAAATTGGATTTGAAAGGTAGGAACACTACACTATAAAAACTTAGTTTTTTAGACAAGATTAACAAAATGTCCCATCTTAGCTAATATCTTATTTTATTGTTTGAAATACTTTTTAAAGATAGTAGAGTTATTAAAGTGTTACCACTCAAGTGCCATAATGATAAAAAAAGTTAACAAGATATATCATCTCAACCAAATTTTATGAATGATATTTAAGTTTTATTACTTGGAGTTTAAGGCCACCAAACTCAAACGCCCTAAGACTAGATTGACTTGACAAAATATAATGGTATGTTTGTTTAAAATTTTTAAAAAGTGAGTTTTATTTTATATTTTTAAAAATGATTTCTATGAGAATTTATTTTAAAATAGTATAATTTATTTTAGATTTATTTTTTGCTGATTAAAAAAAATGTAATTTTAACATTTATAATTCAAATATTCATTATTAAATATTTTAACATGATAATTCATGTTTTTTAATAAGTATTTTTTAAAAATAATTTTTATGAAGAGTTTTTGAAAATAACTTTTCATTTTAACTATTTTTTAAAATTTTACTATCCAAAAATAATTAT
>JBBPBP010009777.1:41470913-41510913 GCA_037974735.1 Cicer chorassanicum
TTTTTATTTGAAACTTTATATTTAAAATACTTTTAAAAAAATGTTATCACAGAAAAGTAAAATACTACAAAAATTATTTTTTTAAAAAATCTTAAACAAAAAAATTCAATATCTCAACCAATCTTTTTACCAAATTTGATTCCAATTCAATTAAAACAAATTGATTTAAAAAAATTTGGAAATTTCAAAAACAATACAAGAGTTGTATAAAAAAGACACACAAAATTAATTGAAATTTCATATGCGTAGATAATTTTTATTAATGAGTTTGCATCTGGATGATTTAGTTGTAGATATTGTTCATGTTGAAAACATTTGTTTGGTAAGATTGATTGATGATTCTTCTTTTTAAACAATCCACTTTATAAGATTAATCACTTCTTGCTAAAAATTTAGTTTTGTAACATTAAGAAATAGAATTTAAATTTCATACAGAATAGTTGCAAAATATCATTATTGCAACCGATTAAAATAATATTTCTTTTCCCCATTGTTCGTTTAAAAAAGATTCATTACTTATTCATCTCCAATTGATTGAAAAGATTGTACACGTTTTAAACTTAATTGGAGTGTAAAAGTTTTACTTATTGATGGTCAAATCTGGTGGCCACTCACCAAAATACATAGTTCTGTTTGTATGGTCAAAATATTGGTTAAGGAATGAAGCTTCCCACCAGGCCATTCTTTCTTCAACTTTCTTCGTCAAAAATGGTGACTACTTTGCAAAAAAACAAAGTCACTTTAGTTGCCTCGAATAGATAATTACTCGCAAAGAAAAGTTTTATTTTTTTTATTTTAATTTTTTATTATTTTATATTATTATTCTATATATAGTCACCTCGAAAAGATAGTTACTAGTCAGCTAAATCAGCTACGATAAAAGTGCAAATACAAGGTTGATACTCCTCAACTCAAATAATGTTGTTCGAAATTAAAGTAAATTAAAATATAACTTGCACGTTACGCTGATGTAATTTGTAAAATATTCTTTCAGTTAAATTTTTTTAAAAAGTTTGAAGGTACGGTGTATAAATGTATTAATTTGATCGAAAAGAAAGTTTTAAATTTGTAAGTTTCTTAATTTATAAGAATAATGGTTGTATTACAAAAGAATAAATGAAACGCAAATAATTGAAACATTTATAATAAAATGAGTGATATTCACTTAAAAAATATAATTAGAAAAAGATAAGTTAGTGTTTGTATACACAATTAAAAAGATTTAAATAAAATGAGTAATTTTCACACTAAAAATATTATAAAAAAAGACGAGTGATTGTTTGTATACATTTTATTTTGTTTTAAACATTCAATTATTATAAAATACTTTTTTCTTATAAAAATAGAATTTATATTTTTCTATCGTTGATTTGAGATATATTTTATTGATTAGTTTTTATATTTCAACACATTATCCACTAAACCCGATAGATTTTGTCATTTTCTTGCCAAGCATTCTTGTGTTTGTTGTCTAAGTAGATGCATGTCTGAATATTTTGGCAGTACCACAATAACTACTTTACAAAAGAATATGATCAACAAACACCACTATTCAATGTTCGCAATATCTAAACTATTGTTTTAAATTGCAGTTATATATGCAGTTATAGTTACACAGAAAATCTTTCTATTTCAGGAAAATGCCAACAATTGCAGTCGATGCAACCTAAACTGCGGCCCTGAAACCATTGCTGTTCAAAATCTGCAATATTGCAAACACACTTCAAATCATGTTCTAAATCATGGCTTTAAATTGCAGTATAATTGCTGATTTTGATATCTGTATCATAGCATTGCAATTACAATTTAGACTACATCAACATCTTTTTTTGCAATATAAAGTTAGCAGCGTAAATGCAATATCATTTCCATTCTCACAACTCTGTTTCATCTCCATGGCTCTTAAGATTCTCAACTTGTTCACCCTTTTCACTATTTTTCTTTTCACGATCATTGCACTAAAAAGAATAAGGAATCGTTACAAAAAATCTGATTCAACTAGTACAAATCTACCCCCAAGTCCATGGAAACTACCCATCATAGGAAATATTCTCCATCTTGTTACATCAAACCCACCTAGAAAATTAAGAGATCTAGCCAAAAGATATGGACCCTTGATTGTTGTATTCAAAGGCTAATATTTAGCTGGAAGAGGAAAATGTACTTATTAATTTCAGCAAAATGGTTACTTATAGCCTTTACAAAACAGAAGGGAAATAACATACCACGTATTTCAAGCCAACGTGGGATTACAATTTGAAACTAAACAAACTCTAACAAATTCTCCTAGATATTAGGACTTATTAAGTCAAACAAAGACTATTTCAAACAAATAATATCTAACAATCCCTCCCTTAAGCTAATGCATCTGCACTTAGCTTAATTTAGTAACATCAGTCACTCCAAGCATGCCACAAAGCTTCTCAAATTGCTCCAGCTTTAACGGTTTTGTCATAATATCTGCAATTTGATCTTCAGATTTGCAATAACTCAGCTCAACAACTCCATCATTCACTAAGTCCCTTAGAAAATGGAATCTTACATCAATGTGCTTGCTTTTGCCATGAAACACTGGATTCTTAGACAGCTGAATAGTGGAGTTGTTATCACACATAATTTCAGTACCCTTCTTCTCTTCAACTCCAAGTTTCTCCAACACCCTTCTGAGCCAAACACACTGACAAGCACATAATGCTGATGCTATATATTCCGCTTCCGTGGTAGAAAGAGCAACCACTGATTGCTTCTTTGAGGACCAAGAAACAGCTCCAGACCCCAACATAAATACAAACCCAGAAGTACTTCTCTGATCATCTAAGTCGTCGACATAATCACTGTCGGTAAAGGCTATGAGTCGCAAGCTGCTTTCTCCTTTCTTATAAAAAATTCCAAGATCAATTGTGCCTTTTAAGTACCGTAAAATTCTTTTTGCTGCAGCCCAATGTGACATAGTGGGATTGGACATGAACCTGCTTATCAAACTAACGTTGTACATTAAGTCAGGCCTAGTTACGGTCAAATACATGAGGCTTCCAACCACTTGCTTGAATAGAGTATCATCGATTCAAACTCCACTCTCGTCTTTGGACAGCTTTGTACCTGGCACTATTGGATTTTTCACGGCATTACTATCCTCCATGCCAAACCTCGCTAACACGTCTCGTGCATACCTTCTTTGACAAATGAAAATTCCATTTGAACGTTGTCTAACCTCTACTCCGAGAAAATGTTTCATCCTCCCCAAGTCAGACATATTAAACTTCAACATCACTGAATTTTTAAAATCATTACACATGCCTGTATCATTCCCAGTAAAGATCAAGTCATCAACATAAAGACTTACTATTAAAATTTTACCTCCTTTCGACTTTGTGAATAGTGTGTGCTCACTAGGACACCTCTCAAAACCTTCACGCATAAAATAAGCTTCAATTCTGCTGTACCAAGCTCGCGGCGCCTGTTTAAGGCCATATAATGTTTTCTTCAGTTTGTAGACTTTCTCTTCTTCTCCTTTCTTTATAAAACCCTCAGGTTGCTCCACAAATACTTCCTCCCCCCTCAGGTTGCTGCACAAATACTTCCTCCCCCCTCAGGTTGCTGCACAAATACTTCCTCCTTGAGCTCTCCGTGAAGAAAAGCACTCTTCACATCAAGTTGGAAAACCTCCCAAGTGAATTGAGCAGCCATTGCAAGTATCACACGAATGGTGTCAAGTCTTGCCACTGGAGCAAATACTTCAGTGTAATCTACTCTGTAGCGTTGTGTGTATCCTTTTGCCACCAGCCTCGTTTTGAACTTCTCCACATCCCCATCTTCGTTAAGCTTAGTTTTGAAAACCCATTTGACTCCAATGGGTTTGAAACCTTTAGGCAGCACGGTGAGTTCCCAGGTTTGATTCCTCTCTATGGCTTCAATTTCTGAAGTCATTGCTTCCCTCCATTTCTTGCTTTTTATTGCTTCTCCAAATGTAACTAGATCATTCTCAGTCACCATCATTATTGCATTCATGTTTTCTTCTTCAGATAATCCTTCGCCTGTTTCATAATATGTCATCCAACTCGGTGCTCGTCTTTCTCGTACGCTCTTCCCTTCAGCCAATTCTTCATGTGTATTAGAGTTTAGCTCATTTGAGGGTGAATCTGTCAGGTTTCTATTTGAACTGCTGCCCGAATTATTTGAACCTGCTCCACCATTTTCTTCTTCAATCTGGTCATCCTCTCCATCGCTTTCATCTTCACATTCTAATATATCTTTCTTGATTTCTTCCTCTGTTCTGCCCTTTCAAATACAACATCCTTGCTGACGATGATCCTTTTTAAGACAGGATCATATAACCTCCACGCCTTGGACTCATTGCTGACTCCAAGGAAAACACATTTTCTGCTCTTATTATCCAACTTACTCCTCTTTTGATCTGGTACATGGACATGTGCAACACATCCGAAAATTCGAAAATATTCCACCACTGGTTTCTCACCACTCCATGCCTCTTCTGGAGTCTTGTTTTCAACTGCCACTGTTGGACTTCGATTCTGAATATGTACACACCATCTTACAGCCTCAGGCTAGAAAGCTTTAGGAACTTTCTTCTTAATTAACATAGATCGAACAACATTCATGATTGTCCTGTTCTTCCTCTCGGCAACTCCGTTTTGTTGAGGAGTATAAATTGCCGTCAATTGTCTATTTATTCCCTGTGATTGACAAAACTCGCCAAACTCATTCGAGGTGAACTCACCACCCCTATCTGTCCTCAAACAAGTTATGTATGCACCTATCTCTTTTTCAACACAAGCTTTATAATTTTTGAATGTAACAAAAGCTTCTGATTTCTCATGTAAGAAATAAACCCAAGTTTTACGAGTAAAATCATAAATAAAGGTTAAGATGTACCTTTTGCCACTGTTTGAAGAGGGCTTAAGTGGACCACAAATATCTGAATGCACTAGTTGAAGTTGCTTTGAAGCTCTCCACAAGCTCCTTCTTGGTATAGACTCTCTGTGTTGCTTGCCAGTTAAACATGTAGTGCATATTTTCTTTGCAGACTTCAAAGAGGGTAAGCCAACCACCATCTTCTTGGAAGAAAGCGTTTGTAGTCCCTTGGGGTTCAAGTGCCTAAAACGACAATGCCACATGTGAGCTTCTGTTTCTGATATAGCTTTAGTTTGTAAACACAGAATTTTTTTGTGCCATAGAAGCTAACAAATAAAACATTATGTTCCCACTCATATCAATTTGCATAATTAACCCCTTCCTAGGATGGAATACTTTGCAAGTTCCATCCCGAATCAAAATGGCTAACCATTTCTCTTGAAGCTGTCTTATGCTTAAAAAATTGTTTTTAAGCTCAGGAATATAATAAACATCATATATTACATGGGTTATACCATTCAATTGTACCTTAATACTTCCTTTTGCTACCACTGCCATTCTCGTATCATTCCCAAGCTTTACTGTTCGACTGAAATCTTCCAAATTTGAGAACCAATTTTTGTTCCCTGTCATATGATTACTACAGCCCGAGTCAAGGAACCATACCTCTTCTCTCTTTGTTTGATGAATCTCTACATAGGACATCAGTAAGAGCTCCTCTTCTTCCTCTAATTCAGTGTAACTGGCTTTCTTTTCCCAATCAGGACATTCATATTGAAAGTGTCCCAATTTATGGCATTTGAAACACTCAATGATTGATTTGTTTAGAGGTTGTCTCCCTCTCCCTCTACCATGTCCTCCTCTTAACACACCTCGACCTCTTCCTCTGCCAAATCTGTCTTCCTGAGCCACTTTCAGCACATGTTCCTCCTGTTGGGGTCCCTACATCCTTTGTTCATGGACAAGCAGGCTTCCATGCAATTCATCAATGCTCAAAGTACTTAGATCATTTGATTCTTCAATTGAACAGACAACATAATTGAACTTGGCTATCAATGATCTAAGTATTTTACTAACCACGGTACTTTCCACCATTGTCTCACCATTTGACTTCATCTTGTTCACCACAGTCAAGGTTCGTCCCATGAAGGTGTCTACTTTCTCTCCTTCTTTCATGGCAAGCAACTCAAACTCCCTTCTCAGTGCTTGAAGTTGTGCCCTTTTCACCTTCGTAGACCCTTGATACTTTTGTTTCATAGAGTCCCAGATTGTCTTCGACGTCCCCTTGTCAAGAATTGTTTCCAGGATTTCTCTATCAATTGCCTGAAACAAGAAGTTCTTGACCTTCAAATCTTTGAGCTTGGCCTCTTCTACGGTCTTCCTCTGTGCTTCACTCGCTGCTGATCCTCCAATTGCAGGTGCAGGGATCCCTTCATCTATCAGGATCCACATCTCCTTACTCCTCAAAAAGTTTTCCATTGTCATTGACCAAAAATCATAATGGCCATCGAACCTCGGAATGGATGGTTGCACAAACTTTTCTGAAGTTGACATTTTGATCTTTCTGTGTTTAACTCACACAAACTCTCGTGTTTATTTTAAATTTTTTTTACACACCCTCACACACTCAATCAGGCCCCTTATGGAGCTTTGATACCAAATTGTTGTATTCAAAGGCTAAAATTTAGCTGGAAGAGGAAAATGTATTTATTAATTTCAGCAAAATGGCTACTTATAGCCTTTACAAAACAGAAGGGAAATAACAGACCACGTATTTCAAGCCAACGTGGGATTACAATTTGAAACTAAACAAACTCTAACAAATTCTCCTAGATATTAGGACTTATTAAGTCAAACAAAGACTATTTCAAACAAATAATATCTAACATTGATGCATCTTCAACTTGGTGAGATCTTCTTCATTGTTGTTTCCTCAGCAGAAGTTGCTAAAGAAGTTCTAAAAACTCATGATATTACTTTTGCATCAAGGCCTCATCTTATGGCCACAGATATTGCATCCTATAATTCAACTGATATAGCTTTTCCACCTTATGGTGATTATTGGAGACAACTTAGAAAGATTTGTGCTATTGAGCTTTTGAGTGTAAGAAGGGTCAAATATCTTTGGCCAATAAGAGAAAAAGAGATAAATTCTCTCTTAAAAAAGATTGCTTCAAATGAAGGATCAGAATTCAATCTCTCTCAAGCTGTTATTTCATTCATGTATACATTCACTTCAAAGGCTGCATTTGGTAAGAAATATGCAGAACAAGAAGAGTTCATATTATAAGCAAAAATTAATTATTTTTGAATCATTTAATGCTATTATTCCTTACATATCATTCATTTAATTCAAAAACATTTAATGTGGATAGTTGAGTATTAGACATTAAAAAGGGCCAATTTAATAAATTTGACATTTTGTTTTATAGGAAACCTAAAAAATTAATTGCGCTTAACTGAATTATAATAGTGTACAGAGGAATTATGTCTTTAAGAATATCCAGTCACCCCAAAAAATAGCATGCATGCAAGTAAAATTGAAATCACATTCCCTTTTACCCTCCTAACACAAAAAATAACATGCATGGAAGTAAGATTGAAATCACATAAAGAAATTTTGTTGCTGATGTGGTGGAAACTTTATTGGAGAAACCAGAAAATGGGACTAGTTATATTAATCCAAGTAATATATGTTATGTAGACATGGGATTTAGACCTTAGTTTGATATCATTAGTTAGAGAGCAATTGAGTAGTCCTTTAATTTTTTCTATATATATTTCATGTTTTTGAAGATTTTTTGTCTTTACCATCTGTTTTCCAGAGAAAAAAGGCTCTAGTAATCAAGAGTTCAGTCGAAAGGTATGAAAAATTTAGTCATAGATTGTTCAATTCAGGGTTAGAACTCTGGTTCTCGTGAATAATTCTACGTTTACTTAAAGCTTATGAACAACTAGAGTCAAACCACTTGACTATGTCTTTGAAGTGTGTAGTCAGTTAAATGACAAGATTTTAAATTTTCAGGATGTGTTTGCTGCTGGAAGTGAGACTGCAGCAACTACCATTAATTGGGCAATGACTGAGATGATGAAAGATCCAAGAGTTCTGAAGATAGCACAAGCTGAAGTGAGAGATAAAATTAACAGGAGAGGAATGATTGATGAAACCACACTTGGTGAGTTAAAATATTTGAAAGCAGTATATCAAAGAGTCACTAAGATTACACCCTTCTATTCCTCTCCTTCTTCCAAAGGAATGTGGACAAGCATGTGAGATTAATGCTTGGGCTATTGGAAGAGATCCAAAATATTGGACTGACCCAGATAAGTTTTATCCTGAAAGATTTATTGATAGTTCTATTGACTACAAAGGAACCAATTTTGAGTACATTCCAATTGGTGGTGGAAGGAGAATTTGTCCAGGTATGAACTATGGTATAGCAAATGTTGAGCAGGCCCTTAAAATGTTATTGTATCATTTTGATTGGAAGCTTTCCAATGGAATGAAAAATGAAGAGCTAGAGTTGACAGAGGAGTTTGGAGTTGCAATGGCAAGAAAAGGTGACCTTGATTCCCTTCATTTTTCATCCTTTGCTTGTAACATAAAAAATGTTGGTTCTGTCTAACGATGTACTACCTTGAAGAGTAATCCACTACTTGTTGTTTGGAGTTCAATGTTATGTTATTTTCATTTCTTTCATGGTGCTTCATGTTTTATTAATTTCAATGTAGTCTCTTTAACCTTGATAAAATAATGTGTGGTTTTATTTAATGTAAGGTCTTTCACATAGGGGCAATTCAGGTATGAGTCATGGTTATTTGATTTTTGTCTCACATTTGAGATGAATATATTAGGTAAAATATTTTAATATTGCCAAAATAGAGAAAGATCAACGTTCCTATGTTGGTTAAGTGGGTAAGATTAATTTTAAAACTTCTTTTCTTTTATGTCTATAAATAGTTTGGAAATCATACATGTGACAGAAACCATTGTAAAAATCAATGTCTACAAATAGAAAATTTGGTTTGCACCTTCAACTGTAAGTTTTATTGCAATGCCAATTTCTTTTTCACTCATAATTTAAGTTAAATACATATGAGTACTTCATTCTCTAAAGGCTTATAAATAGCAGAAGAAAAAAACTTTAAAAAGTAGCAGGTTCAATTGCTTAGATAATGTCATTATAACAAGTATACTCACAAAATAATGTCATTATAACAAGTATACTCTTTGTAATATTCACTAAATAATGTCAAATTATAACAAGTATACTCACAACTTCATCTTGAACAAATGTCATTAATTGTTGTATCACCGTCTCTGCCTCCTCTTTCAATTACTTTTGCAATGTAAGCTCTAAATGTAGCCTAAAAATCAAGAAAACCAAAACAAACCATAATAAGGTAAGATCAAGTCAATTCAACTATGATTACTTCTCAAAATAGTGATATATATTTTCTCCTCATTGATACAAGTTTCTCAATTTCAAGTTATAAATGAAAATTGAAACTTTGTGAGTAATCATAAATCACAAATAACAGGTTCATGTGATGCGTTTGAATATACAAATCAAAATTGAAACTTATAGTTTATAATAATGCTCTAAGTGCTTTTATACATCCCTAAATCACAAAAAAAAAGCGATTATATTTAGTTAATGTAGCAGATGCAGTTGAATGCTTTTGGAAGTGTCCAGGGGAAACATTGTGAATGTCACTTTGTGGCAAGATTTTGCTCTGAAATTCATCAACTGGTACAAAACTATTAATCACAATGGCAACATTGTCATCATAATCAAACATGTAAAAGTTAAAGTGGCCGACGGTACGAGTTCTAGAAACAACACAAACCCCATGCTTCAATTTATGACATTTTTCATACTTTCGATAGTTGATACTCTGATGCATGAAAAATGTGATAAGATATAGAACTGAATAAATATATGATAGGATATAGACAAGATGATGTGCCCAGGATAATAAATCGAATAAGATTAATTTATCATATTAGTGTTTGATAGACACCATGACACCAAATAGTCACATGATATAATATACATCGTGATAAAATGACAAATTTTCCTTTGCAATTAATCTATTAATTTTTTATTTCAAATTAACTTTTATAATTTTAATTTTTTTTAAATGAACAAAAAAATGCTAAATGATTGAATTGAAATAACATTTAGTTAAGCATGTGCTAAAGCTAAATATAAATATTACAAGAAGTTTAGATGGCCTATAGCTCAACTACGTTATGTAGAGCAACACCAAAAGAAGACAAAAGTAGAGACCAAAACATTCGAAGAATAATGTTTCTAATTTTACACCCATGACCCACTGTTGGAAATGTTGATGATATTAATGGAAGATTGTTGAAAATAATGATGACATTAATGAGAGCTAGTGTTGTTGTGAATTGAAAAATAAGGAAGTCTCACATAGGAGCGATATCACACAGTAGTAGTGTTTATAAAGAAGGAAAAACCACTACGCGAAAAAACCTTTTTTACAGCGCTTTTTTTAAGCCTATTACAGCGCTTTTGTTAAAAAAAAAAAAAAAGCGTTGTAGTTACCAGCGCTGTAAAAGGATATAACAGCGCTTGTTTTTTAAAAAAAAGCGCTGTAAAAAAGGTGGATATATTGCGCGCTTGTTATACGCCTTTTACAGCGCTTTTTGAAAAAGCGCTGTAAAAGGTGCACATCCAGATGCATTGTTATGCACCTATTACAGCGCTTTTTAAAAAAGCGCTGTAAAAGGTGCACTTATCCAGATGCATTGTTATGCACCTATTACAACGCTTTTTAAAAAAGCGCTGTAAAAGGTGCACTTATCCAGATGCATTGTTATGCACCTATTACAGCGCTTTTTCAAGAAAGCGCTGTAAAATGTTCACTTATCCAGATGCATTGTTATGCACTTTTTACAGCGCTTTTTCACAAAAGCGCTGTAGTAGGTACACCTTATTAAGCGCTTTTTCAAAAAAGCGCTGTAAAAGGTGTTTTTTTTTTTAGTTTTATTAAATAATATGCTGTAAATTTTAGAAGCGCTTTTTTTAAAAGCACTGTCTTTTAGTCCAGAATCACTTCACAAATTTTATTCCAAAATAATTTTCACCTAGAATCATTTCACAATCCAGAATCAATAGTACACAACAACAAAACAGCACTAAAACACACAAGAATCAGTACACAACAACAGATTCACTATATTTTCAAATGCACAAATATTCACAACAATCAGTTCATAATTACAGCACATAACTACCATATTCACAACCTAGTATATACACAAACAGCACATATTTTCATTCAACTACTCATATTCACAACCTAGTATAATTACAGCACTATTTTCATACAACTACTCATATTCACAACCTAATATATACACAAACAGCACATAACTACCATATCCCTTACAGCTTGCCATTTCCCAGCAAATCAAATAATATTCATTTGAAGCACATACTGACACCAGTCTTCCTTTATCTCTGTTAGTTCTTCTTCAGAATACGATGGACCGGAATTGTCAAAGTACTGATATAAAAATTGAACATAAATAAGTTAGCATCAAATATAAACATAATTTATATATAAAAATCAAATAATTAAAATATCGTACCGTTTCTGGGATTGAAATTTGATTCTTATCAACAATCTCATTCATGAATTGCAATACATAGTACCCACAGTCGATGTTGTTAGTTTGACGAGGGCACTATAAAATAAAACATATAAGTCAATAATTATTTAATTGTGTATTGATTGTAAGTGAAATTTAAAAGCATATATTTCAAACCTTTATTGGAATCCATGTGATGTTATTTGACTTTAGCTTCGACACTGTCGCACCTCTTTGAGCTCGAAAAACTTGTAAAGCACTATCGAATAAATAAATGTGATTATAAATCAATGTGATCTTAATATATATATATATATATATATGCAAAAAATAAATGAATATTACTTACGTGTCGAACAAAGTCTTTAACTCGGGGCGATTGTTGTAATGGCCGTGCAAGGGATCTAGGTAGTATATAACTTCAGAGGTCGCATTGATTGCAATTAGCACCCAATGTGCCCTACAACAACAAAAATTTAGTTTAACAACTAATAAAATAAGATCTCATAAATTAAAAAAGATATAAATATAGAATATATAATTACGTACGCTGAATTATATGCTGCAAGGAATAACTTATCCTTCTCTTTATTTGCTAATAGTATATCTAAAACGTATTTATTTACATTTGTTGGATCGTGTTTAAGCATGGAAATCTGATGCGGAGACAAGAATGAAAATCTATTCGACAATCTGTGCGCGCACACGAACTTCTCATACAAAAACCTTCAATAAAAATTTCAAATTAGATTAATTACCAATAAATTAAATTAATTACAAAATAAATGAGATGAAAAGTAATTTTTACCTAATGTAAATGCTCATAACAGTAGCACTCAGCTCCTTATGGTCGAGAATTTCGTATATGTGCTCTTTTTCAAAAAATTCTTCATACGCGCCTCCGAATAGATCTTTATCCATGCTTATTATTCGTGAATCATCGCTGCCCATATTTTTTGTTCCTGTATGTCAAGAGACGACCCATATGGAGCAAGTCGTGGCTGACTTATTTTAGGAGCAGGAGCAGCAACTGATTTTACACGAACCAGTTTTTTAGCAGCAACAATTTTGGCCGCTTTATTACCCTCCAGCTTTTGCAGTTTGCCAGTTTTATTACCCTCTAATTTTTGAGGTTTGCCGGCTTTATTTTTGCCATGAACATCTAGTCGTGGTGCGGCAGCTGGCTTGCTGGCTTGCTGTGCGGGTGGTTTATTAGTTTCAATCTGAAAAAATGAGGTTAATAAATTGTTAGTTTATTGAATCAGAAAAAATGACAAACCTTACAGAATAAGTTACAAACCTTTTCGGGCGATGTGACTGTTTCATTTATGGGAATCTTCTTATCATTCCCTTTATTAGACTTTGTTTGAATCTAAATAAATGTGAAATTAAAGTTAACATTGTAAAAAATTCAGCAATTAAATATAATCAGCAATTAAATAAAATTCAGCAATTAAACATACCTTGTCAAGGGAGACAAGATGTTTGGGCCATGCCACGTAGCTGCCAATTGCTTCGCCCAAATAATTCAAATCTGCATCATTGTCCGGTACAGGCAACGCTGCATTTGGTTCCAAAGCAATGACTAGCGATACTTTGACATGGCCCGCAGGAATTGGTGTGTTGTGCAATACTTCGCCCGGAGCATTGCACAATGTTCCCTTTCCGACCTTCCGATGAGTAGGGGAGGATAAGTATAGAAAGCATGGAGTGACCCCCTAAAATCAATGGTTAATTAATACATAAGTGTATGTGAAACAAGAAAATTTAATGAATTTCACGTTGGGGCTGGTCCATAAATTTAATTACCTCAGGAATACTGTTGAGACCAACGTTGCAACTTGCGTTTTCACTCTCAATGTGAATTTCACGTTGGGGCTGGTCCGCAAGTTGCTTGTCTTTATTTGTCTTCACCAAGAGGGCCACTTGCTCCGTTAATACTCTAATCTTCTCTAATACTTCCTCGTTAGATGGAGTTTGGCGCTTCTCTTGTGAAAAATAACTTCTAGGAGTTACGCCAAATCCTTTCCCCCTCACGCGGCCGGAATATTCAGGAACATTAAACACTTTACCCAATATGTCCCTGCAACTTCCCTTGTTGTCCTCTTGATTTTCCGATTCAAGATTCGCCTAAAATACACATAGGATTAAAAAGATAAGTTCAAAAACATTTTAAAACACAATATTAAAAAATATTAAAGTGATAAATATACTTACACAAAGTTCTATTACTTTTTGTACATTTTCGTTATCAACCACTCCATCTTTATTTACACGAGCTTCCTTCCACAATATATGACGACCCAACGGTTGATCGGATTGGGTGTCTTGTAGCTATTATCGTTAAGATCATAAACAAAATATTAGTTAGATAGTATAGATTATAATATACCACATTAATTAAATATACCACATTAGTTAGATAGTATACTTACAAGTTTTTGCTCTAGACGAGCATATCCCATACGAGATTTCTTGTATGGGTGGGGAATAATTTTTGCCCTCTCGCGATTTTCCTTACTAATATTCTAAATAAAAAAAAATAACAATCTAGTAAAAATTTAAAATACGCTATGAATATGAATAATAAAAAACAAATGCTAATAAATTAATCACTTACAACAAATGCGGGGTCGGAACATTTTGATACGAATGCGCTCCATTCCTCATTTGATATATAATGTTTATATATTTTTGGAGCTTCCGCAATTGTATTTCCTTCACGGTCTTTTAAATAACAATTTGAGAGGTGAGATCTAAAGCCCCGGTGTATTTTCCCGGCAACTCTGAGCACATAGCTCTTTCTCACCTCATCAAGAACAAAAGCTGACTGCAAACCAAATAAATATGTAGTTTGAGTAAAATACTTCAAAGCAGTATATTGTAAAATTTATAAATAATAGGGTGGAGTAAAAAAATTACCTGAATATCAGCCCACAACACATCTTTGGCATCCTTCAATGCCTTATCTCTCCAATCATCTATTGTGATTGGTATATTTTGACGAACAACAGCTCCAATATAGCTAACAAACATGGAACTGTTGGGGTCAATTGGTTGACCACTCTCATTCCATCCAACCTAATAAATAGTAAGTAACTCAATGTATTAACAGCAAACAAGGTATAATATATTAACAGCAAACAGCAGATACAGAAAACAACAAATATACCTCAAATTTTTGCCCAGTACTTCTTGCATTTTTAACATTTTGCATTATTGTTGCACCACGTTTGACTTCATTTTCGTAAGTCTTAGTGTTGCCAACTTCTTCATTTTGACAATCTAACCCCTTGTTGGTATCCATTTATCTACAACATGCAGTTCAACATCAACATATATAACATGCAGTTCAACATCAACATATATACAGTTCAGCACATCAACATGCAGTTCAGTTCAGTCTAAGTACGTAGCAACAAAAAGTTAACATGCATTTTAGTGAAACAGAAAAATAATAACTACAATACCTGAAATAGTCCTTGTAAAATGCTTAGGGTTACAGGTTCACAGACGAACGGCGCAGAAGACGATGAAAACGAGGACGACGGTTACGAACGATGGTAGGGTTACGGGGTTCGCAGACGAAAACGAGGATGAAAACGGGTAACTTGAGGATTATGATGTTTATGTAACGATCGTAGGTCTAGGATGAAAGTAAGTAATGAGGAAGAAACAAGGAAAACTGATAGTATAATAGGGTTCGTAGGGTTCGCAAGAAGAAAGAGAACGCGCAGAGGAAACTGAAAAATTTACGTAATGAACATGAAACTGAAGAGGTTTACTATTATATATATGACCCTATTACAACGCTTTTTTAAACAAGCGCTGTAATAAGTCTCATCATTTTATTTTTAAAAGCCTATTACAGCGCTTTTTCATAAGCCTTTTAAAGCGCTTGTCAAAAAGCGTTGTAATAGACCTTCCTATTTTATTTTTTAAAAAACCCTTTTACAGCGCTTATGTGGAAAGCGCTGTAAAAGATCTTCCTATTTTATTTTTAAAAAGACCCTTTTACAGCGCTTGTGTGGAAAGCGCTGTAAAAGACCTTTCTATTTTATTTTTTAACCCAATTACAACGCTTATTTAGAAAAGCGCTATAATAAGGTTCTATATATTAAATGACTCTTTGTTTTACCATGTCCAAAGGCTGTTTTTTACAGCGCTTATGTGGAAAGCGCTGTAAAAGACATTCCTATTTTATTTTTTAGCCATATTACAGCGCTTTTTTAGAAAAGCACTGTAATAGGGTTCTATATATTAAATGACTCTTTGTTTTACCATGTCCAAAGGCTGTTTTTTACAGCGCTTATGTGGAAAGCGCTGTAAAAGACATTCCTATTTTATTTTTTAGCCATATTACAACGCTTTTTTAGAAAAGCGCTCTAATAGGGTTCTATGTATGAAATAATTCTTTGTTTTATCATGTCCAATGACTCTTTGTTTTACAGCGCTTAATTCGTGAGCCCTTTTACAGCCCTGTCCAATAAACCCTAAACCCTATAATAATATATTTTCTTCCAAATTAGTTAAATTATTTTTACATAAGCCCTGTAATAATTTATTTCTTCCAAAATAGTTAAATTATTTTTTCTTCCAAATTGTGTTTAACTGATCAACTCAAGTTCAAGCTAAATTGTGTATAACTTGAACTTAATTTTTTTTTGCTAAATTACATGTATAAGTTGAGTATACAATTACATACAGTATAAGCATAAATACCAAAATGCTCAATATGTTTGTAGATCCATTAATGATGCCAAAACATTTGTTTGTCCAATACATAAATACCAAAATACATAAATACCAAAATACCAAAACACATTAAGATGCCCTTCTTCTTTTCTTGGTGGGATTCACATTTGTTTGTCCATTAATGATACGAAACGATGGATTAATCCAAATTCCCTCATCATGATCATCTCTAAGATATAAACCATCATTAGTTGAACCAATTTCATGTGGTTGTGATGTTGCAAAGAAAATATCATTACCAACATCTTCATCATTATTGTTATCATCACTTATTTTATTGGTCGATAGGACAACGGACGATTTATCATCCGCAGGATCAGTGACATAAAACACTTGTTGAGCTTGCGACGCTAAAATAAAAGGCTCATCTTTGTATCCCACCCTATTAAAATCGACAAGCAAGAACCCTGACTCATCAATCCGAACGCCATTATTATTATCGACCCACTTGCAACCAAATATGGGAACACGAAACATTGTGTAGTCTATCTCCCATATGCGCTCGATAACCCCAAAATATGATAGATTTGCATATATTGGGTTCTTGTCTTTTGCACTTGAGATATGCATCGCTTCAGCTACGAGAGTGACTTCGCTATTTTGCATAGTTGTTTGATCATCTTGTTCTTTTGTATAAAATGTGTAGCCGTTAATTACATAACCGGTGTAAGAAAAGACATGTAAACTCGGACCATTTGCTAGCCACCTCAATCTCTGTGAAATTGATCCGGGGTCTACATCAAACTTTGACTTTATGTGATTTTTTAACCAAGTTATGAAACTTCGATTGTGCTCTCGAGTTATCCAATTTTGATTCCTATTCATGTTCAAACTAGATAATTGATCCATGTGTATTGTAACATACGGCTGAACCTCATCATCATTGTGCAGAACATACAATTGTGCCTGCTCCCATTCTGTCCTTGATATAGTCATTATTCTCTTTCCAATTATCCCTTCTCCTGATAATCTTCCCGAATGACGAGACATGGGAAGCCCTATGGATTCAACATTTGACAGATATTCAGTACAAAATTCAGCAGCTTCTTCAACAATGTACCGTTCAGCAATACAACCTTCTGGTCGACTTCTACTTTTTACGTACCCTTTTAATATTTTCATATATCGTTCTATCGGGTACATCCATCTCATATAAGCTGGCCCACAAAGTTGTGTTTCCTTAACAAGATGAACAGTAAGGTGAACCATTATATCAAAAAACGAGGGCGGGAAGTACATTTCAAGCTCACACAAAGTAACAACAATTTCCCTCTGCAATCTCGGTAATTTCTGAGGATCAATCACTTTACTACAAATTTCCCTGAAGAAGAAACATAATTTAGTTATGGTTCGGCGAACTTTTCAGGTAAAATTGAACGTATACCTATTGGTAGCAAATGCTCCATTAGAATATGAGCATCATGGGTCTTCAAACCTTTTAACTTGAGGTCTTTCATGCAAACTAAAGTTTTAATGTTTGAAGAGTATCCTTCTAGAACTTTAACTTCATGTAGAAATTTACACAACAATTTTTTCCTTTCTAGATAGAGTATGAGCGGCTGGAGGTAGATATGTGCGATTTCCTTTCTTTACGGGACCCAATTCATTTCTTATTCCCATATCGACCAAGTCCAATCTTGCATTGATGCCATCCTTAGACTTTCTTGGTACATTGAGTAACGTACCAATAACACTGTCAAATACATTTTTCTCAATATGCATCACATCGAGAAAATGTCTTACATACAATGACTTCCAATATGGCAATTCAAAGAAAATTGACTTTTTCTTCCACCCAGTTTTGACCAGCTCTCCCGCAAAAGGTTTGCCAAATTTATTGGTCAAACCTTGTACCTTCTCAAGTATTTGATATCCAGTCGATGCTACAGGAGCTCTATCTTCCTCTAATTTTCCATTGAATGCATTTCTCCACCCACGATACTGATGACTATAAGGTAAAAATCTACGATGTCCAAGAAATACATTCTTCTTACAATGTTTCAACCGCATCCAATTTGTACTCTCTTCACATATAGGACACGCACACTGACCTTTAATGCTATATCCTGATAAATTGTCATATGCTGGAAAATCATTAATTGTGCCGAACAACATAGCCCTCAAATTGAAACATTCTTTCTTATACCCGTCATAGACTTCTACACCTGTCTCCCACATAATTTTTAAATCTTCAATTAAAGGAGCCAAGTATACGTCGATATCATTCCCCGGTTGTTTGGGTCCAGAAATTAACAGAGCCAACATCATAAACTTACGCTTCATACATAACCATGGAGGTAGATTATAAATCAACAAAATCACAGGCCACGTGCTGTGTGAGATGCTTTGAAGACCATGTGGATTCATTCCATCAGTAGAAAGTGCAAGGCGTAGATTTCTCGACTCTATCCCGAATTCAGGATACTCGTGATCAATTTTTGCCCATTGCAGAGAATCCGCAGGGTGTCGAAACTTTCCATCTCTAATTCTTTCATCTGCATGCCATGTCAAGTGTTTTGAATCTTCTTCACTGCGATACATGCGCCTAAATCTTGGTATTATAGGAAAATACCACACGACTTTTGCTGGAGTAGATTATTTCTTCTTATATCGAGATACATTGCATTTCGGACACGCCTTTAGTAATTCATATTCATTTCGAAATAAAATGCAATCATTAGGACACACGTGAATCCTTTCATAACTCATACCAATAGAGTATAAAATTCGTTTAGCTTCATAGGTTCTACTAGGAAGTTCATTATCATCTGGCAACATATCTTTTAAGAGGGTTAGTAATTCTGTGAAGCTTTTATCAGACCATCCATTACTCGCTTTTAAGTTGTACAACTTTAGTATCGCCAAAAGTCTTGTGAATTTAGTACAACCATTATATAATGGTTTCTCTGCATCACTCAACAAGCTCTCAAACATTTTAGGACAATCACGAAGATCTTCTTCAACTGCTTTTGCAATCTCCTCAACTCGGTCTGGCTCATATGTATCTGTGTCGAAATCAGTTGAAACATATGTATCTGTGCGAGTATCATTGATTTTCTCACCATGTCTTATCCAACATGTATAGCTTTGATCAATTCCATACCATACTAAATGTCCTTCCAATTCATCTGCTCTAATGGGTTTTCCAAAACAACATTTTAAACAAGGACAAACGACTCTATTTGGATCTTTTGCATTCATCACTGCAAACTCAATAAACTCCTTCACTCCATTTTCATACTCTTTTGTCAATCGATTGGCAGACATCCATTTCCGGTCCATTTATATGACCTATATATATAAATGCAGTTACACAATAAGCATGATTTCAAGTCTGATATATTATGACCTATATATATATATTGATAATACACATATAAATAAAATTTATCAGAAACCCTATTATATCATGTAACAATTTATATCAGTAAGCATGATTTCAATTCTGATATATTATGACCTATATCAGTGTGATATATTATAAATAAAATTTATCAGTAACAAATTATATCAGTAACAATAAACATTATTTCAAGTTTTTGATATATAAATTAGTGGTACAACAGCGCTTTTTTTACAAATTATATCATGTAACAATGTAACAATTTCAAATTATATCATGTAACAATTTATTAGTTTGAATTAGTGACAACAACAAATAAATAAAATAAATTTGAATTACCTGAGACAACGTTGATGATCAATTTGTTTTAAAGGAGGAAGAAGTAAATCAATTTGTAGATGGGCGTACACGAGGGGTTCGCAGGGGAGGGGAGATGAGATTTCGTAGGGTTTTGACAACGTATTAAATTTGTTTTAAATTTGATTTTATTTACTTAAAGTGAAATTTGAAATGAATGATTTTACAGTGCTTTCTAAAAAAGCGCTCTAATAGGTCCTATAAGAATTTAATGGGCAAGCCTATTACAGTGCTTGTCTAAAAAGCGTTGTAATAGGTCAACCAATGACACAAAGCACAAGGCTTTTACAGCGCTTTATTTTAAAGCTCTCAGAAAGCGCTGTAAAAGCCTATGCAATAGCGCTTGATTTACAGCTCTTTCTGAAGAAGTGCTGTAAAAGGCTATGTGATAGCGCTTTCTGACCCTATATGACTCTACAACAGCGCTTTTTTTACAGCGCTTATAAAAAAAGCGCTGTTGTAGCCTCCGTTATTTTTAAAAATTTATATTACAGCGCTTGTATTATATAAGCGCTGTAAAAGACGCGCTATAAAATGTCATTTTTGGCGTAGTGAACGCATACAAAGTTGACCACCACACGCGCGCGCCGTTGCCGTCGTCTGGCCGGTCGGGCTTGGACCTTTGCTTTGGCTAAGTGGTGTATTATTTTTTAGTATATAAAAAATCTTGCGTTTTTATCTCTTATTGTTACATTAATTACGTAATTGCCCTCCACCGAGTCAACATTCAATATCTGATCCGGTCTTTCTTCCTAAATTCTTGCGTCTGTTATTGCCCGGTCCAAACCCTAATCTTTGGTCTCACGTATTTTTTGTTCCAAAACTCAGAGTCAAAACCCTAAGTTTGGAGCGCACTTTTATGTGGTCAAAACCTGAAGATTGGAGCGCACGTTTAGTGAATCAGACTTAATGGATCACACTTTTCTCTCTGATCCAGTTGCGGGTTTCCTCTATAAATAGAGGGTTCTCCTCAATTGGAAAAGCACACCAAAAGCACTCTGAATCTGAGGCTTTTCTCTCTTCTCCCCCTTTCTTATTCACTTCTTCTCTTTCTTTCGAGTGTTCTTAGTACCATATTACGAGTGGCAATCATTCGACTGCCATATTGAGGGTGTAATTCTAGAACGGTTTTTTATGGTGTAGTAGAACTCCAATACAGTGTATCTGGGCTGTTATATCATGGAAACTTCGTGGTTGATAGTCTGCCTTGCACAATTTGGGCAGTGCCACGAAACGTCTTAAAGAGAGTGACCTAGTTCGCGACTCAACCCAATAATATTTTTTGTGGCATAAATTGTTTTTTCAAAGTTTTTCGAAATTCAAAACTAACACCCACGACCATGAGGACTAAGACTCAAGCATCAACAGTAAAGGTTCAGTAATTTTACACCCATCACTCTTCGACTATTAAACCCCTTGTTCTTAACCGTTTTATTTCTAATATAAATGAAGTAGGAAGCACCACCAATAAAGCTTCAGCATCACTTCACATGTGCATCAAAACCTTCAGCACAACACATACTCCAATTAGTGAGGTCTCAAAATTTTGTTTAAAGTATACCTTGTATTTTGAAAAATTGCATTGATATTTTTAATTTTTTAAACTCTGACCATTCTAAAATTTTATATTTGAGCTATATGCCCAGACTATCCAAACTCTTAAATTACTCTGGTAATTCCACTACAAACTTCTCTCTATCACGGCCGCGACCCATTGATAGGAGCATAATCGTGTAACAGTCGCTAACCATAGAAGCAAATCATGTTTGAATCGTGCGACGACCACAACCCATAAAAGTAGAATCGCATCGTTGTGTAGATTTTTTCTCCAAAATGCGGTTTAATCTTTCAAAGGTTCATTGTTCAACAAAAGTTAGAATCTTGAATCTTGATATTAGAGTTTTTGTAATTTACTTATTTTAAGAACTCAATTTGTTTAAAATTGTTGATTAGGTTATTTTAATTTGTTTTATCTGATTTACTATTGATTTTGTTTACCAATTTTAGGAATTCAATTAGTTGTTAGGGTTTAATTTGATGTTAAGGTTTCGTAATTTACAACAATACTAATAGATGTTTACTGGTAATTTATTAGATCGCTGGCTGGTAAAAGTTGCATAGTTGATCATTAGCTGACACAATTTGTGAGAAATTCTAGATGTTTTTGTTCTATGCCTTTTAAGATTAGAAGGTATGAGTTTGGATATGAGAAGATCATTAGTTGACACAATTGTAAGAAATTCCATGTGTTTTTGTACTATGCCTCTTAAGATTAGAAGGTATGAGTCTGAATATGAGAAGTGTAAGACTCTGAGCGAGACCTTCTTCATTTGATACTTTGATTTGCGCGTTTTGGATATGCAAATGGCGTTTGAATCGCATGACGCCCGCAAACCATTAATAGGAGCATAATTGCGTTTGAATCACACGACAGCTGCGAACCATAGAAGCATAATCGCATTTGAGTGTAGATTTTTTTCTCCAAAACGTGTTTTAATCCTCTATACAAAGATTGATTGTTAAGCAAAAGTTAGAATCTTGAGTCGTGATAGTAGATTTTGTAATATAATGGTTTATTTACTAATTTTAGGAACTCAATTTGTTGTTATGGTTTACAATGGTACTACTAGATTGTTTGTTGGCAATCTATTAGATCACTTACTAGTAGTAAACGATGCATAGTTGATCATTAGCTAACACAATTGTGATAAATTTCAGATTTCTGTATTATGCTTCATAATATTAGAAAGTATGATTCTAAATATGAAAAGATTAAGAAAAAGAAAAAACTTGATGAGTTAACTCAATCTCAAGTAGGAGCTATTGATAATCTTTTTTTTTTATATAAAATAACCACTAATTTCTGTTGAAAATCATAATGTTGATGTTGATAGTGTACCAGACGCCACCGCCCACCACTAGCCATCGACGACGCTCTGAGCGAGACCTTCTTCATATGATACCCTGATCCGCACATTTTTGGATTTGCAAATCGCGTTTGAATCATGCGACGATTGTGACACATAAAAGAGAATTGTGCGACAACCGCAACCCATAAAAGCATAATCGATGTGTAGATTTTTTCTCCAAAACGCGTTTAATCTTCCATACAAAGATGGATTGTTCATCAAATGTTAGAATCTTGAATTGTGATGTTAGGGTTTTGTGATTTATGGATTTTAGAAACTCAATTTGTTTGAAATTTTTGATTAGGTTTTTAATTTGTTTTTTTTATTGACTGATTTTATTTATTGATTTTAGGAACTCAATTTGTTGTTAGGGTTTAATTCGATGTTAATATTTTTTGATTTACTATGGTACTTATAGATTGTTTGTTGGTAATCTATTAGATTGTTTGCTGGTGAACACTGCGAAGTTGATGAGCTAACACAATTGTGAGAAATTCCAGGTTTTTGTATTGAGCCTCCTAAAATTATAAAGTATGATTTTGGATATGAGAAACATATAATAAAAGAAAAAACATGAAGAGTTAACTCAATTTCAAGAAAGAGCTCTTGATAATCTATTATAATATATTAAAACAAACTCAGAACTCTATTGATTGGCACATCACACACTTACTTGCCACATCATAACATTTGTGGGTTATTCAGTCAAAAATTTGTTTGATTAGCACCTTAAGTACACTTAAACATTTTTTTTGTTCTTGCTCCCATACAAGATTGGTTTGTGAAGCGGTTCAATGCTGCAGAGCCTCATGAAGGAAAAATCAATTACACCATTTCATACCAAATGATGCAATTTGTTAGAGCAAACAAAATCATAGTTAGAAGACACAATATATTTTGGGAAGACCCTAAATACACTCCTGCATGGGCTCTTAACCTTACATCTACCCAATTACAATCTGCTATAAATTCTCGAATACAAAGTCTCATGAACCAATACAAACAAGAGTTCATACACTGGGATGTCAGCAATGAAATGCTTCATTTTGATTTCTATGAACAAAGGCTTGGAACCAATGCTACATTTCATTTCTTTGAGGCAACACATGAATCAGATCCATTAGCAACTCTGTTTATGAATGACTTTAATGTTGTGGAAACTTGCAATGATGTGAATTCTATTGAAGATAATTCAAAATGTAATATTAGAAATTAGTTAGGGTAGTTAGAAGATAGTTAGAATACTGTTAGAAATTAGTTGAGGAGGTTATAAACTTATATAGTAGAGAAATGCTCCTATAAAAGGAAGTAGAACCAAGAGCATAGTAGTGAGAATTTATTTTTCGAATCCAAGATTGATAATTAGTTTCAGTTTCAAGACTGATCATCAATCTTCATTTTTCTGAACATTCTAATTTCTTCTTTCTTCTTCTCAATTCAATTCCTCTCAATTATATAATCTGTTCCAACAGTTGGTATCAAGAGCTTGGGTTATAATTCTTGGGAAACACGAGTGCAAGTGTGAGGGGAAATCAAAAATTGGGAAACACAAGTGTGAGTGAAAGAAAGAAAGAAGACATGAACGGAGGAGGATTTCCATCGTATTTGCCAATCCTTAATGGAAAAAATTGGGAGAGGTGGTCTGCATCCATTAGATCGTTGTTGGGATCTCAAGAAGTGTTTGAGATTGTTCAAGATGGTTATGAACAACTTGGTGCGAATTCAACGGAAAGACAGCAAACAACTTTCAAAGATTGCGAGAAAAGAGATTGCAAGGCATTGTTTTACATCCAACAAATTGTGGATTCAAACAACTTTGAGAGGATCTCGAAGGCATCTACATCAAAGGAGGCATGGGAGATCTTGGTCAAGTACTATACAAGTGGGGAAAAGGCCAATAAAGTGAAGCTCCAAATTCTAAGAAGGCAATACGAACTATTGCAGATGGAAGAAGATGAAGTTGTGGCAGATTACTTCAATCGTGTGCAGGTTGTTGTTAATCAGATGAGAACAAATGGTGAATCAGTAACTGAAGTGGTGGTTATTGAAAAGATCATCAGAACATTAACACAAAGGTACGATCACATAGTGGTGGCAATTGAAGAATCAAAGGATCTTGATAAGATGAAAGTGGAGGATTTGCAAGGCTCTCTTGAAGCTCATGAACTAAGAGTAAGAGAAAGGTGTGCAACAACCTCAACATCTCAAGTGCAGGGCTTGCAGGCCCAAGTTAGCAAGAAGACCAACCAAGGTGATGTGAAGCACAAGAAAGGTAAAGGTAAATTCAAGTGGTACAATAAATATGATTATGATGAAGAGACTGATGATTCTGATGAATGGGCTGAAAGTTCAAGAAATCAGAACAGAAGTGATAACAACAACAAATATTCGAATGGTAAGAAGAAATTCAACAAGAAAGAAATCTAATGTTACAATTGTCAAAATTGGGGGCATTTTGCAAATGAATGCAAATCCAAGAAAGTCCAAAGAGAGGATGATGAAGCTCTAATGGCGGCTGAAGATTCAGATTCAAATGATGTGTTATTGATGGCCACCATAAACGAAGAACATTCTCCGTTTATGGCAACTACAAATCAAGAACGTTCTGGAAAAATGTTAAAAACAAATAACGTTCTTCGTCCCAGTTTTGGTTTCTTGATACTGGTTGCTCAAATCACATGTCTGGCCACAAAGATTGGTTTGTAAGCATTGATGAGAAGGTAAAAAGAGAGATCAGATTTGCAAATAATAGCAAAGTAACTGCAGAAGGAGTAGGAAATGTGATGATTCAAAGGAAAGATGGCAAACAATATTTCATATGTGATGTATGTGCCAAGAATGAAGAACAATCTGCTAATCTTGGACAACTTCTTGAAAAGGGATATTCAATTAAGATGAAGCATGGTAAAATAAAGATGTTTGATAGTGCAAATAGGTTTGTATTGAAGGCACCATTGTCTAGAAACAGATTCTTCAAAACAGCACTGCCAACCGGATCTTCAAGAATGATGGAGGTTGAAGAATTGGATGAGATGTTGAATCATAGGGAAGGTGATGTTAGTACCCCAGCTGTTCAGCCTCGTACAACTTGTAGAACTACAACTCAAAGGAAAATATTCAACCGTGTGGCAAGAGCAGGAGTTGATGTAGGAGATGCTGAGCAAGAGAACAAAGTGCTAATGTTCCAGTTACTCCTATTGTTATGCCAAGAAGCAGGAGAAGGGTCCCTGCAGTTTTTACTCGCAAAAGGAAGGAAGTAATTGGGTTGGATGATGATAGTGATGATGGTAAGAGTGAGGTCCAAGTGAAGCTAGTGGATGCGGCTAAAACTCATGTTGTAGCTTTTAGTAGTAGGGCAAGAGTTGCTAGTCGTTCGATTTGCAACAAGACTGATTTGCAACAGTTGGATGGATTGTCGGAAGAGGACATGAAGTTGGTAATAGAGATGAAATCTGAAGCATTGAAGACTGCAATTGATCAAGGCGACAAGGGGACAAAACCTGATGTGTTGTTGACCGTGAGTGCCTTGACTGAAAAGGGCGTGATTGCAGTGGAAAATGCAGCTTGTGAAAGATTGTTGAATCAGAGGGTGAAGATAAAGATGAAGTATAAGAAAAGATATGACTGTTTGAACAGATCAGCAAAACGCATGATCAATTATCCGTTTTCAGAACAAGTCAGTGATGTGAATGTTCTTGTCAAAGACATTGAGCAATACAGAGAGGTTTCTAAGGAGGCTACATACCAAGTTGTTACTCCTTTCACTGTTGTGGTATCTGATGCAGCAATGGAGTTTTGGAGTGTTGAGGTAAAACATGGAGAATCACTCAAGATTGATCCAGGAGATGATGAATGTGTTTCTGCTTTGGATGTTTCTGATGTTGAACAAACTGATGTACATAAGGTGATGCGAATTGATGTTGAAAATCAACAAGGAACAAAAACAATCAACCACACTGCAGAGGTTAAAGGGAACCTTGTGTTGTTGTTGAGTGATGGAAAAGAAAAACTCAAGGATGAGTCAAATACAAAGCAAAACATTGAAGAACGAGAATGCATTTCTGAACAGGTTGGATCAAATGGTGATCATAAAATCGAAGAAGAGTTGGATCTAAAAAGAGCAGACATGGTGAATGAGCTAAGAAATATGACTCAACAAAAGGGAAAAGTTTTAACACTACAACAATTTGAAGAGAACTTTGCAGTTTATGCAAATGTTGGTTTAGAGGTAGTGCATAAAGGAAAAGATGGTAATAACAGTCAACAATACCAAAATAGTCACGGGGAAGAAGTTTGTGGTGAAGTTGGAGTACAAGTTTTTGAAGGAAAAGATGAAGGAGATTAACAAGAAAGATACAAAATGTTATAGGAATATGTTCAGCAAAATGAAAAAAGTTTGATTCACTTGACAGTAGCAAATCTAAGGGATCTAATTTGGAAATAGCTGGTTGTAAGGTTGTTGATGGTTTTGTGAACATATCAGCAATCTTAACCAAAAGCTTGAAGAGGGTGAAGTTCCAAGAGATGAGGAACAAGCTTGGATTAACATCAAACTGAAACACTTTGAATTAGGGGGCATGTTGAAGATAATTCAAAATGTAATGTTAGAAATTAGTTAGGGTAGTTAGAAGACAGTTAGAAATTAGTTAAGGAGGTTATAAACTTGTCTAGTAGAGAACTGCTCCTATAAAAGGAAGTAGAACCAAGAGCATAGTAGTGAGAATTTATTTTTTGAAAAATAAAATTCAATTTAAAACCCAAATTCAAAAAACCATATGTGAAGGAAAGGAAAAGAAAAACTAACCCAAGAAATTATCAGAGAGAGAATGGAGAACACAACAATGGTCAAGAAGAGGGAATGAGGTGGATGAACTTGATCGAATCGCGAGCTACAGTTGGAATCGCAAATCTAGGGTTTATCTTCCATCACCTCTCCAACGACTCCAGAGTGAGAGAATGACCAATTTTTTATTTTTTATTTTATAAGTTGAACGTAATTACAATTATGCCATTAATAAAAATAACTTCTCCGCGTTTTTTACTTTTTGCTTTTTAAAATTAAAAAAACGAAAAATAAAACACTATTTACATGCTTTGTTTTTTTAATTTTAAAAGCTATAATATTAAAAATAATTTTATAAAATAGTTTTTGAAAATAAATAACTTAAACAAATTTTTTAATTTTTAAAAACTAAAATAGAATTTTTGAGTATTAAATCAAAGAGGTCCTACACTATTTGACCCAAAAATCCTACTTTTTAGGAAAACTCTCCAATTTGTCCCACTCCGAAAAAAAATACGGGATTGCCCTACTTTTTAGCCCCAGTTGCTGATCGCAACCTGGGGATGCGACGTGCTGAAGAACTTTTTTTTCTGTTATAGTAGGAGGTCGCATCCTGGGGATGCGACCATGTACTGGAGTTATTTTTTTTTTTTGTTATATTTTATTTATGGGTATAATTATTATTTAATTAATTAAAAATAGTTAAAATATTTTAAAAATCAAAATAATAATAATAATAAATAGAATACATTATTAAATAATAATAATAATAATTTTAATTTTAATAATATTATTAATATTAGTGACTTATTGTTAATTTTAATTAGTTATAAATAATTATAACAATAAAAAAATCAAAATAATAATAATAAATTAAATTACATTATTAAGTAATATTAATAATAATAATTTTTATAATAATCATAATTACATTATTGATCTTCTGCTTCGAGATCTTCGTCAACATCATCGTCGTCAGAATCACCAGATGATTCATCGAAGTATGTTTCATCCTCTTCACTGTAGTCGCCTAATTCTTCCTCGTTGATATTATACAAGACACTAAGCGGAAGATCACATGGTGGACTTGTTGGGAGAGATTCGTGACGGAGTTGTTGGAAGACATTGTGAATTTGTTGAGTTTGTTCATTTTGGGTAGGATAAGTTTCATATTGTTGTGATGGTGAATATACCTCGGGCTGATCGAATGATGGGATGTAGTCGGGTAGATAATGATCAAACGATGGGGTGTAGTCGGGATTAGGCATGTTTGAGGTTGATGGTTGATCAATGTTTGATCAATAATATAATTTTCTTTTTATTATGATTATTATTAAAATTATTATTATTAATATTACTTAATAATGTAATTTAATTTATTATTATTATTTTGATTTTTTAATTGTTATAATTATTTATAACTAATTAAAATTAACAATAAGTCACTAATATTAATAATATTATTAAAATTATTGTTATTATTAAAATTATTATTATTATTTAATAATGTATTTTATTTTATTATTATTATTTTGGTTTTTTAAATTTTTTAATTATTTATAATTAATTTAAATTAACAATAAGTCACTAATATTAATAATATTATTAAAATTAAAATTATTATTATTATTATTTAATAATGTATTCTATTTATTATTATTATTATTTTGATTTTTAAAATGTTTTAATTATTTTTAATTAATTAAATAATATTTATACCCATAAATAAAATATAACAAAAAAAATAACTCCAGTACATGGTCGCATCCCCACGATGCGACCTCCTACTATAACAGAAAAAAAAAGTTCTTCAGCACGTCGCATCCCCAGGTGCGATCAGAAACTGGGGCTAAAAAGTAGGACAATCCCGTATTTTTTTTTTTCGGAGTGGGGCAAATTGGAGAGTTTTCCTAAAAAATAGGATTTTTGGGTCAAATAGTCGAGCTCCTAACTCCTAAGTGCATTTAAGCCTAAAACTAAAAACACATATAAATAAGGTTTTTTGTTTTTCGTTTATGTCTTTACGCTCACTTCTATCGTCTTTCTTCAACTCCAAAACCATTCTCAGTTTGCCATCATCCAAGACTGACCTTCTATCTTCCTGCACCATTTTCCGGCAACTCGGCCGACACCGTCCTTCCTTCTTTCTTAATCGTTTAGTTCTGGTTCGTTTCTATTCATCTTTACCAACTTTTTTCTCTTATTTATTCTTCTTTTATGTTGTTTCGATGGTTGTTTTGGTTCTTATTTTGAACATTTTAGTTTTCTTTTGATTGTTTTTTTGGTGTGTTGTTTCTTTGAATTATTGTTCTTCTATTATGTTGGTTTTTTCCAAACATCGTGCTATTTTGTGAAGGAGGAGAAGGGTTTTTTTTTAAAAAAATTGTGACTTGATTTTTTCCTCTTATTTGAGATTGATTTTCATGTGGTTTTTGCACTGTAGCGTTGAAATCGTGACGTGCAAATGATTTTTTAAACAATCTTGATTATAATGAATAAATTATTAACGTTTTTGCAAGAAAAAATATAATGATCACATGTTTTAGTTATATAGTTCCCCCAGGGCACCAAATATCTTAGGACCGGCCTTGGATGGAGAGTACTGTTGTAGGATTATCTTGTATCAGTAATTAGGGTACTCTACATGGAGTTACCATTATCATTTCTTCTAGTAGAGAGATTCTCTCCAACCATCTTATTGTAACCTCTGATGCAATGCAATATCTTAATTCTCCTATTTGTCATGGTTCCTATTATATTTGTATGCTAAATGTTGTTTACAGTTTCAAATACAAAGTTGCGGGGACTTCTGGCCATTAATTTTGCATCCTTTTCTTTTTTCTCTCTCAAATGGAAACTAAATCCTCCACAAACTTACTAGATCAATTAGTGGTGAGTGCTTGCTGCTATTTGTTAACGTGTACAACTATTTTGCATAATTTTTTTCATTATGTTAATAAAATAATAATGTATGGTTTTATAGTATCTGGGAGATGTGGTTCTTGACCTCTCTACCATGACAAACCAGACCATTAAGCTTGGAGGCGGTTTACGTCAGGTACCTCTCCACTTTCACAAAATTACAACACTCATTCATTACTATGCTTAGGCCCTGTTTAGATAAACAACTTAATTGAATGTTTATAATATAAACAATGATCATCTAAGTGTTTATGCATAAGTTATTTCTATAACAAAAGATAAAACATAGTTAAACTGTTTTCATAAGCTATCCTGGAGAGCTTACGGGAATAAGGTGAAAAAAGCTTATGGATATGCCATAAGCTGTTTACATAAGCTCTGTCAATCAGTCTCATAAATGTTTATGTTAGTAGATAAGTTCAAAAAAGCCAATCCAAATAGATCATAAGTGCCTCACTCTTTTTTCAGTTCAACATTAATGCAGCATATTATATTGGAAGCACACGGACACTCATTTTTATCAATGCCTTTTCTTTATTTGATACCATGTTTAGTTTGACACTAAGGACCCCGACAGTCATGCTAGATAACAATCAATTGATAATTTCCCTGAGATATGCTGTTTGAAATTTGAAAACTAATGATTGCACTAGTCAAGTGTCTACTCTTTTTTTTGTTCAACATTAGTGCAATATATATTAGAAGCACACACGACACTCATTTTTATCAATGCCTTTTCTTTATTTGATGCCATGTTTAGTTTGACACCGGACCCCGACAGTCATGCTAGATAACAATCAATTGATTATTTTCCTCTGAGATATGTTGTTTGAAATTTGTAAACTTATGATTGCACTAGACTTTTTTATTTGAATTTCTTCTTCTTTACTATTAATAGATTTTTAGGCTTGGGATGTGAAAACTTGTTTGTTTTTCATTAATTCACTTTCCACCTTTAGAACGGAAAACTGTGTGGAGCTAGCTATGGTAACTTCTATTCTTTGTGGGGGTAGTCTAGCTTAAGTAATTAAGTAAATATATTTCACTTAGAAATTATAAAGTGGTTTTTCTTCTTTTACTTAGGCATAAAGTGAGTGGAAACTCATCATTTCGTTAACTCTAAAATTTCAACTTACTGATATTACGATGTTTAGATCTTTTTAATTTCATTATGTGGAAATTTGCTGTATATATATATATATATATATATATATATACTTTATGGAACTTCAAATTTCAATTTTGTGTGAACCTAAGGTGTCTTGCTCTAAATCTCTTATTTCTTTATTCATCTCGATATTTGGTATCTTCTAAGCAATAAGGAAATAATAAAGGATTTTTCTTGCATTTTTCTCATTTTTTCCAGTATATTAGTAACAGATTCTCATTTGTATAAATTTTTTTTAGGACGATGATGTGATTTCTGTAATGAAGGCTGGCAAGCTTAGGTTCTCCAAGCCTAATAAATACTGGGTTCAAAGCTCTCAAAAGAGGGTGAGTATAGTAGTGTAAAGGCTTTCTTTGACTGACGTGACAATGTTGATTTTTCAAAGTTACTGGTTCAATTCCATTATGGTTTTATAACATGTTTATCTGTTATTTGAATTTACTGCCAAATATCTATAATATATGCCTTACAATCAAGCATGCATTTCTATTATATGTATTCCTGGGATATTTTAATAGAATGGACTAATATGTTTCCGACCTACAACAAGAGGGCTAAAGTGGAAGTTGGTGGAAATAATATCCCAAAATCAATGCTTTCATTTTTCATTGTAATGTCATCTGTTAGTGTCAAAATTTGGTTGTCTTTTATATTTGGAGACAACACCTGTCATGTAATTTGTGTTGAACCTTTTACAATGTTTGCTTCCGATCTCTTTCTAACCTTATTGAATGAGGTGGTAACCATGAAATTAGGTTAGTGATGTGTGCGCTATTTTGCTTTTAAATTTTTACTGCTTAGCACACTCTGTACGTATTAGTATATGAGAGTTAATTTCTTTCTTTTTAAGATGAATTGTAATTTGCATTATGGAAGAGGCTTGCAATTATTTTTCTCTAGGCTCAGAGAAATGCTATCTTCTTTCCTTCCTTATTCTGATTAGGCTGTTTTGTACAGTATGTGCCTCATGCAGAGGATTCGGTTCTTTGAATAGTTGTTGACTCCAGATCAGATGTAATAAACTTTATGTTTTTGTTTAGTTTTTCTGTTCATTGAAGTTCTTTAGGTCTGCTCTACTTTCTTGCTGAATGCAATTTTTATAGGTTCTATAACTTTTTAGTTTCTATTAACTATATAAAGTTTATGGTAATGGTATCAATTGGGCAAGTAGTTTTAGGATTTCAATTTAGAAATTAGGGGTTCCATTTGGGATATTTTTATTTAGGGATTTATCCTAGGTCGGATTGTCTTATTCCAGGATAAAATAGGGTTATTTTATTTTGGTGTTCTATGATCAAGATACCATCAGTAAAACATTTTGTACCTTTTCTCGCATAACCATACAATTTTGAGATCTCTTTTCCTCGAAGTTTCTGAAACCCGAGTCAGATGAGTACATTGCCCTAGAGGAGTGCTCAAGGCTTATAGTTCTAGATCAGTGTTTATCTACTTTGTTAAGTCCTTAATGTTGGCCAAGAAAAGTGAATTAGCCATTGCATGGTGATACTGGCCTTCTTCAAAATAGAGTTTTTGCCTACACCAACACAAAGCACATGATGGTAATTCAGTGCGGTTGTATCTTACACAAGCTTTATCCCGCTGGGTGGGGTCGCCTACATGGATCAAACGATGCTATAATGTATCTTGACGTATAACATGTAAATAAAAAATTACTACAAATTACAAAATGAATGAATTACTTGGTTCCGTTCAACTCTTGTACTTTCTATTTCCTTGAAAGTAATTGAATTTTTTTCTTAGCTTTAAGGTTTATTATATTTTATTTAAAATTTCATTTTATATCTGTGCAGAACTTCTTGTGGATATAAAAGGACCTGCTTTAGCATTTCTACCAGTGCTTGCATTTGAAGGAGGAACCAGAAGAAATATACCTAAGTTTGAGGTGTGCATAAATTCTATATGTATGCTATTTGCATAACTTATATTTGGCATCTCTTACGACTCATATTGATAGAACTGTGCAATAGTTCAAGTTTAATTTCTGTATGTATCATTTTATCTTTTTTAGTGCATGTAGAGAACCTTCTTTTTATAAAATAGAGATCTGTTTAGGATAATTATTTCTCTTTGCGGTATCCTTTTCCACATTGACTAATGGCAACATCTTTTAGTTACTTGGCCTTATGAATTATGAAATTCACAATTATCATGGTTGTTGAGGGATTTGGGACAGCATTAATGAATTAAGCGTTCGTTATTGTGCACGCGTAGTAGTTAAATGATATGAGGTTCATTTTATAATATAACCCTAGAGACCTAGACTATAAATATAAACATACTTAGCTAGATATAAGTGAAGAGACCTGTTTATACATTATACCAAGGACAATAAAATTGCGTCCAAACATTGGCACTAGTACCTTTGAGTAGTTATGTCCAAAACACAGATTTTGAGACCAGTTACATGACACGGTCCTGTTACTTATCTTTAAGTCAAGTCACTAGCCTGCTAGAGAAATCTTGCCTCTTGTGTCTATGTTAGAATAGATAGTAAAGAATTAAGAATACCATTGAGTAATGGTTCTTATAACGATGAATAACAATGAACGCAACCAGAAAACAGAATATGAAAACAACGAGTCCTCTGTTTCACAAATAAAAGGAAAACAAGAATGAAATTTACATATTCAATTTATAGGTATTTGAGAGTCTTCCTCTCCCAACTGCAGTTTACACTTAGCCTGTCATTCCCCTGGTGGTGTTAATGTTAAATAGTGTTTCCTGGTTCGTCTACCCTGTTTTTGTAGGTGTTTGTGTTTTTTTGCTTAATTCTTCACCTTGCAGGCAGGCACTTTGCTTTATGTGCGGGTTGTAAAAGCAAACCCTGGAATGAATCCTGAGCTGTCGTGCACTGATGGTTGGTGTCTTATACCGTGACTTCATTTTTAAATTCCTTTTTGTGTGTATCTTTTAATCAAAGAGTTTTTCTCTGGTTAATTTTAAGTTTCTTTCCATTCTATATTTGCAAACATAATTCTGTCATATATTTTGTTATGGTGTTTGTTTAGCCAGTGGGAAAGCATGAGAGTTTGGTGCCCTAAAAGAAGGCTATATGTTCGAGTGTTCTACCGGTCTCTCAAGGATGTATGGAATTTAAATTTCTTTTTCTTTTTCTTTACGTGCATACTTTTAACAGATCATGATATGAGAAATTGTATGTTGTTTGTAGGCTTCTCAACTCACCCATATGTCCAGTACTTGATACATTAAGGAAGAAACTGTCTTTCGAGATAGGAGTTGGCTTAAATGGACGTGTTTGGGTATGCATATGCCCTCTAGTCTCAGCGTACCATATTATATTATTTATTTTTTATTTGTTGTCCTATTTTGAAGTATTGGCAATCATCTGTAAGTTGGACTTGGGAAATTTTTATTCTACTAATTTGAGTTTTCCTTTGGAAATTGTTGTTTCATCTATAGGTCAATGCCTCTTCTCCATCAACAACTATCATCGTAGCTAATGCTATTATGAACTCAGAGACATTGAGTGGTGTACAACAGAAAATAATGGCCGAAAAGCTGCTGCAGAGAGTCCAGTGACCAAGTTAACTGTATGTATATAATTGAGTTATAGTTCCTTGTGATTTTACATTACAATTCTTGTGTTGTGAATGCCATCTTATGCCATTTCCAACTCATGAGGTACATATTTTTTTGTCTTACCATAATATCAATGCTTCTGCAGGGCGAGTACTGTTGATGAGACTACAACAATAGCTAAGTGCATGAATGATTTTCAAAGAGTGCTTAAATAGGTACTAACATATTACCCACCAATAAAATTTTCACACGAGCAGTATAATTTAGGCCTAGGTTCTTGTGAAAGATTAGCTAAATTCTTATCATCAAATATTGACTTATATCTTTTTAATGTAAAACTTGATTTTTTTTTGTCACGGTGAAGTTGATCTTAACATAGAGTTTTTGTTAGAACATTGTTGATTGCAATGAGTGTAGTTTGTTCCTCTCATTTCTTTGAAACACATTTTCATTATGAATACCACTACCACTATTATACTCAGATGAGAAAGAGTCACAATATTTCAGTTCTCTTCCTATTTATTTCTGTTCTCAAATTAGGAGCATGAGGCAACAAGTTGCTTGGTCAGTCACATTGGGAGGAGGAGAATTTCTAATATAAAAAATAATGTTTCACTTGGAGATATGAGAATAACGAGAAAAAGAAACATAAGAAATAAAGTGAAGTATGAAAATGGATTGAATACAAAAAAAAGGACAACGCATAAGCGGCAGTGCATATCGCTCGATAGGCGACAACGCATATCGCTCGATAGGCGACAACGCATATCGCTTGATAGGCGATAGCTCCTATCGCCAGATAGGCGACAGCTCCTATCGCCCGATAGGCGGCAGCTCCTATCGCCCGATAGGCGGCAGCTCATATCGCCCGATAGGCGGCAGCTCCTATCGCCCGATAGGCGGCAGCTCCTATCGCCCGATAGGCGGCAGCTCCTATCGCCCGATAGGCGGCAGCTCCTATCAGGCCGATAGTCGACAGCGCCTATCAGGCCGATAGGCGACAGCTCCTATCAGGCCGATAGGCGACAGCTCCTATCCGACGATAGGCGACAGCTCCTATCCGACGATAGGCGACAGCTCCTATCGGGCGATAGGCGCTGTCGCCTATCGGGCGATAGGAGCTGTCGCCTATCGCTTGATAGGAGCTGTCGCCTATCTGGCGATAGGAGCTGTCGCCTATCGGGCGATAGGAGTTGTCACCTATCAAGCGATATGCGTTGTCGCCTATCGAGCGATAGGAGCTGTCGCCTATCGGGCGATAGGAGCTGTCGCTTATCGGGAGATATGCGTTGTTGGCTACCGGATAGGCGATAGCTCCTATCGGCTGATAGGCGATAGCGCCTATCGGGCGATATGCATATTAGGCTGATAGGCGATAACGTCTATCGGGTGATATGCGCCTATCACCCAATAGGCGATAGCGGCTATCGTCTGATAGGCGATAGCTTCTATTGTTCGATAGGCGACAGGTTTTATCGTCCGAGAGGTGACAATGCCTATCAGGCTGATAGGCGATAGCAGCTATTGACTGATAGGCGGTAGCAACTTTGGCTGATAGGGGCTATCGCTTATTAGCTATTAGCAATCACATATCACATCTGCATATCACATATCTACATATATCACATATCTACAGATATCACATATCTACAGATATCACATCTACATATCTACAGATATCACGTAGATACAAATATCACATATCTAGATATCATACATCAGATAGCTTTTTAGTTGTAAGACAACTTATAACTTAATTTTACCAAAGAGCCAAGTGGCAATGTGATTTCAAAAGATTTACTAAACATCAAAAAATGTTATAATTCACTACTTTATTTAATTTCAAATCATCTTCGCATGAAAAAAAAACACTTCACAAAAATAATTATAAAAATAAAATGAGAATGACTTGAACATCTTGAGCATAAACAGAAGCAAGAGGAGTCCAAGTTGGTACCTGACCTGATAATCCGATTGGATGGAAACTCGGAGAGCTTCTATACGATGTAGGTGAGAACATTGACGAGGTTAGACACGATGAGGAGAACTGTATCCGGCGATTAACGAGCCAGAACAGGTATGATTTCCTTGAATAGACACGACGACGAGCTCGTTGGTTAGGTCCTGAGTGAGGATGGTCTGAGTGAGGATGGTCTGAGTGATGGCCATTCCTACATTTTCGGAGCTGATGACAGAGATCCATTATCCTACTGCAATAATTCTTGCTAAGAAGAATGCCCACGTTGTGGCAATTCCACCCAGAAGGTAATGGGTTACTCCTACAGCACGTCCCTGTACAATGCTCAAGGCTCTAGGCTGAGTAGCAGGAGCAACTTTTAATTTATTATGAGCCCAAACGATGGATTCAATAAGTTCTTGCCAATAACCACGCCCGCTGAATAGAAACATTAAACTAAAAGCCCATACAAAATGGGCACTAAAATATCTCCCGTTTCTACCCAAGATCCCAGGATCACAATTCCATTTTTGTCTAAATTTCGGAGTAAATGGGCTTCTAGATGTGGAATTTTATTAGTGATTCCAAATCCAATATTTTAAATAGATCATTATGATAATATAAAGCTGTTCAATGATAATTTTTGCTTATCCATTAATATTCCCAAATAATTCTCTATTTTTATTTTTGTCTATATTTTGAATAGGAATAGTCATATGTTTTTTTACATATCTATTATTATTTGGGACCCTATATGACCCCTTTTGGCTTGTATTGAATCGAGAGATAGGTTTGTTTTATTGTCCATTTCTTTGATAGAATATATATATAAGGTATGTATCTCTCAGATAATTCAAATCGAACCAATTGAATGTCCGACTCGGGCCTATATGACATGACATAAAGTAATTTGATTAATAAGTCCATTTTTACGTTATTTCGTACTGTATTGTACAATTCCTTTGTTTGGGGGAGCCGCTATGGTGAAATTGGTAGACACGCTGCTCTTAGGAAGCAGTGCTAGAGCATCTCGGTTCGAGTCCGAGTAGCGGCATGGCATCCTATCTTCTAAAAATTCTAAAAGAATAAGTCCTATAATGAATTCAATTCCCTATTTTTATTCCCAGTATTCATACCTTTTTTATTTTCATTATAGATATTTATTTTCATTATATATATATATATATATATATATATATATATATATATATATATATATATATATATATATGATATTTTCAACTTTAGAGCATATATTAACTCATATCGTTTTCCGTCATATCAATTGTTATTTCAATTCATTTGATAACCTTATTAGTCAATGAAATCGTAGGATTATATGATTTGTCCAAAAAAGCCATGATAATAACTTTTTTGTGTAACGGGATTGTTAATTACTCGTTGGTTTTTTTCGGGCCATTTACCATAAGTGAGAGAAGGAGGGAAGACGCGCAACAACTAACATAATAGCCAGCTGAAAAACGCTAGCTAGCTAGGCTAGCGCGCAATGGCTTTCTCTGATAGGGGCTCGCTTCTTCAAGCTCCGCCCAACCTATACAAGGTGCTGCTCGCTTTCTTTTTTTTTATTCAATAAAATATCTAATATTGAATATAAGAATATAAAAATACTCTATATTATAGAGTATTATTCTAATTAGGATAATGTAAATCTATATAGAATATTCTAAAACTAAAAACAGATAGAAATAAAATGAACTAGTGACCTATTCTAAACTATATAGATAATCTGATATGGAATTGGAATTCAGAATTAATGCGTTCTGCTGTCAAAAGTAGGGGATAGTGTCTGATCCTTTCAATCAAGCGATAGAGGCAGAGGCTTTACTTCTTTCGCCTACGCTAGGATGGAGCTGCTGTCGAGTGAGGGTTGGCCGAGGGGAGTTCCATCATGAAGCTGGGTACAAAAAAGTCAGTAAAAGACAAGTAGAAGCCAGTGAAAGAGGAGTAGTCAGGGTACGACGAAGCACGCCTGGTACGTAAGCGAATACGGATCACGTGGGTTTGTACTGATCCGCATATCACTAGGAGCTGAATTGTAGTGAGCAAGCTTTAATGGTAGTTTTTACATTTTCCCTTTCCCTTGTAGTATGGGGAAGAAGTGGACTCTAAGGGTACTACTAATTGAGTTAAGGGATCAATCTGTCTGAATTGTTTTATAGCAGGGTTCTGGAATTTTTTAACTATTGAATTTCGTTATTTTATTAATATTTATTAATGAAATGCAATTGTATCTGCATTTTGAAATTCTATTTTATTCCAGTGATGTATTCTATGTAGAATATTGAAAATACTCTTTAAATCAAACAAATATTTGAACTGTTTTCATCTTCCTATTTTGAAAGTAAAGGGAATACAAATAATTGGAAATGGATTTCTATTCCAACCAAATTCGTTTAAAGATTTCTATTTCGATGAACTGGTTACCACAAATTTATTATGACAGGGGCTTTTGCTCATGGAGCGATATTTTTTATTAGAGATTACAATCCCGAACAAAATGAAGATAATGTATTGGCAAGAATGTTAGAGCACAAAGAAGCTATCATATCCCATTTAAGTTGGGCCAGCCTATTTCTGGGGTTCCATACTATGGGACTTTATGTCCATAATGATGTCATGCTTGCTTTTGGAACTCCGGAGAAACAAATCTTGATCGAACCTATATTTGCCCAATGGATACAATCTGCGCATGGTAAAACCTCATATGGATTCGATGTACTTTTATCT
>JBBPBP010009777.1:41513413-41553736 GCA_037974735.1 Cicer chorassanicum
CAAGCCAAAGTTTTAATACAAGAAAGCCGAAGTATATATTTTATTTGATACAAACTTTTTTTTTTTGAGGATCCATTGTAATAATGAGAAAGATTTCTGCATATTCGCAAAAATCGGTCAATAATATCCAAATTGGATGAATCGGCCCAGACCGGCTTACTAATGGGATGCTCTAATACATTACAAAATTTCGCTTTAGCCAATGATCTAATTAGAGGAATAATTGGAACTATTATATCCAGTTTTTTGCTAACAATTTCGATTAGAAATGTATTTTTTAGCATTTGACTCCGTACCACTGAACGATTTAGCCGCACATTTGAAAAATAGCCTAAAAGAGGAAATGAATGTTGGGATAATTGGTTTATCTTAATCGTTCCTGGTTGAGGCCAAACATGAAAAAAACATTGCCATAAATGGATATCTCCGCTTTCGCTTCCGTACTCAACCGTCTCTCTCCTTAGTCCGATCTAGCCTTTATTGATTGAGTCAAAGAAGAAAGGCCTATGGTTCAAAGCCCTACAGCGCTAGCCATCAAGCATTAGATGAAGCCGATTTTGTCCATTTCGCATAGCCCTTTCATGCTTCTTTGTAGCATACTGAAGATGCTGCGGGATAAACGATCTTTGAAAGTTAAATGAATTTTTATCCCGTGGATGCGGCATTCGCAGTCTTAGCACTTCCCCTCTGATAAGTAGGAATCTGCTAAGGCTAGGCACCTTCTTCAAAAGGTAGAGATTCATCTTTCAAATGGCCAGTGGAAGAATGCCCGGTGGGACTTGAGGAAGAGAGTAGGGTGTTAGGGAGGAGAAAGAACTGAGCTTCTTTGAGTTTCTCAACAAAAAGCGAAAGCGCTATGCTAGCTCGGCATGGAAGCTATAGCGAATAGAAGAACCTTGGCTCATTCACCAAGGCTGAGACTCTCTAGCTCTGCTGCTGGTGCTCTTTCCTCCGCCTCCACAAGCTGCGAACTCTTCATAGTAGCGCGGGATTCTACTGCTTCTAAAGGCCGGACTCACTCGACTTGGTCTCCACTTACCAGGTGTGCCAAACCACCTTAGTCTCTTCACCCTTGTAGCCTCCGAAGATCAGAATTAACTCAAGTGAAAGGAGCCTTCTTTCCCTCTCTCCTTTCCCACCCCACCCTTCATAGGAAAATGAATAATAGATGGGGTGGCCTCACCGTAAGGTTACATTATATTCCTGAAAACGGGTAAAGCAGCTGCCCAGCCCTACCTTTTCACCACTTCGACTGATGCGGACTTAAAGGATGCTGCTTAATGACAAAGGAAATTATTTCTTAATTATTCTAGAGACTTCGTTCCCTTTCGTTAAGCGCATCGAGCCAGGAGTGGACATCATCATCTGCAGACAAATCCAGATCCTGTTTCATCATTAGCTTAGCTAAAGTGGAATAGTATGACTGGCTTTCCGGAAAATGAGACGAAACCCGCTTTCTCACTTTTTTCATTAACACTATACTCAAGTGGGTCTTCCTTTGGGCTTTGGCTGGCCTTGGCTTCGGTGTTCCTCTCTCTGGGGTTCCTATTTTGTGCGTTGGAAGTTACGGCCTTCAATCTTTTGTTGGTTGGAGTGGTTGTCTATTTCTATAGGCGTCAGGCCTACAGACCTCCCCTCTACATCGATGATGATGGATGCTAGTGGGGCCGGGGGGGGGGGGGGGGGGGGGGGGGGGGTGACAATCCTTCTTATTCTTTTTTTGAGTCAAAGGCAAGAAACCATGAAACTGAAATAACTCACCTAAAACCTCCTTTAAAAGATTACGAGGTACGATTGAATCAAATAAACCCTTTTGGAATAAAAATTCAGCCGATTGTGAACCTTCGGGAACTTCCTTATTCAACGTTTGTTCAATTACCCTTTTACCCGCAAATGTAATGTAAGCATTTGGTTCGGCAATAATGACATCCCCCAACATGCCAAAACTAGCTGTGACCCCACCAGTAGTAGGAGATGTAAGTATCGCTACATAGAAGAACTTTTTATTGATTTGATAATTATATAAAGCAGAAGAAAACGTCAATATATCTTAAACAACTTGAATTCTGGCCTTCTTTTCACACTCTGAAAATAATGGGAAAAATTCGATTCAATTGTCAACTGCTCCTATGGTAAATAGGATTGACTACGGATTTGAGCAATAGCACATGATTTCAAAAAACCTTTTTTAGAAACACATATAAGATTCGTCACCACAATAAAGGATAATGGTAATCCCACCGTTAACTACTTCAATTCCTACCAAGACAGAATTTGTAACTTGTTATACTCTTGCCTAGCAGGCAATTACCGACATGAAAAGGATGATTCATTCGGATCGATATGAGAGTCCCCAACCACAATGCAATATTTATTACTAACGCGAGCTACGACAATTGCACCTATCAAAGCAACTAAAAGAATTATTGAAATGAGTTCAAATGGAAGAAAAAAATCAGTTGATAAATGAATTCCAATTTGTTGACTAGTACTTATCAAATCTTGCTCGATAATCTGATTTGGTCTTGTAGTCCAAATAATTCCGTACCATGATGTATCTGGAATAGTAGTTACTAGTGAAACAAAAATACTTGTACAAACTATCAAAGTAATTCCATCCCCGACGGTCCAAAGATGAAAATCTTGGTAATATTCTGAACTATTCATGAACATCACAGCAAATATTATTAAAACATTAATAGCTCCCACGTAAATAAGTAACTGTGATGCAGCTACAAAATGGGAGTTTGATAAAATATAGAATAAAGATATACAAACAAGAACCAGTCCCAACGAAAAAGCAGAAAAAATGGGATTGGTAAGTAATACTACCCCTAGACTTCCTAATATAAGACCCGATCTCAGAAAGACTAAAAGAAAATCGTGTAGCGTTTCAGGTAAATCCATTGTAAAAATACGTTTTTGATTATACACAAAGATCAATGGTGACACAGCAACAAAAAGAAGAATCCCTCGAACATCCCTTGATGAAAGAAATAGATTATATAAAGGTAAAATAATTCAAGTCATAATTCAAATACATGAGAACCTAAATTACTTTGCATATGCATTAACACTATTTTTCTAAGTCCCCAATAATATTTTCAAAATGATAGAATCTTTATTTTTGACTAAAACTCATGTTGTAATCGAATACAACCAATGTGTATTCGAATACAGATAAAAATGGCTAAGTCAGAGAGTTGGCCATCTCATCTGTATTCGACTACACAGTGGAAATTTTAAATGATTTTTGAACGTTGCAGTAGTCGTATTCGAATACAGAAATCCTGTATTCGAATACAGATAAGAAAAATGGCTAAGTCAGAGAGTTGGCCATCTCATCTGTATTCGACTACACAGTAATATGTTTGAAAATTTTTAACGTTGCAACAAGCTGTATTCGAATACAGATATATGGTAGTCGAATACAACAGCAACCAATGCAATTTTTCAGCTTTGAATTCAATTTAAAACATTGCAATTCATTCTCAAACCTCTTGAATCAACAGCCACGAATTTAAAGAGTTGTTTGAGGACTATAAATAGGTCATAACTTCATTTTCAAATTACCAATTCAATTTTACAATTTCAAAGACTTTGAACAAAATTTTCTAAATTCTTCTAAGTCTTTTTCAGAAATTCAAGTACTTGCATATCATTGTCATATCCTTAAGGTTCTCAAAAGTACTTGAATAGATCTTGAATTATTCTACCTTCATTCTATTCCTATATTCTTATCAATAACAACAAAGTGTTTGTAAAAGAAAGTTGTACTTTTTTTGAAGTGCTGTATTTAAGATAGTAGTGTTCTATCTTTGGAAATTTGTTAGAAGATTGTAGCCAAGGTCCCAGGGTGAGGACTTGTACATATTCTGACAGATAGTGAAGAAAATCTCTTGTGGTGTGCAAGAGGACTGGACGTACCCTTGGTGATTAGGGGAACCAGGATAAATCTTTTGGTGTTCTTTACATTACTGCCATTTACATTATTGTTCACTATCCATAAGCGCAAAAATCAATCACGATAATTTTAAAAACAATCAAAATAACCAAACACCTAATTCACCCCCCCTCTTAGGTGCACATCTGATCTTACAATTTGGTATCAGAGCAGGTTCAAGGTAAATTACTCCTTGATCAAATAACAAATGGCTTCCGCACTACCAGTTTTCAGAGACGGAGGCAGCAGTACCAAACCTCCATGTTTCGTCGGTGAACATTACGATTTTTGGAAAATCCGTATGCAAGCATATCTTGAGGCACAGGGAGACGAAATATGGGATGCTGTCGAAAATGGTCCATACATTCCAACAACGGTCATCAACAACAAAGAGGAAATTAAAATAAAGAACTCTTGGACCGATGACGATAAAAGAAAAGTGCTATTTGATAAAAAGGCTAAAAACATTCTACAATCGGCACTTGGTATGGACGAATTCTTCCGCATATCTCACTGTAAAACCGCCAAGGAAATATGGGATACATTGGAAGTAACCCATGAAGGCACCATAGAAGTAAAAAGATCCAAACTAAACACACTTTCTCAAGAATATGAATTGTTTCGCATGCAGCCTGGAGAAACCATACTAGACATGCAGAAACGATTCTCCCACTTGACAAATCATCTGACAGCCCTCGGAAAGGTCTTCTCAAATGATGAATTGAATCTGAAAGTATTACGATCACTAACGAGGGCATGGCAACCAAAGGTGACTGCTATATCAGAAAAGAAGAGTTTGTCCAAAATGTCACTTTCTGCATTATTTGGAAAACTACAAGAGCATGAAATAGAACTTGGACGATTAGAGCAAAATGAAACACAAGAAAAGAAAAGCAAAAATATTGCTCTAATGACCGAATCAAAGGAAGCAGTCAAAGAAGATATTTCTGATGACGACGAAAACATCAATCTCCTTGTCAAGAAATTCGGCAAATTTCTCAAAAATAACAGAAGTTTCAAGAAGAAAAACTTCAGAAAGAGAGATAGCACGACCAACCAAAACTTCACATGCTTTGAATGTGGAAAACAAGGACATATTAAAGCAGAATGTCCAAATCTCATCAAGAAGAGTGGCGGCAAAAGAAAAGATTTCAAGAAAGCTTATATCGCATGGGAAGATAACGACATAAGTTCAACATCAGAAACTGAAAGCGATGAATGCGCAAACGTTGCACTAATGGCGTCACATCACTCCGATGACGAAGAGGTTAGTAACTCAAACAATCTTCCATATAATCATGAATTAGATATAGAATACAATGAAGCACAAAATGCAATAAAGGAACTTCTTGCTGAATGTAAAAATTTGTTTAAACAAGTATCAACTCAAAAGAAAGAAATCTTATTTCTTAAAGAAAAAATTAATCTTATGGAAAAAGATGCTGAAAATTCTAAGCAAAATTCTTCATGTAATAAATGTGATTCACTTTCATTCAAAATTACTCAACTAAATAGAGTAATAGAAAGATATGAAAAAGGACATATAGGATTAGAAAATGTTTTAAACATGCAAAGATATTCTAATGATAAGAGTGGTATTGGATTTTCTAAATTTGATAAACCAAGCACTAGTAAGACCATTTTTGTTAAATCAAGCACTCAAACAAATTTAAGAAACATGACATTTGTACAAAAAGAACATTCACATAAAGGAAAGTTTATTAACAATAAGCGTCATACATACACAAGTAAAATTCCTATTTGCTCATATTGTGGTATCTATGGACACACACCAAATACTTGTCATGTAAGAAATATTAGCATTCCCAAAGGCCATTGTATATGAGTCAAGAAAGGCACTAACCCCCAAGGACCCAAAGCACTTTGGGTACCTAATAAAATCTGATTTCAATTTTGCAGGGATGCTCACAAAATGCTTCAAACTTATGGTACTTAGATAGTGGGTGTTCCAAACACATGACGGGAGACATAACAAAATTTTCAGCATTGACGCTTGAATCGAAAGGACATGTAGTATATGGAGATAATAACAAAGGAAAGATCCTAGGCATTGGAAAAATTGGAAAAGCACCTTCTCCAACAATTGAAGATGTTCTTTATGTTGAAGGCCTAAAGCACAATTTGATAAGTATCAGCCAATTATGTGACAAAGGACACAAGATAGTCTTCAACAAGGAAGAATGCATCATTCAAAATGCAGCAACAAGTGAAATCAAATTTATCGGTAAACGTTTCAAGAATATTTTCATACTTAATTTAAATGATTTATCCTTGAAAATGAAATGTCTTTTGGTAAGCGACAACAATGATGCATGGTTATGGCACAAAAGAATTGCCCATATTCACATGGATCATTTAAACAAACTAGTCAAACATGATCTTGTTGTCGGATTACCAAAAATGAAATTCGTCAAGGATAAATTATGTGATGCATGCCAAAAAGGCAAACAAACGAAAACTTCTTTTAAAGCCATAAATGTTATATCTTCTACAAGACCACTTCAATTGATACACATGGATTTGTTTGGTCCATCAAGAACTAAAAGTCTTGGTGGAAATTCATACGGACTAGTTATTGTTGATGACTTTTCAAGGTACACATGGACCTTGTTTTTGGCAAACAAAAATGAAGCCTTTAAAGCCTTTAAAAATTACGCCAAACTAGTCCAAAATGAACAATCATCCAAGATTGTATCAATTCGAAGTGATCATGGTAGAGAATTTCAAAATACTTTATTTGAAGAATTCTGTGAGGAAAATGGAATTTTTCACAATTTTTCTGCACCAAGAACACCTCAACAAAATGGGGTTGTTGAGAGAAAGAACAGGTCCTTGATAGAACTTGCAAGAACAATGTTAAGTGACTCAAATCTACCAAAGTATTTTTGGGCAGATGCCGTAAACACGGCATGCTATGTTACTAACAGAGTAAACATTCGGCCACTTCTCAAGAAGACTCCGTATGAACTATACAAAGGTAGAAAACCTAACATCTCTCACTTCCACATCTTTGGATGCAAGTGTTTTGTGCTAAATAATGGAAAAGATAATCTTGGAAAATTTGATGAAAAGGCAGATGAAGGTATATTTATTGGGTATGCATTATCTAGTAAAGCTTTTAGGATCTTTAATAAAAGAACTTTAATTGTAGAAGAATCAATACATGTTACTTTTGATGAAACTAACCCCTCGAAAGAGGAAAAAGCTATTTCTTTTGATGATGATGATGTTGAAAGTAGTGATCCACGTAAAGAAGATTCAATTGACCAACCGAGTCAAGAAAATGAAGTCAACATGGAAGAGGAAACCAATGAACTCCCAAAGGAATGGAGAACCCACCGATATCATCCGATTGATAACATCATTGGTGATATCAACAAAGGAGTTACAACTAGACTCAAATTGCAAGATGCATGTTTAAACATGGCATTTGTCTCACAAATCGAACCTTCCAAAGTTGGTGAAGCACTAAAAGATGATCAGTGGATACTTGCAATGCAAGAAGAGCTTAACCAATTCGAAAGAAACGAAGTATGGGAACTTGTTCCTAATCCAGGTGACAAACACATCATTGGCACCAAGTGGGTATTTAAAAATAAACTTGACGAAAATGGTATAGTTGTCCGCAACAAAGCAAGACTTGTCGCCCAAGGATACAATCAGGAAGAAGGAATCGATTTTGACGAAACATTTGCTCCGGTCGCAAGGTTAGAAGCAATACGGTTACTACTTGCTTATGCCTGCTCTATGAATTTCGAATTATTTCAGATGGATGTGAAAAGCGCATTTTTAAATGGATACATCAATGAAGAAGTATATGTCAAGCAACCACCCGGTTTTGAAGACTTCAAAAATCCTACACATGTATTCAAACTAAGGAAAGCTCTCTATGGCCTAAAACAAGCACCAAGAGCTTGATACGACAGATTGAGTGCCTTCCTGTGTGAAAGAGGTTTTGAAAAGGGAAAGGTTGACAAGACATTATTTATTAAACGAAATAATGGTCACACCTTGTTGGTCCAAATTTATGTTGACGATATCATATTCGGTTCAACAAATAACGCAATATGTGAAGAATTCTCATTGATGATGCAAGGAGAATTTGAAATGTCCATGATGGGAAAATTAAACTATTTTCTTGGTCTTCACATCAAACAACTCAAGCATGGCATCTTTATCAATCAAGCAAAATATTGCAAAGAACTGCTAAAAAGATTTGACATGGAAAAATGCAAGGAGAGTGCAACTCCCATGGGCTCCGGAACATATGTTGATAAAGATGAAACTGGTGCATCTGTAGATATTTCAAAATATCGAGGTATGATTGGCTCTTTATTATATCTAACGGCCAGTCGGCCAGATATCATGTTTAGTGTTTGTCTATGTGCAAGATTTCAAGCAGATCCGAAAGAATCACATCTTGTAGCAGTCAAACGAATCATGAAATACTTAAAAGGCACCATCAATGTTGGACTATGGTATCCTAAAGGTAGCATCTGTAGCCTCGTTGGATATTCAGATTCAGATTATGCAGGATGTAAAACAGACCGTAAAAGCACAAGCGGAACTTGTCATGTACTGGGCAATGCACTCGTGTCTTGGTCATGTAAAAAGCAAGCGTGTGTCGCACTCAGTACTGCTGAAGCCGAGTACATAGCGGCAGGAAGTTGTTGCGCACAAATCCTATGGCTCAAGCAACAACTATGTGATTATGGAATTGATCTTGGATGCATTCCGCTACGATGCGACAACACTAGTGCAATCAATATTTCAAAGAATCCAATCATGCATTTTCGGACCAAACACATTGATATACGACATCACTTTCTGCGTGATCATGTGCTTAAAGGCAATGTTGAAATAACCTTTGTGGATACACATAACCAACTTGCGGACATCTTCACTAAACCACTTCCTAAAGACTCCTTTTTCAAAATACGACGCGAACTCGGCATCTTAAGTGAAAGCGATCTTTAAACGTCAGGTAAACTGCTATCATCAGGGCAAAGGTATGGCTTAACTCTTGTCTTCACATGTTTTCATTTAGTTGACTATTTGAATAAAAATGTTCTCAATATGTTCAATACTTGTTTTCACATCTTAGAATTTAGTTGACTATGCTTACATGTCATTTATGTGATTATATGACGTTTGTATGATGATCTGCCAAATAAAATTATGATTGTTTTCAAAAACTGGAACTCGTAGCCGAATACAATCAGATTGTATTCGAATACAGATAATTCTGGAAATCTGTATTCGATTACCAATTTCCTGTATTCGACTACAGGTTAAAAAATTTCTGTCATATATAAAGCTGTAGAGTCAGTATTCGATTACAACTTCATCCCTACCCTCAAGCTTGTTCTTCTTCTCTGCGCATCAGTCTTCATCAGAACTGGTTCGCCCCTTCACATTTGACTTTCCAAACATTGTTTCCTTCAATTATTTGCTGCGAAATCCATCTCTTAAGTTCCTCAGATTCACGAAATTTCAAAACCCTAAACCCCCATATTCAAATTCGCGACCTCCAGAACCCTAAAACCCAAATCCTGCTTCGCGATTTCCACATCTTCCATCTCAGCTTCGCGAATCACTTGGTTCTGTCATCAGTGGTCAAGGTTTCAAATCTTCTTTTCGAACTACATCGCAGTTTCGAAGTCGCATCCTACAACCTTCAACAAAATGTCAAATCTCTCCACCTCTGTTGAAAATGCACGCAAGCGTGGACCTCGCACCAAGCATGCAAGCTTAGGTCCTTCCAAGCGTCGCTCGAAGAGCATCAGCGTCACTGACTTATCTCGTCTTCTGCATTCTCCTGAGGAAATTACCCGGTTTCGCACACTGTACTCCGACAAAAGGCTCATCATTCCAAAGATCGGTACTTTAGATTCTTTCTCTGCCTTTAAATTTCCGGATTTACTTAGGGATCAACAAGTTGAGGACTTTATTGCTTACAAAGGTCCGATTTACCCTGATTTGGTTCGAGTCTTTTATTGCAATCTTCATCGGGATGGCAAAATGTTAATTTCCCGTGTCAAGGGAATCACTATTGAGCTTGATTCTCATACTATTGGTACCATTTTGCAAATACCTGATGCCGGCCAGAAACTCAGTCCAACTAATCTGTGCAAATGGCATAATATCTCGAAACATGATGCTTATGCGGCTCTGTGTCGCTTTGATAAACTGACCATAGAACGTAAGCAACTTCAGGCTAGCTCCACGTTTGCGAGACAGCGCTTTAGTGTTGGAAACCTCACTGTCGACTTCCGATTGCTTCACTATTTCTTGAGTTACATTTTGGTACCTAAGGCCGGTAACTACTCTCAACTCTCTGAATTTGAACTTCAGATTCTTTACTTCATGAATGAAGGACTTTCTCTTAACTGGGCATACTTCGTTAAGTCCGTCATGTTTGTATCCCGTGAAGCTGCTGGATTGCCCTATGCTAGAGAAGTTTCTCGCATCCTTGAACATTTTGGGGTAGATTTTTCTGAGGAGGTTGTATATACCGTCACTAAGGATAATCTGCTCGACTTGAGTGTTCTTCCTAGCATGAAAATAGTTTGGAGTGAATCACTGCAAAAATACATCCATCAGAGTGATATCAGTCAGGCCTCTGCTAGTGCTCCTCCGGATGATGCTGCTGACGATCCTACATCTGATGATGATCAAGTTACTAATCGCATGATTATGGAACGGCTTGATTCTCTTCAGACCAGCTTCTCCGGATTTACCGCTTCGGTTGATGCTCGCTTTCAGGCTATCGAATCCACTATCGCTACTAATCACGACAGCCTTGTCCACGAGATGTGTATCATCGCTGACAAACTTGATCACTTCCATCTACCACCAGATCGTCGCTGAGATTGTACCTAGTTTCCTAGGTTTAGTTCATTTTCATGTGTTACTAGGATTGATCTTTCTACTATTTAATTTACGATGTAATCGTTGCTTTCGTATTAGCTGTATGATCTTTATGTTTCTATGCTTGTATGACTCTTTGACTCTATGTCTTTTATGACTTTATGTTTTATGACTTCATGAATCAATGACTTTTATGCTTATCTCTGCTTATTTGCCTCCAATTTGATCTGTCTTCAATTATGATATGTTACATCTATTTCTTTCCTACTGTTGGAATTCTTCTTTTTGATCATGTCAAAAGGGGGAGAAATTTTGTGTATTTTGTTTCTTGTTGTTGTATGTTCAAATTTAAATGTAGGTACACAACACACATATTCCCTCCTCCTTCGACACAGATGTTTGCATCTATTACGGGGAAGTATACTACGCCTACATTACGGGGGAGTCGTCAACAACAACAGCTGGTTTTGTCATAATCAAAAAGGGGGAGAATGTAAAAATACGTTTTTGATTATACACAAAGACCAATGGTGACACAGCAACAAAAAGAAGAATCCCTCGAACATCCCTTGATGAAATAAATAGATTATATAAAGGTAAAATAATTCAAGTCATAATTCAAATACATGAGAACCTAAATTACTTTGCATATGCATTAACACTATTTTTCTAAGTCCCCAATAATATTTTCAAAATGATAGAATCTTTATTTTTGACTAAAACTCATGTTGTAATCGAATACAACCAATGTGTATTCGAATACAGATAAAAATGGCCAAGTCAGAGAGTTGGCCATCTCATCTGTATTCGACTACACAGTGGAAATTTTAAATGATTTTTGAACGTTGCAGTAGTCGTATTCGAATACAGAAATCCTGTATTCGAATACAGATAAGAAAAATGGCTAAGTCAGAGAGTTGGCCATCTCATCTGTATTCGACTACACAGTAATATGTTTGAAAATTTTTAACGTTGCAACAAGCTGTATTCGAATACAGATATATGGTAGTCGAATACAATAGCAACCAATGCAATTTTTCAGCTTTGAATTCAATTTAAAACATTGCAATTCATTCTCAAACCTCTTGAATCAACAGCCACGAATTTAAAGAGTTGTTTGAGGACTATAAATAGGTCATAACTTCATTTTCAAATTACCAATTCAATTTTACAATTTCAAAAACTTTGAACAAAATTTTCTAAATTCTTCTAAGTCTTTTTCAGAAATTCAAGTACTTGCATATCATTGTCATATCCTTAAGGTTCTCAAAAGTACTTGAATAGATCTTGAATTATTCTACCTTCATTCTATTCCTATATTCTTATCAATAACAACAAAGTGTTTGTAAAAGAAAGTTGTACTTTCTTTGAAGTGCTGTATTTAAGATAGTAGTGTTCTATCTTTGGAAATTTGTTAGAAGATTGTAGCCAAGGTCCCAGGGTGAGGACTTGTACATATTCTGACAGATAGTGAAGAAAATCTCTTGTGGTGTGCAAGAGGACTGGACGTACCCTTGGTGATTAGGGGAACCAGGATAAATCTTTTGGTGTTCTTTACATTACTGCCATTTACATTATTGTTCACTATCCATAAGCGCAAAAATCAATCACGATAATTTTAAAAACAATCAAAATAACCAAACACCTAATTCACCCCCCCCTCTTAGGTGCACATCTGATCTTACATCCATTATATGTAAAAAAAAAGACAAAGAAATCGTAATTTCATGACCTTATTGATATGACCAGGAAAAAAATTTATATACTTAAACTTTTCTTTGCATTGAAAAAGAATCCTAAGGAGTTTGAATTTATTATAGTTACAGTTATATAATCAATGTAATTCCAGTCTTTATACGAAAAAGAGGAGGAGTAGTTTGAAACTATACTAAAACGAAAGTATAAAAGTAGATATAATATATAGAACGATTTTTTATTATATTATTTATAAAAGTAGGTTGAATCATAATGACCTTATGAAGTAGATCTACCCCGGGTTCGGGGGTCTGGCCGCCTTGACAATAGGATGTCTTTTGTGAGCACTATTCAGTGCCGAGGAAATGCCTCTTTGGATGTATCCATCTGGGGCTGATGCTGGCTCAGAAGCAAGCGTAAACCAAGAGCAGCATCAGCCTTCCCCCCCCGGACCCTCCGCTCCTATCCAAAATAGGTCGGCTTCCACTAGTTCCGTGGAGCAGCCAGGTCCGCCAGCCAAACCAGTTCGGATCCTCCCACATCACATGTTCAATCTTTTTTTAGCGGTTTCCCCAGAGATCTTTATCATTAATGCAACCTCCATTTTGCTCATTCATGGAGTTGTATTAGAAAGAATATCCCCACCCGAGCCGACGAAAGAGGAAGTAGAAAGATTTACACAGTAAGCGCTACAAAAGACAAGTCACAAGTTTTTAATAATATTATCTTGGAGAGAGATGGAGGGGCGGCATTGGAGATGGGCTTGAAGAAGGCTTGGGTTAAGTCCAGGCCCCCTGGGCCCAACGCGGAAGTAGAACCGCTTTTGTGCATGGTGATTTGTGAGTTGCAGATTTATTAAGAGCGAGAGTGTGATGAATAAGAAATGTGTGAGATAAGAACAGAGTGTGGAGTGTAAAAGGAAGAAAATATATATATAATGTTTGATGAACGCTGGTTTGGAAAAGAAAAGGACCGAATGACATTGAAACCGCCGGGTTTGTGTGCTTCTGCCTTTTGATCTACGAGTTTAGTGGTTTTGGATTAGTTGCAAATAATCTCCTAATAATATTTATAATTATTTTTATTTATATTTATTATGGGGGATTTTTGTGTGTACATATATTCAAAATATTTTCAACTACTTTTAACACTTGAATTTGGACAATTTTAGACCATACTACAAAATATTTGTTTCTTTTATTTTGTAACTTTTTATTTGAGTTTCTAGGCTTAATAAATTCCTAGTAAACATAACAAAATTTGTTTTTTTATACATCTATACATAAATTTATGAAAAATAGTTATTGATGCACTGTCATTAAGAAAATGTTCTCATAGTCGATTTTTAAATAAAAAAAAAATGTAATAAATTAATGAAGTGGAATGTACATGTAAAGGACGTTGTAAACCAATTCCACCCTAAACTTTAGTGAAAACTCATTAGTGTGTTATTTCACTTATGTAATTGCCTTTTTGAAGCAATAGAATAGAGTGGGGAAGCATTATTATGTGTTTTCGATATTGGCACTCTACGATCCAATAATTATTTGTAGAAATTTCATTTTTAAATTAATACTATATAAATTAATTTTCTTCTGCCCGTTAAAAATTGACCCAAAACGAATTTTCAATGACATGTATCTCCATTAACCATAACGAAATAAATAAAGAATTTGAATATTACTATGTTTCCTATTTTGTGGAAAAAAAATCTGTCATTAGTTTACGATATTTTGGTTATAATTAGTTTACTAATCAGTGTTTTGTCTAGGGTTTGTCGAGTTATACAAATGTAAGAATATAGTTTGTGTAATTTTGCAATCAATAAATCATATTTAAATTTTCAATTGAAATGAACTATATCAAAATAGAATTAGAAATTAATATTAAAGAGAAAATCATACAATTGTGTAGATAGAATAAGACTTTTTTACACATGTATTTAATATTATTTTAACAACACATTTATTCAATCAAAAAAGTGAAGATGGTTTTTAGTGCCTTGTCTATTATTCTTTGGCAAATCTTATTTAGATGGACGAACCGTTTCAAGTTATTAAAGAATGTGATTTTTACTATTTTGTATATTTATTGGGAGAACAATCGTTGTGCAGATGATATTGTCTCTCATTATATTTCACATTATTGATTATTTCAAGTGGAACACTCTTTCTCATTGTATTATAGGAGATTTTATTTGTAAAATATTAGGTGTTTTTGCTTGAGAACACATATTTGATTGTCTGGCTATCCGTTGATGTTGACTCCTCGACTTCTCGTATGCTCATGTTCATGTTGTTGATATTCTAATGAGTATGTGTATACTTACAAAGATACTTTGATACCAAAGTAAGACAATATGATAGCAGAGTGTTAGTACATATTGCTTAAGTTAATGGGTACCCTAAGTTATGAATTTGAAGAAATCATAGTTGATTTAATTAAATTATACGAAAAACATCTAAAGAAATGCAATGAAGATTTGTCCTTTTATTTATTTATTTTAATTGCAAAATAAGGGAATTGTGGACTGTGATTTGGTTGAACATTTTTTGCATTTCAGCAAGTTGGTTAAATGTAAGAATGCCACAAAGTGTAGGATGTTGATATGGTTGGCAATACTTTTGGAATGTGTTGCTTATCAAGAACATAATTTTGTTCAGGGTGATGTTGAAAGAATTTTGTTTGGTATCGAAATTTTGTCTTGGTTTATTGTGTTTAGGAATAAGATGTTTGGTCCAGTTGTTTTTGTTGGCTAAATAACCCAATGCAGTGTTTAATTTGTGGGTAAAATGTGATCTTATGTGATGAATTAGAGTACCCATTGTACTTATTATAATTTATTTTGCTTATAAAAAAATTTTATACGTTGAAAACTAGAGTTACAATGGTAGCACTGGTTGGAGCATGATAGTGTTCTTAAATGATTTCACTAGTGACAACTTAGGTCAGAGTAATACACAATCTGACATTAGTTTCTTTTATTTTTATTTTTATTTTTATAGTTACATCGAAGATAAGAATTAAATTCTTTACTTCTTTATCACTCCGTTCCTTAATTTATATCTACTTTTACCATCAAATTAACTGTTTTAAAAACTCGACTGAATCGGAAACTAAAGTCAGTTTTCCAATTGATTTAATCTCAGTTGTACTCTAATCTAGTCGAATCAAACTAAATTGGAGTTGAACCGGATTAAACCAATTGAACCACGACTAATCGCAATAGATTCAACCCGTTTTCATTAGGTTCAATTGTGCTTGATTGAACGGATTGACAAAAAAAAACTTATGATTTACATGTTTATATCTTCCCTATGGTAAACTAGTAATTTATGATTTTCTTACTTCTATTAACTTGCTGTTATGTTCTCATGTAAGTTCTAAAATGTGTACATGAGGATTAAAACTTTTGTAAAACAAAAATTTGAATTATTAAGGAAAAGTAAAAAAACATAAATTACTATTTGGCATAGAAAAATAAAGAAATCTACACCATTAAAGCAAATATTTTTGTTTATGGAATACCACTTAAGCAAATATTACCTGTACTAGTTTATGTACTAAATTTTTCTTTTTCATGGAAATTATTTTAGTATAAAAAAATTAGGATATTATTAATAAGTTCCTTTAGGATACTTGTTAAAAAATAAAAAATTTGAATTAAAAATTAAAACAAATTGTAAATTTTCAAAAAGTTAAAGACACAATTTTCGATAATTTTTTAATTGAATATTTTTATATTTAATTTCTTAACAAGTACTTTTGGTTTTGGGGCACTCGTTGATCTTTGTCAATTTTTTTCTTTGATATTCCAAATAACTTATGGGGGCAACTAATGAATAGTCATCTACAGCAATTATTTATTGTCCTATTCTTTTTAATGCTAAAGTGAAAATATATATATAGAGTATTTGGAGTATTCAAACTCATTAAAAAAAAATTATCTAAAAAATACAACGAGACAAATTCCAAAAGATAGAGATAAATTACAGAAATCACTGCAAATCTAAACAAAACCAAAGAACATAATGGACTCATTGCAAATCAATTTAATTAACTACATCTCTCTCTTGATTTTGAAGGATATGTATGGAGGTGGAAGTGTGACATCAGCTACTACAATAATATGGGGCAATGGTTGAGATGATTAAAAATCCAAGAATAATGGAAAAAGTGCAAGCTGAGGTAAGAGAGGTGTGAATGTGCATCAAATCATCTATCTAAAGTTAGTTAAACTTTAGTGGTTGTTATAACTACGTTTGGCCAAGTTAGTTCTGATAGGTGGTTATAGTTAGTTGCTTGTGTATACTATATATAGGGTTGTATTATTATAGCAAATGTATGTTGAAATCATAGCAGTTACAGTAGCAAAAAGGGAGAGGCATAAGCAATTTGTGACTGATAGGAAATCAGAGGAAGAAAGATTGAAGGGAGAGGAAGAAAAGATTGAGAGAAAAGGCTAGTGTTGCTGGTTCATAAACAGTGATAGACACTAGGAAATCAATCTTGAAAAAGGACTTTAATCTTGTAAAGTTCAATTAACAAATAGTGGATTAATCTTGCTTGCTTGCCCGTGACGTAGGTCTCAACAATTGAGACCGAACATGTAAATTTTGGTGTCATTCTTCCCTTATTTTTCTTTACTTTTCGTTTAATTTGAGTGATAAAAACTGGTTTAAAAACTGCAAAAACGGAGAAGATCAATCCTGGATTAATCCAGGATCAATCTTCGTTTTTCTGTTTTTTCTGTTTTTCTGTTTTTCAGCTCTGTCAAGATCAACCCAGGATCATTCTTCGTTTTTCATTTTTCTGCAATCGTTTGTTCTTTCTACTTTGTTGGTTAATTCTTATTGCAGATCCCATTATATTGTTTCAACAATTGGCGCCGTCTGTGGGAAGGGAGCAACAATGGTTGGAACCACAAAGTTCGATATTGAAAAGTTTTATGGATCAAATGATTTTGGTCTGTGGAAGATAAAGATGCATGTTGTTCTGGTACAGCAAGGTTTGGTGAACGCATTAAAGGGTGAATCAGCTCTTCCAGCAACAATGTCAACTCAAGAAAAGGAAGAACTGATTGAAAAAGCAAAGAGCACTATCATCTTGTGTCTTGGAGACAAAGCTTTGAGGGAAGTTGCAAGGGAACCAACAGCAGCAGCCTTATGGCTTAAACTTGAATCTCTCTACATGACTAAATCAGTTTCAAATAGGCTCTTCTTGAAACAGCAATTGTTCTCTTTTAAAATGGACGAAGAGAAACCGGTTACATCACAACTTGTTGATTTTAACAAGATTCTTGATGATTTAGAAAGTTTAGAAGTCAAGCTAGATGATGAAGACAAAGCTCTGACCTTGCTTAGAGCCCTGCCAAGTTCATATGAACACTTCAAGGATGCTATTATGTTTGGAAGAGAACAAACAATTACTCTTGAAGAAGTGTATACATCTATCCGGACCAAGAAAAGCTATAAAAAAGATGAAACCAAGAATGATAATCTTGCTGAAAGTCTGAATGTGACCAGAGGAAGAACTAACAAGAAAGGATCAAATGGGAATAAACATAGGTCCAATTCGAAAACTAAACCTGGAGGAAAGTATAAATGTTTCCATTGCCACAAGAAGGGACACTTCAAGAAAGATTGTCCTGAAAGAAATGAATCAAGAAACTCTCAAGATTCTGGAAATGCTGCGCTTGTTGATGCTAGCTATGAATCTGCAGAGGCATTGATGATTTCAAATTCTGAAAATGAAAAGAATTGGGTATTAGACTCAGGATGTACTTTCCACATGTGTCCAAGGAAGGATTATTTTTGAATCAATAGACCTTTGTGATGGTGGAATTGTTTTGCTTGGCAACAACAAATCATGTAAGGTGCAAGGCAAAGGATCAATCAGATTCAGAATGTTCAATGGCAAGGAGTTACTGCTGAATGATGTAAGGTACATACCTGAATTAAAAAGAAATTTAATTTCTGTTGGTATGTTTGACATTTTAGGATGTTCCACAAACATAAAGAATGGTATCATGACTATTATTAATAAAGATGATATCATTGTTAAAGGCATTAAAAGAAATGGTTTATACATTTTAGAGGGTTCTACCATAATTGCACAAACTTCGGTTGCTAGTTCTAATTTGCATTCATCTACTAGATTATGGCATATGAGGTTAGGACATGTAAGTGAAAGAGGCTTAATTGAGTTATCAAAACAGAATTTGCTTAATGGTGACAAAATTGAAAAATTAGAATTTTGTGATCATTGTATTATAGGAAAGTCTAAAAGGGGCAGTTTTGGTGTCGGCCAACACAACACCTCTAGACCTTTTGAATATGCTCATTCTGATTTGTGGGGTCCTTCAAGGACAAAAACTCATGCTGGTTGTTCTTACTTCTTAACCATCATTGATGATTATTCTAGGAAAGTATGGATTTATGTCATTAAAAATAAAAGTGACACTTTTATGAAATTTAAAGAATGGCATACACAAATTGGAACTCAAAAGGACACTAAACTAAAATGTTTGAGAACTGACAATGGCCTGGAGTATCTTTCAGAGCAATTTAATAAGTATTGTAGGGACTTAGGTATCCAAAGACATAGAACAGTTGCAGGCACCCCTCAACAAAATGGCATTGCTGAAAGAATGAACAGAACAATCTTGGAAAGAGTCAGATGTATGATCTTGAGTGCAGGGCTGCCTAAAACATTCTGGGGAGAAGCTGCAGTTACAGCAGTGTATTTGATAAATAGATGCCCTTCATCAGCTATTGGATTTAAGACACCAATTGAGATGTGGAATGGCAAACCAGCTGACTACTCAAATCTGAAGGTATTTGGTTCCTTAGCATTTGCTCACACAAGGCAAGATAAGTTGGATCCTAGAGCAATCAAATGTGTTTTTATTGGATATCCTAAAGGAATAAAAGGTTACAAGTTGTGGAGAATTGACCAAGGTGTGCCAAAGTGCATAATATCAAGAGATGTAGTGTTTGATGAAACAAGAATGCCCATGATTGACAAAGAACATTCTCCGTTTCAATTCTGCAGAAACGCAGAACATTCTCCGTTTCAGTGTTGTAGAAACGAAGAACGTTCTTCGTTTGACAGTTCTTCAAACAGCAATACTGAGAGTGTTCAGATTGAGGTGGAGTCACCTGAAGATCAAGAGATTAATCACGAAGACATACTTGATACATCACTTGATAATAATGCAGCAACACAACCAGATTTGGCCAATTACAACTTGGTAAGGGATAGAGAAAGGAGGGCCATAAAACCTCCAATCAGATATGGTGAAGCAGATTTAATTTGTTACGCTTTAAGTGTTGCTGAAGATCTTCAAAGAGATGAACCAAGCAACTACAAAGAAGCAATTAACAGTGAAGACAAGGAGGCTTGGATGACAGCTATGAATGAAGAAATGCAGTCATTAGAAAGGAATCAAACCTGGACTTTGGTTGATATTCCTAAGAGTCAAAGGGTAATTGGATCAAAATGGGTGTTCAAGAGAAAGGAAGGCATTCAAGGAAAAGAGAAGATAAGGTTCAAAGCAAAATTAGTTGCAAAGGGATTTTCTCAGCTTGAAGGAATAGATTTCAATGAAGTATTTGCACCAGTTGTAAAACATTGTTCAATCAGAATTCTGCTTTCAATTGTAACCCAACAAGACTTGGAATTAGAGCAGCTGGATGTTAAAACAGCATTCCTACATGGTGATCTTGAAGAAACCATCTATATGCAGCAACCTGAAGGATTTGCAAAAGGCAGCAACAAGGTTTGTCTTCTTAAAAAGTCATTGTATGGCCTAAAGCAAAGTCCTAGACAATGGTACAGGAAGTTTGATGATTTCATGATAAGAACCGGTTTCCAACGATGTAGCTTTGACAGCTGTGTTTACATTATGAAAGAGAAAGGTCAAGAACGTTCCCCAGCTCAAGAATGTTCTCCAGCTCAAGAACATTCTCCAGTTTTAAAGGAAGGTCAAGAATGTTCTCCAACTTACCTATTACTCTATGTGGATGATATTCTTCTTGCAAGCTCAAGTAAAGACCAAATTAAAAGGCTCAAAGCTGATCTTAGTAATGAGTTTGAGATGAAAGAACTTGGAGAGGCCAAAAGGAGCTTAGGAATGGATATAAAGAGAAACAGAATGAAAGGGGAACTATTTCTTTCTCAGGCTGCCTACTTGAAGAAAGTTGTCACTAAATATAGAATGCATGAAGCAAGACATGTTACTACTCCTTTGGGACAACATTTTAAATTGTCTACGCAAGACTCACCTAAGACAGATGAGGAAAGGAAAAGAATGAGTATAATTCCTTATGCTAGTGGAGTTGGCAGCATAATGTATGGAATGATTTGCAGCAGGCCAGATTTAGCTTATGTTGTAAATGTTGTCAGCAGATTTATGACTAATCCAGGAGCACTACATTGGTCAGCACTCAAGTGGATTATGAGGTACTTAAATGGCTCACTGACGGCAGGTTTAAAGTTCAAAAAGACTCATCATGACAAAGAACCAATCAAGGGATATGTGGACTCGGATTATGCCGGAAACATGGACACTAGAAAATCAATTTCTGGTTATGTTTTCACTTTGTTTGGGACTGCTGTAAGTTGGAGAGCAATTACACAGTCGGTGGTAGCACTTTCTACAACCCAAGCTGAATTCATTGCGCTTACTGAAGGTGTTAAAGAAGCTTTATGGATGAAAGGACTTATTGGTGAACTAGGAATAAATCAGAATTGTGTTTCAATTTATTGTGTTAGTCAAAGTGCTATACACTTATCCAAACATCAAGTATATCATAATAAATCCAAACATATTGATGTTAAGTATCACTTCATAAGAGATGTGATCGATTCAAAGCAGATTTCAGTTGAGAAAATTGCAACTGAGGACAACCCATCTGATGCATTCACCAAATCACTTTCACAAACTAAGTTCAAGCATTGCTTCGACAAAGAGTAAAGATGCAGCAATGGCAGCAAGATGAATGATTGAATTATTCTGATATTGAGTCAAGGTGGAGAATTGTGAATGTGCCTCAAATCATCTATCTAAAGTTAGTTAAACTTTAGTGGTTGTTATAACTACCTTTGGCCAAGTTAGTTATGATAGGTGGTTATAGTTAGTTGCTTGTGTATACTATATATAGGGCTGTATTATTATAGCAAATGTATGTTGAAATCATAGCAGTTACAGTAGCAAAAAGGGAGAGGCATAAGCAATTCGTGATTGATAGGAAATCAGAGGAAGAAAGATTGAAGGGAGAGGAAGAAAAGATTGAGAGAAAAGGCTAGTGTTGCTGGTTCATTAACAGTGATAGATACTAGGAAATCAATCTTGAAAAATGACTTTAATCTTGTAAAGTTCAATTAACAAATAGTGGATTAATCTTGCTTGCTTGCCCGTGACGTAGGTCTCAACAATTGAGACCGAACACGTAAATTTTGGTGTCATTCTTCCCTTATCTTTCTTTACTTTTCGTTTAATTTGAGTGATAAAAACTGGTTTAAAAACTGCAAAAACGGAGAAGATCAATCCTGGATTAATCCAGGATCAATCTTCGTTTTTCTGTTTTTTCTGTTTTTCAGCTCTGTCAAGATCAATCTAGGATCATTCTTCGTTTTTCGTTTTTCTGCAATCGTTTGTTCTTTCTACTTTGTTGGTTAATTCTTGTTGCAGATCCCATTATATTGTTTCAACAAGAGGTATTTGATAATGAAAAATGAAAATTTATACATGATTGAAACTTTTGAAATAACTGTTATTCGAAAAGATTATTTATACCTTATTCCTATCACATATCATCCCTAACCTACTCCACAAGCTAAAGGGTGTCGTACACAAACGGAGATATAAATAGTAAATTGAAATTCAATTCCCGAAATCATTTGATTTGTGGATAAATCATTGTGGTAATTGTTAAAATATTAGACAATATCTTATAATATATAAATAATGCTATATTATAGTATCTTAAGATATTGTTTAGGATTAGTTTATAATCTAAGAGTAACTCTTAAGAATTAATAATAATAATAATTATTATTTATTATTATTATTATTATTATTATTATTATTATTATTATTTAGGAATGAGTATATGTATCTCCTTAAAATAAAGATTAGTATTGAATCTTTTGTCTCAAGTTAATATTCAGTAGTTTTACTAATCCTATGATAGAAACCCTAATTTCTTTAGCTCTTTCTCTATTACTAACATGATAACGGAGCTTGATTTGATCTTTGCTATCTCTACATTATTTTATTGTCGAGTTCCCAAATATTTGCGAATGCTTTTTAGTGAAAGGATTTTTTATTGTTCCTCTCCCCTTCTTGTTTTGCTTTTGAGTCTAAAGTTTTTGTTGTTGGATTGGTTCATTTTCTGATTGTGAGTATTTGATATGATTGTTGCTCTTTCTTTGGTTGCTCATTTCTTTGTTGGTTTGGTTTCTCTCTTGATTGTAATCGTTTGATATGGCTGATGCTCATTTCTTTGGTTTCTCCTCTTTGTTGGTTCATCTCTTTAGAGATTGTTAATTCTTTGGTTGCTTCTCTCTATTTATTGTGACTGTTTGATAAAATTGATTTTCTTGGGTTGCTCTTTTCTCTTTGGTTGCTGCTCTCTCTCTAGTTGTTTCTCTCTTTTGTTGATTCCTTTCTTTATTCTTTATTGTGAGTGTTTGATATGATTGATGCTCGATTTTTGGTTTCTCTTATCTCAGTTGGTTCCTCTCTTTATCTTGACCATACAATATGAATGTTGATCCATTTTTGATTTCTTATCTCTCTGTTGATTCCTCTTTTTATTATGACTGCTTGATATGATTGTTGTGATTACAAAACCTGAATTGGAAAAGTAGACCCAAAACTACTTATACAAAGAAACCCAAGCTATTTATCTTTATTCAATAAAGTATATAATATATTGTGGTCGATAAATGTAGACATAACTAGGTGAATGATACATGTTGTTTGTGTTCTGCATTCTATATTAATTGATGGTTCGGAAAAATTGAGAATTAACGAGCGTCACATAAATTTAGAACCTCACGAAGCATAGCCCAGAGGAAGAAGAAACTCAAAAGGATGAAGTTGCGATATGTGAAAGTGAATTGTTTCTAATTGAACTGAGTTTCTTTCAATTTCTTCGTTATTACATAAATTTCGTGTTTGAAAATTGTTAAAACAATATTGGGATCTTCAACAAGAATTAACCAACAAGATAGAAAACTAACAAATGCAGAAAAAACGAAACGAAGAACGTTCTGCGTTTCTGCTGAAAACAGAGAACGTTCTTGAACAAAACTGAAAATCAGAAGAAAAAAAACCAAAAAACTAGAAAACGGACACTGATAATCGTTTTCCGTTTTTGCAGTTTTGAAAATCAATTCTTACAATCAAATTAAACGAAAAATAAAGAAAGATAAGGAAGAATAACACCCAGATTTACGTGTTCGGTCTCAATTGATGAGACCTACATCACGGGCAAGCAAACAAGATAAATCGTGATTTACAACATTTTGTCAATATGGATCAAATCATTTAATTTCAATTTGGGTTGAGATGGATCCTAGTTTATCCAAATTCTTTATGTTTTTAATTTTTTTTAAAAACCATATTCTTAACAAAAGAAATTACCGTGCTTTATTTTTTATAAAAACATAATATAAAATATTTTCACAATTATTTTAGCATCAAAATGTATACGCATACAATAAATATTAAGGACCAACAAAAGATTTTATTGTATTTCTTCTCTTACCTCTTAGATTTTCTCTGAGCAATATTATTAAAGAAGTGTATCAAGCAACAGAGGTACCATGCATATTACAAAATACAAAATTTGTTTGCTGCAATCTGCAAACAGTGCAGCAAAATCAAAAGCAAAAAGACCAACAAAACCAGCAGCCATACATGCATGCTTCTGGATCTCACCACCAACAAGATTTTCATTCAATACAACAGTAACCTTCGATTGTTTTTTTAATATTTGTAAATGTATTTTTGAATATATTTTATTTTACAAACATATATTTAATTAATATTGAGTTTTTTCTAACTTAATTATTTTTTCTTTAAATGTCGTTTTACAAAAATAAAATTTGTTTTGATTATATAATTAAATGTATTTTTCAAATTATATATATTTTTATTAAAATATAATGTGAATTTTGCGGTTATTGTATTTTGCACTTAGGGGCAAAGTGAGTAGAAAGTTTTATTTTTATTTTTATAATTCTTGAAATAGACTATACAAACTTTTGACTAAATGTAGATTTGAAGCAAATCTACATTTGTGGAATTAATTTTCAAAAGAATCTAAACATAATGTCATAGAAAATCAAACATACTACCCCTAAGAATCAAACATACTACCCCTAAACATAAGAATCTAAACATAATGTCATAGATCAAAATTGATGATCGAAATTACATCCTTTTGTAAAGTAACTTACATTTTGGCTTCACTTTTTCCCTTCTTAGTTGAATGTATGTTTTGTCAGGTATCTCTAAAGGAATAACTCTAGGCTATATTTTTGGTCCTTGTAGAAGTAGGTTACTCAAAAGCTACAAACAAACTGTCCAATAAAGTTTAAAGGCTTAATTGCAGTTTTAGTCCCCCTATTTATACTGATTCACGAAATTGGTCCCCCTATTTTAAAAGTCGACAATTTTGGTCCCTCCCTCTGATTTTTTTAGCTAAAAAATGACGATATGATATATTTTAAATGACGTGACATACAATTCTATGATATAAAACCATCTAGATCCATTAATTATTCATATGTCATTAATTAAATTAAAAATACGAAAAAAATTTGAAGTTGAAAGTTAAGTTTTTATGACGTTTTATTCCAATTTCATGGGTGTTAATCACTTTAGAAAGCACACTTTAGATACAAATTTTTGTTGTTTACACAACATTAAACCTTTCATGACTTCTAAGTTCTCATCCAAGTGTCAATGGAAAACATGAGATTGTGTAATCTCTTGGTGACTTCCACGGTTAGGTCAAATCAAGTCAGTTTCTTTCTCCATTTAAATTTTATTCATCTTCTATTTTTCCTCTTTTTTTATCTATGCATTTCTAATCTAATATAATTTCTCAATTCTCACCCCAAATATCAATGGAAAATACAAAATTGTGTAATCTTAGGTCATTTTCTAATATGATTGTGACTTCATAAACTGGGTCAAAGTTTACCCTTAGGTCATTTTCTTTCTCCATTTAATTTTACTCATCTTCTATTTTTTATTATTTTTTATCTATGTCTTTCAGTTCTATTTTAATATGGACAAAACATTTTCTTTTGGATACAAATCATTTGTTTTTCTTTAACTAAGAGCCCGTGAAACACTTTTGAATTCTTAAACCACAAAATAGAATTTTCAATTCCTTTATTTTTTTTAGAATTTTAGTTCAACTATATATAATAGATAACTGTATATAAACAAGTACTTTAGCCAAGAGATTACAATGTCAAAGAGCATAGCAAATTTGTTTTGGTAGCCGTTCCACCATAAGCACTAACTCATGCATCTCTACGATTAAAAAACTAACAATAATAAAACATAACTATTATTACAAACTTAATTTCATATTAAGTTACTATTGATAATTTATTACATTTAAATACATCACAATATTTTAATTACATTTTAATAATTAAAATGTAACAACCATCTTAATACCACAAAGAAGAATAAAAGACAAACAATTAAGATATGTTTATAGTCCAACGCGCTTTGAATAAGATGAATTTGATGAAAAAAACCTATGATAAACCAAAAAAAACTAACCGATCTCTAAAGAATAATCATTCTCTGTAATTTTATACCATAACTTTGCATAGAGATTAAAAAACCAAGAATAAATTTAAATACATCACAGGATTTTAATTATATTTTAATAGTTAAAATATAGCAACCATCTTAAATGACCACAAAGTATATAATTAAAACATAATCATCACAATTTAATTTCATAACTCTATGATTAAAACTCACAATAAAAAATATAACTCTTATAACAAACATAATTTCATATTAGGTTATTCTTGGTAATTCATTACAACATTTAAAGATGGAGGATTTTCACACATGATCCTCAAGTTATGTAGTACAACTTTCTAATATCTGCAATCGTTATACTAATTCTAATTAATGTATTCAAAAAATATGTCAACTCTAAGCCCATCATAGTCCTAGTCAATGTAAGGAGCAGCGCCAAATGTAACAACAACATCTAAAAACGGAGGATTTTCACACATGTTCCTCAAGTTATGTAGTATAGCTTTTTAATATATGCCATCATTATACTAATTCTAATTAATATATTCAAAAAACATGTCAACTCTAAGCCCAACCTTCAATTGAGATGATTCAAAAGAGTTACAAATCGGCGATTTCGAAGAGTTACCGCGGAGGGACGTCGAAGAAGATGATTTCGCAAAAGATAATTTCGCGATGATGACGAAGCAGAAGTATAGAGGGACGTTGTCACTGTTTTTTGGACTGAGAGGATGATTGCAACGTCGAAGAAGATGATTTTGCAGAAAATAATTTTGCAAGGATGACGAAGCAGAAGAGGACCGCAGACATCAAAGAAGATGATTTCGCAGAATATGATTTTGCGAGGATGACGACGCAGAAATGGACTTGCAAATAAATTTTCTTTTAAAAAATCAACACATTCAAGAACTACTTAGTTTTGATTTCTCCATAGCACCTACAAATACGTAGGAGCACATCGCATGTCAAACACAATAATAATTTTTTTTTCTCTCTCTCTTTTTTAAGTACTCTTTTATTTCAGCATCACATTTATGAAAATTATATTCGCATTTAATTAATAAGGAGAAATAAATATTCTATATTAACATAAATTTTTTCACAATTAATTATAGATATCCGTTTTTTAACGGATGTCGTAGAGTATTAATACTTTCCCCAAGTATAGACGACTCTCAAACAATAAATCTGATTTTGAAGACCATTTTCAGTTCTTAAGGGTTTCTAACATTTTCTCTATTAAAATAAATTTTGGTGATAAACTTTGGAGACAACTCCATTGAATTCGAGCTAACCCTCGAAATTTGAGGCCGCTCAGCAGCATAATTAATCCAATTGCAATATATCGCGTTTGAACTTGTGACAACATTTTTAATTTAACAATGTCGACACTTGTCAGTTAAGTTAGAACTTAATAACACCTTGTTGTGCATAACCTTCAAAAATGACTAAAAGAACATACTTGTTTAATATCTATGCGACAAGAAGATTTTGGTTGTATGATACCTATACAATGTGCCTTAAAACAATGGGTTATGTGTATATTATTAAGATCAAGATTGAGTGAGTGTATGTTTGATTATGCGGTGACTATAATTGATTTTGACTGAATTGGTTTTGAAAATTGATTTTAGTTAAATGTAAGATAGTTTATGTTTGGTTAAGTTCAAGTAAAAGTGAGTGTAACAATAAATTTCAATCACATTTGTATTCAAAAGCTACAAATCTTAGCTTCAAGTTAAAAACAATTTAGAAGACATAATCAATTTTGTTCAATAACATCTAAACAGATCAAAATCAATTTTACAACTCTATAATTGATTTTGATTTCTCCAAAATTGAAACCAAACGTGCACTAAGATTTTGAACTTAATCACTTGGTGCTTATAAAGTAGACTAGAATAAGAAATCGCCCTATTAACATCCAAACAATAGGCATCCTGCATGATAGAGAAGACAAAATGATGTCATTCAATAAATTGATAACTACACAATCAAAGGAAATAAATATAAGGTACCTCACACCAAGTTGAAGTACTATGCATTCTTCCTATGGTTGATAAGTGAAATTTGATAAATGGAGTCATCCATCTAGCTTTTCCATTAGCCAAAGAAAATTTATTAAAATCAATCATGCTAGCATTATTTACACAGGGTACACTTTACCACATTCCCTGTTCAAATCGATATAAAAAATATTAATGGATCAAATAAGTAATAAAAGAAACTTGGTCCGTAAACCACCGGTGTGGCTGGCAAATAATTGCTTCTACACCTTTAAATCATTACTCACTAAAGTTTTCATAATTATTTTTTAATCTTAAGTTTTCATACTTATTTAGTTATATATTAGATGGTATTTTGGCATTGTTAGAAGTTTATTTTTAAAAAAGGCATGATTGATCATGCTAAAAGTTGTATATGTATAAACAATTCTAAGAAAACTGATTTGAGAGAGAATATAACTATTAAGATTAAATCTAATTATTAAATTGACTTTGACGTTTTTTTTGTAATTTATTGTGATTAAAATATATCAATAATTGTCCTTAACTCTTAATTTAACAAACAAATATTGATATTATTATATTAGACGTTTTATCTCAGGTTCGAACTTGATATTTCGTAATTATATAAGTTAATTATGATAATATTTATTATCTTAGTCAATATACTTGACACAACAATCTCACAAGCTTTTTGTTTTGAGTTGACAACAAATAAATATGTTACCATTTAGTTTATGATTGGCGAATGATCCACATGATTCACACGATTCGTAGATTAATTCACAAATTCCATCGCGTATACATTTTATAAATGTGAGAGACCCATTCTCTCGAATTGTCAACTTCATTTGGAAACTAATAACACAAAAAATTATTTGATTAAAAAATCATTTGGCTTTACAATATATGTTGGCATAAAAAAATTAACTATTTTTCACATGGTAATAGATTCTTGATGGCGCAATTGGTCTTGTCAACAACAAACTTTAATATGATTTGTAAACTTCAAGTTTACATTAATGTGTTTCAATTATTTTAATCTCTTTGAATTAATAATAAACAACCCTATTTTTAAAAATTTTGTATTCCATATACGTATATCAAAGACGACATTCTACATATAAATACACAAGAACACAAAACATCCTTCAACAAATAAAAATCAATAAATCATACCTATATATTTAATTTAAATAGCTATAAACTATAAAAAGAATTAAAATAAAATAAAATATTTATTTTATCATTCGAAACTGTACAAAATTTACACATGAAATGAAATTTGAGAATTTCAATAAAATGATTCAGCAACTCATATTATCAATACAATTTATCTCCAAATATAAAGATGTCGAACCAATTTACATTAGTTCCACTTTATATCTAACTTGACAGGCTGAGGTGGAGTTTGAGTTGTATGAACAACACGAGGACCATAGACCAGTTGAGGTGGAGGTTGAGTTATTGAGTTGCATGAACAACACGAGGACCATAGACCGGATGAGGTGGAGGCTGAGCTGCATGAACAACACGAGGACCGTAGGTGGAGACTGAGCTATATGAAAAACAGTGAGCTGTATGAAAAACACTAGGACCATTAGGACCATGGGCAGACTAAGGTGGAGGCTGAGTTGAATGAATAACACGAGGACCATAGGTGGAGGCTAGGTTGTATGAACAACATTATGACCACGGGCAGACTAGCTAAGGTAGAGGAGGTGGAGGCTGCATGAACAACACTATGACCACATGCAGGTGGAGGTTGAGCTATATGAATAGACCAAGGTGGATGAGGTGGAGGTTGAGTTGCATGAACATCCGTAGACAGGCTAAGGTGGAGGTTGAGTTGCTTGAACAACACGTGTACCATATACCAGATGAGGTGGAGGCTGAGTTGCATGAACAACACGAGCACCATAAGTGGAGGTTGAGCTGTATGAAAAACATTGAGCTGTATGAGAAACACTAGGACCATTAGGACCATGGGAAGACTGAGGTGGATACTGAGCTGCATGAACACCATAAGTGGAGGCTGAGCTGTATGAACACCATATGTGGAGGCTGAGTTGCATGAACAATACAAGTACCATAGATCGGTTGAGCTGTATGAACAACACGAGGACCATAGGTGGATGTTGAGTTGTATGAAAAACACTAGGACCATTAGGACCATGGGCAGACTAAGGTTGAGGCTGAGTTCTATAAACAACAATATGACCATGGGCAGACTGAGGTGGAAGCTGAGCTGTATGAACAACACCAAGATTGTGACCATGGGTAGACTGAGGTGGAGGCTAAGTTGTATGAACAATACTAGGACCGTGGGCAAATTGAGGTAGAGAACAATATGAGCATTGACAGACTGAGGTGAAGGCTAAACTATATGAACAACACTAGGACTGTGGGAGACTGAGGTGGAGGGTGAACTGTATGACACACTTGGACCAAGCGAGGCTGAAGTGGAGGCTAAACTGTATGAACAACATTAAGACCATGGGTAGACTGAGGTGGAGGTTGAACTGTATGAACAACACTAAGACATGGGCAAATGCAACTTTAGGTGATCATTGTAAACCGTTTCCCAAGATCTTGCATCTGCATCTTTGTATGTCCATAGGGGATCGAGGTTAGGTATTAGATAACCAGCCTTCAAAGTTGAGGTTAGGCATTAAATGACCATTACTGTTATGAAGTGACTGTTAATAAGTGCAATTACTATGAAGAATGAGGGATTTGGTGGCGCTGCAACTCTAAATGGAAGACATGTCACGTTGGTTTGATAGGTGGATGTAAAAAAGCTAACTCTGACTTGGTATTTAGTTGCAATAAATAACCCCATCTTGGTGGACAACCAGTACGGCCTACTGACATGTATTTTCAAATATTCTAACATTGTTTCTACTATTGTATCATTAAAGATTAAGTTGTACAAATCATTGTTGTTTTGAATCTCATCTATCAAATCTCTTATAACATCTGGCAGTTTATCTTGCATTTTGCTCACACAGATAGCTAATGTTCGAAAACCGCAGTGCACGTCCCCTACGACGTCAACAACATCTTCGACAAAAGAGTCTATCTACTTGTATAAAGTCTAGTAAAGTGAATCTCCAAAACCCATATTCATGGACCTACCATACAAATATTGGCAAATATTGGACAACATCACTTTCATCTGCATACAGAATGACACAAAAAGTTAGAAAAAAAAAAGGTTGGCTAATAATTTATAATTTATTAGCATGTTTTATTTCATATTTACTATTGTATTACTTTAACTTTATGTATTGAATAAAACAAATCCTTTTAGCATCATTTAGTTATTATATTAGATTTGGTTGTTGTATATATTCCAATTAGTTTTATTAATTGAATTAGAGAAATATTATTCAGAAATTACTCTCATATTACAATTTGAAGCTTTAATATCAAATTTCTTAGACTCACCATTCAAATAGTTGAGGCTGAGTTCACTATTCAGATTAAAATCAAAAGAAATATGTTCTTCAGCTTGTAAGCCATGACTTTGATCTACATACAATATGACACAAATAGTTAGAAATATATATATAAAGTGCATTGTATAATCATACAATTCTAAGAAATGTGTTTTTTACGCCTGAGATCATCAATTATTAATTTGACATAAATAGTTTCAAAAATAGTTACAAAGAGAAGAGATTTGTTATTCTTGTTTTCTTTCTTTCTATTTCTAATCCTTTAAGTCCTAAAGTACTCTTATAAAGAACATAGTTCATTAATTTAACATTAAATTGGAAAGATCTCTGCCCTTAATTCAGACATTGCACTAAAGTGCAAACACAAGACCATACATCACTTTTCAACAATATAGCAAAACTTTCCATTCAAAGGAAAAAGAAGGAAAAAAAAAATCATAAGGCAAATAGAACAGCAATATGCTATTTTGATCGAAGAATCACATTAACCAAGTTAAGAAACAACATAAAAAGAATTACCACAAACAAGGTTCTTGACATGAATAAGGTTTAACAACGAGGAGTATATGACGTAAAGTTTCAAAAATCCTATAGAAATATTTCGTCCTTTTACCCGGGCAACTCGCCAAAGATCTTTATGCTCACTTATGATAAATCCTATATGAAAAAAATGTATATAAAATCTAAGCCGTAGAAGATACATGAAATCTCATCTATTCTTCTTCTACTTCTAATTTGATTACTTTAAAGGTTATGGCTTGCAGATAGAGGAAATCCCTCCGGTATGTATCATCCTCTTCAACTTTCTCAAAATTGTGTTGTTATACATGAAATTAAATTAATCAGAATCAACTTGTAGCAAATTAAGAATTTGTATGAGTATATACTGAGATGTGGTTAGTATTCGAGGTTGCTGCAAAAGGAAAAAAAAAACAATTAGACAATTATAGTAAGGTATCTAGTTTCAACAACATCTCAAAGCTAAATACTCCTTCCGTCTCATTTCTTAATACGTGTGCAAATTTAAATGACATTTATTACATGTTCAACAACTTTAAACAACTTTCATCTTGAGACGGAGGGAGTACCTCTGAAAGCTATTTTCCCTTAATTCAAACTAAGTATTCTCTGACTTTGTGACTCCCTCAATCATATTGTCAATAACAATTTCAATATCAAGTTTCTTTCCCTAAAAGTTGTAATAAATGAAAACCATAGATGAAAATTTAAGACAAATGAAAACTAATTACAGATAGAAATAAATGGAATAAAGGGAGTGAGTAAATACCTTGTCTTCAACTAGCAGTGATCATGGTCATACTCAGTCTGCCTAATAGTCCTAGTGTTGTTTATGCTGCTCAGCCTCCACCTTAGTCGGTCTATGGTCCTCGAGTTGTTCATGCAACTCAGCCTCCACCTCAGCCTATTTGTGGTCCTCATGTTGTTCATGCAACTCAGCCTCCCCCTCCTCCATCCCATGGTCAAAGTGTTGTTCATACCGGTCAACATGAATTAAGGCACAAATGATATTTAGAGAGTTTGTTGGCTAATAATTTATAATTTATTAGTATGTTTCATTTCATATTTACTATTGTATTACTTTAACTTTATGATTAGAATAAAACAGATCCTTTTAGCATCATTTAGTTATTGTATTAGATTTGGTTGTTGTATATATATTCCAATTAGTTTTATTAATTGAATTAGAGAAATATTATTCATAAATCACTCTCATATTAAAATTTGAAGCTTTAATATCAAATTTCTTAGACTCACCATTCAAGTTGAGGCTGAGTTCACTCTTCAAATTAAAATCAAAAGAAATATGTTCTTTAACTTGTAAGACATGACTTTGATCTACATACGATATGCCACAAATAGTTAGAAACATATACATAAAGTGCATTGTATAATCATACAATGCTGAAGAAATGTGTTTATACCTCTAAGATCATCAATTATTGATGTGACACAAATGGTTTGAAAAATAGTTAAGAAGAGAAAAGATTGGTTATTCTTGTTTTTTTTTTCTTTCTATTTCTAATCCTTTAAGTCCTAAAGAACTCCTATTAAGAACATAATTCTCTAGTTTAACATTCAATTGGAAATATCTCTGCCCTAATTCAGACATTGCACTACAATGCAAACATAAGCACATATACCACTTTCCACCAATAGAGCAAAATTTTCCAATCAAAGGAAAATGAAGGAAGAAAAATCATAAAGCAAACAGAACAACATTATGCTATTTTGATCAAAGAATCACATTGACCAAGTTAAGAAACAACATAAAAGAATTACCTCAAACAAGGTTCTTGACATGAATAAGGTTTAACAAAACGAGGAGTATATGGCGTAAAATTTCAGATATCCTATAGAAATATTTCGTCCTTTTACCCGGGCAACTCGCCAAAGATCTTTATGCTCACTTATGATAAACCCTATATTAAAAAAATATATATAAAATCTAAGCGGTAGAAGATACATGAAATCTCATCTATTCCTCTTCACTTCTAATTTGATTACTTTAAAGGTTATGGCTTGTAGATAGAGGAAATCCCTCTGGTACGTATCATCCTCTTCAACTTTCTCAAAATTGTGTTGTTATACATGAAATAAAATTAATCATTAATGGAATAAGCTTGTAGCAAATTAAGAATTTAGACGAATATATACTATGATGTGGTTAGTATGCGAGGTTGCTGCAAAAGGAAAATAAATAATTACACAATTATAGTAAGGTATCTAGTGTCAACAATATCCCAAAGCTAAATAATCCTTCCGTCTCATTTCTAAATACCTGTGCAAACTTCAATAACATTTTTTCATTTTCAACAGCTATAGACGAAAATTTTAGAAAAATGAAAACTAATTATGGCTAGAAATAATCAGAATAAAGGGAGTGAGTACATACTTTGTCTTCAACCAACTGTGATCATGGTCGTACTCAGTCTGCCTATGGTCCTCGTGTTGTTCATGCAGTTGAGCCTCCACCTCAACTTGTTGTTAATGCAACTCAACCATCACCTCAACCTGCTCAGCCTCGACCTCAGTTTGTCCATGGTCCTAGTGTTGTTTATGGTCTTAGCGTTGATCACAAAATTTAGCCTACATCTCAATTTGCAGATGGTCCTGGTGTTGTTCATACAGTTCAGTCTCCTCCTAAGTCTGCCCATGGTCATAGTGTTGTTCATACAGTTCAACCTCCACCTTAGTCTTCCCATGGTCCTGGTGTTGTTCACACAAAACAACCTCCACCTTAGTCTGCCTATGGCCTTGGTGTTGTTCACACAGTTTAGCCTAAGGTCCTAAAGGTTAGTGTTTTTCGATCCACCTATGGTCCTAGTGTTTGTTCATACAACTCAACCTCCACCTATGGTCCTCCACATATGGTCCTCATGGTCCATGTTGTTTTTTTTTATGTAACACCCCGGCCATTACCGTTACCGGCGATGCTACCTCACGGTCTTCTCGCTCCCCCCTTTCCCACCAACTGAAATCTAGCGAGTTTTTGCCTTCCGTGGGATTCGAGCCCGATACCTAGGGGATAAGTACCGCCTCCACACAGTCCCACTACCAATTGAGCTACTGGCTCAATTGGTAGTGGGACTGTGTGGAGGCGGTACTTATCCCCTAGGTACCGGGCTCGAATCCCACGGAAGGCAAAAAGACCGTGAGGTAGCATCGCCGGTAACGGTAATGGCCGGGGTGTTACATAACAGCTCAGCCTTCTACATTCCTTGGTCCAAGTGTTGTTTATACCCGTCAACGTGTGTTGTTTATACCCGTCAACGTAATTTAAGACACAAATGATATTTAGAGAGTTTGTTGGCTGATAATATGTAAATTATTAGCATGTTTTATTTCATATTTACTACTGTATTACTTTAACTTTTTGTTTTAAACAAAACAGATCCTTTTAGCATCATTTAGTTATTATATTAGATTTGGTTGTTGTATATATATTCCAATTAGTTTTATTAATTGAATTAGATACAGAAATCACTCTCATAATTCAATTTGAAGATTTAATATCAAATTTCTTAGACTTACCATTCAAATAGTTGAGGCTGAGTTTACTAATCAGATTAAAATCAAAAGAAATATGTTCTTCAGCTTGTAAGTCATGACTTTAATCTACATACAATATGACACAAATAGTTAGAAATATATACATAAAGTGCATTGTATAATCATACAATGCTGAAGAAATGTGTTTTATACCTCTGAGGTCATGAATTACTAATGTGACATAAATAGTTTCAAAAATTGTTAGAAAGAGAAGAGATTGGTTATTGTTGTTTTTTTCTTTCTATTTCTAATCCTTTAAGCTCTAAAGTATTCTTATTAAGAACATAATTCATTAATTTAACATTCAATTAAAAAGATCTCTTCACTTAATTCAGACATTGCACTAAATTGCAAACACAAGAACATACACCACTTTCCAACAATAGAGCAAAATTTTCCATTCAAAGGAAAAAGAAGGAAGAAAAATCATAAGGAAAACAGAACAACATTATGTTATTTTGATCGAAGAATCACATTGACCAAGTTATGAAACAACATAAAAAGAATTACCGCAAACAAGGTTCATGACATGAAGAAGGTTTAACAAAACGAGGAGTATATGGCGTAAAATTTCAAAAATCCTATAGAAATATTTCGTGTTTTTACCCGAGCAACTCGCCAAAGATCTTTATGCTCACTTATGATAAACCCTATATTAAAAAAATATATAAAAAAATATAAGCGGTAGAAGATACATGAAATTCAATTTATTCCCCTTCTACTTCTAATTTGATTACTTTAAAGGTTATGGCTTGTAGATAGAGAAAATCCCTCTGGTATGTATCATCATCGTCAACTTTCTCAAAATTGTGTTGTTATACATGAAATAAAATTAATCATTAATGGAATAAGCTTGTAGCAAATTAAGAATCAGGACGAATATATACTGGGATGTGGTTAGTATGCGAGGTTGCTGCAAAAGGAAAATAAATAATTACACAATTATAGTAAGGTATCTAGTGTCAACAACAACCCAAAGCTAAATACTCCTTCCGTCTCATTTCTAAATACGTGTGCAAACTTAAATGACATTTTTTTCATTTTCAACAACTTTAAACAACTTTCGTCTTGAGAAGGAGGGAGTACCTCTGAAACTATTTTCCCTAATCTAAACTAAATATTCTTTTACTTTGTGAGCTCCCCTAATCATATTGTCAATAACAATTTCAATATCAAGTTTTTTTCCCTAACAGTTGTAATAAATGAAAACCATAAACGGAAATTTTAGAAAAATGAAAACTAATTACGGCTAGAATTAATCAGAATAAAGGGAGTGAGTACATACTTTGTCTTCAACCAGCAGTGATCATAGTCGTCCTCAGTCTGCCTATAGTCCTCGTGTTGTTCATGCAGTTGAGCCTCCACCTCAAACTGTTGTTCACCAACTTAACCATCACCTCAACCTGCTCAGTCTCCTCCTCAATTTGTCCATGGTCCTAGTGTTGTTTATTGTCTTAGTGTTCATCACAAAATTCAGCCTTCATCTCAATTTGCAGATGGTCTTGGTGTTGTTCACACAATTCAACATCCGCCTTAGTCTTCCCATGGTCCTGGTGTTATTCACACAAAACAGCTTCCACCTTAGTCTGGCCATGGTCTTGGTGTAGCCATAGTCCTAGTGTTGTTCATGTAGTTTAGCTCGTACCTCAGTCTGCCCAGGGTCCTAGTTTTTGTTCATACATCTCAACCTCTTGGTCTTCCACCTATGGTCATCGTGTTGTTCATGCAACTTAGCCTCCACCTCAGTCTGCCCATGGTCCTAATGGTCAGTGTTTTTCGATCGACCTATTGTCCTAATGTTTGTTCATACAACTCAACCTCCACCTATGATCCTCCACATATGGTCCTCATGTTGTTCATGCAGGTCAGGCTCCACCTAAGTCTGCCTATGGTCCTAATAGTCCTCGTTTTTTCATAAAGCTCAGCCTCCACCTCTGGTCCTCGTGTTGTTTATTCAGCTAAGCGTCCACCCCAGTCGGTCTATGGTCCTTAAGTTGTTCATTCAACTCAACGTGTTGTTCATGCAACGCAGCCTCCACCTCAGCTTGTTTGTGGTCCTCATGTTGTTCATGCAAACAGCCTCCCCTCCTACATCCCATGGTGCAAGTGTTGTTTATACCGCTCAACGTGAATTAAGGTACAAATGATATTTAGAGAGTTTGTTGGCTAATAATATGTAATTTATTAGCATGTTTTATTTCATATTTACTATTGTATTACTTTAACTTTATGTTTTGAATAAAACAGATCCTTTTAACATCATTTAGTTATTATATTAGATTTGGTTGTTGTATTTATATTCCAATTAGTTTTATTAATAGAATTAGATAAATATTATTCAATAATCACTCTCATAATTCAATTTGAAGCTTTAATATCAAATTTCTTAGACTCACCATTCAAATAGTTGAGGTTGAGTTCACTATTCAGATTAAAATCAAAAGAAATATGTTTTTCAGCTTGTAAGTCATGACTTTGATCTACATACAATATGAAACAAATAGTTAGAAATATATACATAAAGTGCATTGTATAATCATACAATGTTGAAGAAATGTGTTTTATACCTCTAAGGTCATGAATTATTAATGTGACATAAATAGTTTCAAAAATAGTTAGAAAGAGAAGAGATTGGTTATTCTTGTTTTTTTTTCTTTCTATTTCTAATCCTTTAAGTCCTAAAGTACTCTTATTAAGAACATAATTCATTAATATAACATTCAATTGGAAAGATCTCTGCCCTTAATTCAGACATTGCACTACAGTGCAAACACAAGAGCATACACCACTTTCCAACAATAGAGCAAAATTTTCCATTCAAAGGAAAAAGAAGGAAGCAAAATTATAAGGCAAATAGAACAACATTATGCTATTTTGATCGAAGAATCACACTGACCAAGTTAAGAAACAACATGAAAAGAATTACCGCAAACAAAGTTCTTGACATGAATAAAGTTTAACAAAACGAGGAGTATATGGCGTAAAATTTCAGAAATCCCATAGAAATATTTCGTCTTTTTACCCGGGAAACTCGCCAAACATCTTTATGCTCACGTACGATAAACCCTACATTAAAAAAATATATATACAATCAAAGCGGTAGAAGATACATGAAATCCCATATATTCCTCTTCTACTTCTAATTTGATTACTTTAAAGGTTATGGCTTGTAATTAGAGGAAATTCCTCTAGTATGTATCATCCTCTTCAACTTTCTCAAAATTGTATTGTTATACATGAAATAAAATTAATTATTAATGGAATAAGCTTGTAGCAAATTAAGAATCTGGACGAATATATACTAGGATGTGGTTAGTATGTGAGGTTGCTGCAAAAGGAAAATAAATAATTACACAATTATAGTAAGGTATCTAGTGTCAACAACATCCCTAAACTAAATACTTCTTCCGTCTCATTTCTAAATACGTGTGCAAACTTAAATGACATTTTTTTTTTCATTTTCAACAACTTTAAACAACTTTCATCTTGAAACGGAGGGAGTACCTTTGAAAGCTATTTTCCATAATCCAAATTAAATATTCTTTGACTTTGTGAGCTCCCCCAATCATATTGTCAATAACAATTTCAATATCAAGTTTTTTTCCCCTAAAAGTTGTAATAAATGAAAACTATAGACGAAAATTTTAGAAAAATGAAAACTAATTACGCCTAGAAATAATCAGAATAAAGGGAGTGAGTACATACTTTGTCTTCAACCAGCTGTGATCATGGTCGTACTCAGTCTGCCTATTGTCCTCGTGTTGTTCATGCAGTTGAGCCACCACCTCAAACTATTGTGCACGCAACACAACTATCACCTCAACCTGTTTAGCCTCCACCTCATTTTGTCCATGGTCCTAGTGTTGTTTATGGTCTCAGTGTTAATTACAAAATTCAGCCTCCATCTCAATTTGTAGATGGTTCTGGTGTTGTTCATATAGTTTAGTCTCCACCTTAGTCTGCCCATGGTCATAGTGTTGTTCATACAGTTCAACCTCCACCTTAGTCTTCCCATGGTCCTGGTGTTGTTCATACAGTTCAACCTCCACCTTAGTCTTCCCATGGTCCTAATGGTCCTAGTGTTTGTTTATACATCTCAGCCTCTTGGTCTTCCACCTATGGTCATTGTGTTGTACATGCAACTCAGTCTCCACCTCAGTCTGCCCATGGTCCTAATGGTCATTGTTTTTTGATCCACCTATGGTCCTAGTGTTTGTTCATACAACTCAACCTCCACCTATGGTCCTCCACATATGGTCTTCATGTTGTTCATGCAGGTCAGCCTCCATCTAAGTCTGCCTATTGTCCAAATAGTCCTCGTTTTTTCATAAACCTCAGCCTCCACCTTTAGTCCTCGTGTTGTGTATTCATCTCGGCCTCCACCTCAGTCGGTCTATGGTCCTTGAGTTGTTCATTCAACTCGATGTGTTGTTCATGCAACGCAGCCTC
>JBBPBP010009777.1:41564212-41579503 GCA_037974735.1 Cicer chorassanicum
AATATATATTTTATTTGTTTTAAGTTATAATGAACAAAATCTAAAGCATAAAAGGAGATTTTAGTTAAAATTATAAAGCTTAAATCTAAAGTTATATTAATCATTATTTTCTATCAATATAATTCATGTAATAATAATAAATAAATAAAATAGAAGATTTTAGTGATTTTTTTGAAATAGAAAATGAAAATAAATTAATAATAATAAATAAATAAAACAGAAGATTAAGAAAATTTAAATTATTGAAGTGAAATATTTTAAACATTACTTGGCATAAGTTTATTATTAATAAAAATTAATTTGTATGTTATTTTATATTTAAGGAGATTTTTTAATATTGCAGCGATGAAATTCAAAAAAATATTTTTCAGGGACTAAAACTTCAAAGTGTTATATTTACAGGGATCAAAAACTGTTTCCCTTTGTCAGTAAGGTTTTAGTAACGTCCACTTAACGTTAAGGACAAAAAATAATTTGTTTTTGATATTACAGAGATGTAAACCAAAAATAAAAAAATTACGAGGACCAAAATAAAAAATTGTTATATTTACAGGGACCAAAAACATATTTAAACCAATTTTCAAATGGTGATAATTTGAATACTTTGTATTTCAAAAAAAAAATATTAAATACTTTCACACAAAAAAAAAATTGTATGCTCTAAAAATTTTGTGTGTTTAATGTGCATTAAAACACATAAATAAAACTGAAATGTATTTTTGTGGTCAAGTATACGACCAAATGCATTCAAATAAAATCACCAATCACATCACTGCATTTAATCTGCATAAATCATGGGATAAAAAAAACTTTTTTTACAACTTGTGATAAAAAAAATTGCATGTTTCAAAAAAGTAATTGTATATATAATGACAAATAATTAACATATTCTTTTATACAAATTTCTTTCTTTTAGATTTTTTCATTCATTAAAATTTTCTTTCTTCTACGTGCTACTTTCTCTCTCTCTCTCTATTTTTTTTATGAATTATTTTTTGATTTCTTTAATCAATTTTCTTATTCTTATATTTGGTTGATATATTTAATTTTGAAGGTTCGCTGAAAATTACCACATTAAGGTTCAATGTTCAAACTAGGTATCTAAAGTTTCCATTTTTTTAGGACTTTATATTTTAGCTCATAATTTTTTTTAATTAGTGTATGGTAAGTTGGTAACCCAATGAAATATCTTATAACCACACTTAATACTTACAACTGTGAAACCAATTTATGTTTTTTTACATCAAGCCATTGATGTTTTTTGTTTTAAATATTTTAATATACTTATTTCTATGGATTATATTTAGAGTAAATAAATGTATATTAAATAAAACTTTAGAAGATATGATATATTTTATACTGCTTTTTTATTTTGTACGAGTTCTGATATATTATATTATGAAGTTAGAAAATCATTTCTTCTTTTCATTTTTCAATTTAATTTTGTTTTGTTTTTTCATATATATACAAACAGTGTTGGTAATCAACCCCATCTCGGTGGACAACTAGTACGACCTACTGACATTCTTTCTATCATGTACTTTTGAATATTCTAACATTGTTTCTACGATTGTATCATTAAAGATTAAGTTGTACAAATCATTAATGTTTTGAATCTCATCTATCAAATTTCTTCTAACATCTGACTATTTATCTTTCATTTTGCCGAGACAGATAGCTAGTGTTCGAAAACCACAATGTATGCCCCCTACAACGTCAACAACCTCTTCAACATAAGGGTCCATCTCCTTGTATAAAGTTTGGTAAAGCGAATCTCCAAAACCCAACTTAATCGACCTGCCAAACAAATATTGGGCATCATTACTATCATCTCCATAGAATATGACACAAATAGTTGAAAGAAAAAAGGTTGACTGATAATTTCTAATTTATTAGCCTATTTTATTTCATATTTACTATTATATTACTTTAACTTTATATTTTGAATAAAACAAGTCCTTTTAGCATATTTAGTTATTATATTAGATTTGGTTGTTGTATATATATTCCGATTAGTTTTATTAATTGAATTAGAGAAATATTATTCAGAAATCATTCTCATATTACAATTTGAAGCTTCTGAGCTCACTATTCAAATTAAAATCTAAAGAAATATGTTCTTTAGCTTGTTAGGCATGACTTTAATCTACATACAATATGACACAAATAGTTTCACAAATAGTTAGAAAAATATACATAAAGTGCTGCATTGTATAATCATACAATGTTAAAGAAATGTGTTTTATACATCTGAGATCATCAGTTGTTAATGTGACACAATTAGTTTCAAAAATAGTTAGAAAGAAAAGAGATTGGTTATTCTTATTTTTTTTTCTGTCTAATTCTTTTAGTCCTAAACTACTCTTATTAAGAACGTAATTCATTAATTTAACATTCAATTGGAAAGATGTTTGCCCTTAATTCAGAAATTGCACTGTAGTGCAAATAGAAGCACATACACGACTTTCCAACACTAGAGCAAAGCTTTCCATTCAAAGGATAAAGAAGGAAGAAAACTCATAAGGCAATCAGAGCAACATTATACTATTTTGATCAAAGAATCACATTGATCAAGTTAAGTAACAACATGAAAAGAATTACTGCAAAGAAGGCTTAACAAAACGAGGAGTAGATGGAGTAAAATTTCAGAAATCCTATAAAAATATGTCTTTTTACCCGTGTAACTTGTCAAAGATCTTTATGCTCACTTACGATAAATACTATATATATATATATATATATATATATATATATATATATATATATATATATATATATATATATATATATATATATATATATATATATATATATATATATATATATATAATCTAAACCGTATTAGATACATGAAAGGTCAGGTTTGGCTTGTAGATAGTGGAAATCTCTCCTGTAGGTCTCCTCCTCTTTAACTTTCTCAATATTGTGTTGTTATACTTGAAATAAACTTAATCATTAATGGAATAAGCTTGTAGCAAATTAAGAAATTGGACGAATATATACCGGGATGTGGTTAGTACTCGAGGTTATACTGCAAAAGGAAAAGAATAATTAGACAATTATAGTAAGGTATCTAGTGTCAACAACATCCCAAAGTTAAATACTCATTATGTCTCATAACGATTGTCATTTTAGAAAAATGAAAATTGTCTTAATATAAATGTTACTTTAAATACAACTTTAATTATTTTTTCCTATACTACCCTTCAATAATTATTAGGTGCACATACATTGATGATAACAAAAACTCAACGATAATTAAGATTAGTAATTTGGTAACATGAGTTCTCTTTTTTTTTTTTTTTAATTATTACATTTTTTTAATACTTGTGCAAACTTAATTGACATATATTACGTGTTCAACAACTTTAAACAACTTTCATCGTGGGACAGAGGGAGTACCTCTGAAAAGTATTTTCAAAAATCCAAACTAAGTATTCTTTGACTTTGTGAGCTCCCCTAATCATATTTGTCAATAGCAATTTAAATATCAAGTTTCTTTCCCTAAAAGCTGTAATAAATGAAAACCGTAAACGAAAACTTTAGAAAAATGAAAACTAATTACGACTAGAAATAATCTGAATAAAGAGAGTGATTACATACCTTGTCTTCAACCCAGCAGTGATCTCGTACTCTGCTTATGGTCCTCATGTTGTTTATGCATCTCAACCTTTACCTCAACTGGCCTATGATCCTCATGTTGTTCATGCAGCTTAACCTCCACCTCAACCTCTACCTCAACCTCTACGTCAACTGGCCTATGATCCTCATGTTGTTCATGCAGCTTAACCTCCACCTCAACCTGTTGTTCATGCAACCTCAACCTGCTCATCCTCCACCTTAGTCTGTCCATGGTCCTAGTGTTGCTCTTACAGTGAGCCTCCACCTCAGTTTTCCCATAGTCCTAGTGTTGTTCATGGTCCTAGTGTTATTCATACAGTTAAACCTCAACCTGCTCATCCTCCACCTTAGTCTGCCCATGGTCCTAGTGTTGCTCATACAGTGAGCCTCCACCTCAGTCTGCCCATAGTCCTAGTGTTGTTTATGGTCCTAGTGTTGTTCATACAATTCAGCCTCCACCTCAGTCTGCCCATGGTCCTTATGTTGTTCATACAGCTCAGCTTCCACCTTAGTATGACCATGGTCCTAGTATTTGTTCATACAGCTCAGCCTCCACCTATAGTTCTCGTGTTATTCATGCAGCTCAGCCTCCACTTCAGTCTGCCCAAGCTCTTAGTGTTTTTCATACAGTTCAGCCTCCACCTATGGTCGTCGTGTTGTTCATGCAACTTAGCGGGTCTATGGTCCTCATGTTGTTCATGCAGTTCAGCGTATTGTTCATGCAACTCACTATCCACCTCATCCTGTCTATGGTCCTAGTGTTGTTCATACAGTTCAGCCTCCACCTGCCTGTGGTCCTAGTGTTGTTCATGCAAACTCCACCTCCTCCACCTCAGTCATTTTTCCCATGGTCCAAGTGTTGTTCATACAGCCTCCACCTCACTCTGCCCATTGTTCACTGCTTATCGTCCTAATGGTCTTGTTCTTGCAACTCAGCCTTGACCTTAACCTGTCTATGGTCCTTGTGTTGTTCATGGCAACTCCACCTAATGCACCACACACTTCACATCAACTATTGTTGATGATCTCGTAGAGACGTATATTCATAATCCACTTTAGTCTCCACCACAGACTCAACCTAAGGCTTCCTCCATTGTTGATGATCTCTTAGATATTGAGAAGAGGTTAATTGATATTCTGAGTGATCTAGATAACATTGTCCAACATGCTAGTAAATATAAAGGTAAAGAAGTTATTGACTTGGTCAGTCAAGGTCGACAGTAATCTCTGAGGCATTGGAAGTTTGGAATATGATCTATTATTGTTGAAAAAAGACTAATATTTTCATTATTAAAAGATTTAACCATGTGATGAATTTTTTATTCATGAAGAATAGTTCACATTTAATGACAAAATTCAAACAAAGTGTTTTTGTAAAGTTAATTAACTCAGAAAAATTTTGATTTAAGTTCATAATTCAAGGGCTTAATGTACTGACAATCTTGGTATTCTATAACAATCCTATTTGATTTTAGTTTACCTATGATGAAGTTGTGATTCATCAGAAAAAAGTGTTGATTAATGACCTTAATTCAGAAGAAAAAAAAATTGTTGTTTTATAGTTAAGTAAATAAAATCAGTTTTGATTTAAGTTCATAATCATTCAGGGGTTAGTGCACTAACAACCTTAATATTATAACAACTTTGGCTTATAGAAGTAGATTGATATGAAATAATCTTGATTTAATACTTAGTTTTGATTAATGAACGAATCAACTATTTTGACTTGGCTTCATGTACTGACCAAATATAAAGCATTAGTTGATTGATACAATCAATAATAACAGTTTAGCTTCATGTACTCACTTGGCTAAATGCACAGATGAAATTAACTTGATGTATATTTTGACTACAATCACGAATGACCGTAAAAGGTAATGCATTATTGAAATTGAGTTTGGGCATAAATATTCACTGAATGTCTAAGGTGACTCGAGTTATGGGACTCACAGTCCTAGTACCAGTCTGACTACAAGCTTTGTTCAAGCTAACACTACCAACATAAAATGATTAGACTTGGCCTTTGTATTCTTCTATAATCTAAAACATATTTACAAGGTGGTGTGCATGCCTAATATGTAAGTTAGGTCACATGATAATCATTTATTTTTAGTAGTGTATTGATTATGTGGATGGTCTTATGCAAGTTTCAGTTTGATGGTATTATACAAAGCTCAAAGCATTCATGCTATGATTACCACTAACATGATATTAGTCCAACTTCTTCCTAATCTCTTCACATATATGTGCATGCCTTGATTTCTAAGATATAATAACTTATTCTAATTCTATCTAATATTAAGTAAATAAGACAATCCTAAACCACTCATATTTCTGAAGCAAACACTACCATTTCTTATGACCTTGCACCCTTTGTCCTCTTTCTACCTTCAGGTTTTCCGAATTTGGATGATTTCATTTCTACATTTGTTTTTAGGGTTAACATAAATAGGAATAGGAACTGAAGTCGCTTGGATCCTAGTGAAGTCGTTGGCCAATGGGACAATTGTCTCTCTTTTGTAGCCAACTAGATAAGGGAAAATATAGAGTATGCAAAGCAGTTGATACATCAGAATACTGTTTCCGTTTAGCACACTGCAAAGATCCTTTATCTCTGGGATATGGACTTCAAGAAGTTCCAAGAAACTCAATTCATGAGAACATTGACTGTAAAAACAGAATGAACAACTAGTTCAGTTGCCTCCTCCTCTGGACCCGATCGTCTGAAAATTCCAGTGGTTGTTTTACCAACACCATTGTAGTTTCCTGTGGTTATTCCTCAGGTTGAGATACCACTTCCGGAAGTCCCAACTATGAATGTTGCGTCAAGCTCTAGTTCCTCTACAAGAATTAGTGTACCTTTGATTGCTACCTCTACATCATTTGACTTTTCTCAATTTGTGAAGAAGGAAGACTTTGCAAGGTTATAATCCAAATTTGAGGTTTTCATTGAATCTACAACCAAGAATCAAGAGTTAATCTAAAACACTCAAGGCCTTCTCCTAGCGCGCTTGACCAATCCAAACTCTTAGGTTTTTTTTTAATGTAATTTATACCTATTTTGTAAAGCTTTATTATGAATTTTAATGAAAATCTTTGGATTCCTCTACGTTCAGTTTTACTTGATATGTTTCCTTACCTTTCTTTCTTTTTTCTGATGAAAAATGGGGAAAAAGCCCTGAGAATAATTTTTTTTATATATTTTTTACTTTGTCTTTAACATTTTAATCTATTCTATGTCAAATAAAAGTGGTTACACGCGAAATAATACTAATGTCAACATGTTCTTAAACACTCTTCTGCTTTTACTCAGGGGAAGCATTGCATTGTTTATGTTTACCTTTAATTATAAAAAAAAATAAAATTATTCACAAATATAAGTGTTTGTTATCATCAAAAATAGAGAAATTGTTAGAACCAATTTAGTTTGAAGAACAATGACTCTTTATTCTTGTTTTGTTGATAACGATGTGATACTATGATGCGTACATTCTCTAATTTTCCTGACTTAAGATAGACTAAATCATTATAAATCTAAAAAAGGACACAAAATAAGATTCAAGACATCTAATTAATGGTACGATCCTTATATTTTGTATGAGATATGCACAACAATTCCTACAATGGTCAGAAACCCTAATGACATCAAATTTCTCTATATGAAGAAGCGTGAGCAGCAATTCAAACATACGAAACACGAGTGAACTTCTTGGCAACAATTATTTGCAATATAAAAAAGAGAAGGAGTTCTTGAAATAATTAGTGTTTTTACCGAGTGTTTACATTAAAATATTCTTTTGTAATATTTACTTAGAAACACTTCAACCCTTTATTTCTATAACTTAGCCCAGTAGTGGTTGCAACCTTAAAAAATTTGATTGTACAAAACTAGAAGTTTGAGAAGATTAGAATATAGCTAGGAGACTAGTAGATGTTCTAGTTCTCGTGAAAATCAGTTTGATTTATTAGATTAAATCCTTTAGAGTGAAGGGACTAGATGTAGTTTCCACGTTGGTGGTGAACTAAGATAAATTAGTTTTGTGATCTCTCTTCCTTATTTCTTTATTTTTTTTTTAAGTTATTATAAGTTTTTATCCAAAATTAGTTTTTACGAATTTTTATTTATTTATAAAAGTACAATTCAACCCCCTGTCATTTCTTGTGTTTTTTTCCACATTCAAAAGTATATGAAATATCAACACCATATTGTTGAAAATAACCTTTAACTACCAATCTGGATTTAAAGTTTATTTACAGAACAATATGGGTTAAGTTTGGTAATGTGAACCAACTTAACACCGACCACCTTTTTATTTTTTGGTTTGTCTACAAGCTGCCCAGTATTATTTTTCTCTATCATCTTCATCTCCCCTTGCATGGCAACTTTCTAGCCCTCAATGTCAACATACCCTATAGGCTCTAATGTAGCTATATTGCACCTAACATAAATGTCATCCAAGGTTCAAGTCATTGTGTTGGAAAATCAACATCACTGTCATAATTTTCTCCTTCATCTTTTGAGTTTTGCTCTTCCTGATTGTTTTATGCAGGAAACCTTTTGTTTAAACCTTTTGCTTGACTTTTCTCCCAATTTCATTTAGAGAACATATTTTGTAACTAGGATTTTTTTGTCTCTAAATTGTATATTCAGTACCCTTTGGAGTTACTTTTGTACCCAAAAAATATACCAACTTCAAACTTTGTTTCTAGTTTATTTTCTTCGCATTTGGAACATGAACATGAGATACACAGCCAAATATTTTTAAATGTTCCACATAAAGCTTTTATTGATACCATGCTTCAAAGTGTGTTTTTTCTTCAAGGTTTTGGTAGGCAAAAAGTTTAGCAAGTACACTGAGATGTTTACAGCCTCGACCCAAAAAAATTTCGGAATACCTTTCTCAAAAAGCAAACACCAAGCCATCTCCATGATTGTCATGTTCTTCCTTTCATACACTCCATTTTGTTAAAGAGTATAAGTAATAGTAAATTGATGTTTGATTGCAGCTTGCTCACAAAAGGATTCAAGTTCTCCTATTGTGTACTCACTTCCATATCAGATTTAAATTTTTTAATTTGACAATCAACCACTTTTTCAACCATAATTTTGAACCTCTGTAATGTATCAAATACATGTGACTTCCACCTTACAAAAAATAACAAAAAAATCATCTATAAATAACAAAAAATATCTGTTGTCATTTAAAGACGTTGTTGGCATAAGAAGTACGGGTCTTTCACATAATCAAGTCAACTACGACATAAAAAAAATAATAATAACAATACAACTTAAAAGTATATTAAAAAAGTCTCAAATTCTAACGTCAATCTATATCGAAATTGTTTACAGCTCCGAAATTGAGTAGTATGTTTGAACATTGAGACAAATAATAATTAGTGTTTTCAAGAGAGCTTCACTCCTGCATGCACTCATTGATTGTAACCTCTCACTAGACAAATATTCTAGGAAGTATAGATGTATACAACACAAACCCAAGCAAAAGCTTAACAGACTGTAACTAAATTCAGTTATGGCTAGTAACAGAATTAACCAACTATAAAATATTGCAACGCCATAAAGCAGTTGCATAAAGAATTCAACTCCCAACTGCTTGATCTGATTTGAATTACAAACAACACTTATTAGCCATTTTGCTTGTATGTAAGCAAACTACACCGGGAAAAGACTAGAGCTTATTTTGAACTTTTGGGTGGGATGTTAGGTCATAGTAACATCACTCTGTTCTCTCTTGTTACCATCAAGGATAAAATTTGCTAAGACAAAGGTTGCGTGTGATTGAGAAATGATCATTGCAGATTGAGAATTAAAATCTTAGCTACTAGAATATTGCAGCTATTCTGTTTAAATTTAAAAATGTCGCAATTCATGTAAAATTTCAATTTGATATTTTAAAGATAATAAACATCTTAAATTAAATTTTTAAAATTATGATCATTTTGTGATCTAACTTGTTATTTTGAGTGTTTTAAGATTGATACTAGAAATTGATTGAATTTAAATATCTTACTCACAAAAGAACAAAACATCACTAAAAAATACATAGAAAGAACGTTCTCATCAATGTAGAAGAATATTTTCCTTGTTGGTTTTTATTATGTTGAAGCAAGATTTATCACCTTAAATGCTTTCAAGTCAACTTAGTAATGGACAATGAACAACTTTGAAGTTGAAATCATTTCAAGAATATTACATGTAAGACATCTTGCATGAATAAACCTAATTGAAGAATATTGAAAGAATATTCTTTATGGTAACAAACAAAAGAATATGTTGTAAAGACTTTGATTGTTTCATCTCTGGTTCCGGTACTCTTTCCAGATTTTATTTAGACTAATATGAGCAAATCAACTCACATTTTGACATACACATGATGACCCATGTTTTTGGAAAGAACATTCTCTTTGTTCTACCACCTGCAAACACAAAAGACAAAAATGAAGTACATGTGACGATTGACACTTTTTTCCTTCCCCATGCTGCAAAAAAAAAAAAGCAACTTGTAGTATCTCATGCTTCAAATTTCGAAGTTGCATTTTCTTCACAAAAAGAATAAGAACCTTCTTCTTAGGAAGAGAACGTACTTCTTGAACTGCACTAATACATGAAGACAGTTCATCAAAGAGATTGTTTCTTGGATTCTTGTGCTGAATAGCTCTTTTCTCCACCAGAAAACTGAAACTCCCCTCATCTATAAATAGGAATGAATGTTGAATATAAAAAGTAAGAGTCTAAACTACAAATTATAAATTACGTGTTTTATTCTCAAATTACTCACAAGGTTTTTTTTTTATCATACACAGTTCAGTTTTAAATTTGCATATTTGAACTCCATATTTCTGAGTGTGCTAATACATTTCCTTTACTTCTCAAATTTATCTTTGAGTTTTCATAAGTAAAGAACTCACACACTTATTCAAATACTTGTAAAAATCTCTCAAAGCCTTTCCTTTAATATTGTTGAGAGTGAGTTCGTATAAAGTCTGGTTAGACTGAGTTTGTAATCTTGTTGAGGTTTTGATAATATAGGTTGTAAGTGTGTTAAGGTTTACCTGTATTAGATCAAGTCGTGATTTAAAGAAAATTGTAAAAGTGTTGAAGGAACGTTCTCTTCAGCAAGATAGTGGAAAATCTCACAGAATATGATTGAACGCAACTCAAGGTTACGAGTGAACCAAAATAAATTTGTGTGTAATTTTCTATACCTTAATCTTTTACTTTGGCCCATCATTATCATTTACATTTCATTATACACTTCTGATAAACTAACATTCTTATCCAAATAATAACTCGAGATAATTGCTTTTGATTTAAATTTTTATAAGATCAAAATTCAAACTTCTATTTCTTATGACATAATATTCTACTTCAGTCTCCACTGTAATCGATAAGTATATACATCCACATACAAGATAACTAAATATATATCACCTAATAAATGTAAAAAGCTAATTAAATAAGAAGTACAACAAAAATATTATTATGCATTTTTCAACGAAACATGTGACAAGAGCGTTGAATGATCATTTGAGCAAGAATCACATAAGGACTCTTATAAGGTTCTAGTGGAGGAATGCATAAACGGAATAGTTATGCATCAAAATGAGAAGTGTACTTTAGAGATTGATAGTATGAAACTATATCTAAGAGTAACTTAAATAAATTGGCATTTAAAAAAAATATATATTATCAATTAGTGTAGTACCAACAATTCTTTTACAATTGTTTTGTACGAAATTTAAATCTTATCTCTTGATATTACAATGTTAAATTTTTATTACTAAACTGACACCTCGAGACATTTAAATAAATTGACTAGTCCAACCTAAACATTCAAGATATATATTATTTTTTTTTGGGAGCTTAAAACTTAAAAACAGTTAATCATGTTGATGTAGAGCAATTTTAGAATGAGTGACTGGAATTAAGTACAAGTCTTCTTTTTTTACAACAGATGCACCAAATAGCTCAGTCATATCCAAATCTTCACTTTTCATTCCACTAGGAAGGCTCCAATCAAAGTGACACAACAACAAAGCAAGCACCAACTCAACATTTGCCATACCATAGTTCATTCCTGGACAAATTCTCCTTCCGGCACCAAATGGAATATACTCGAAATTTTTTCCTTTGTAGTCAATAGAACTATCAATAAACCTTTCAGGATAAAATATCTCTGGATCAGTCCAATATTTTGGATCCATTCCAATGGCCCAAGCATTTATTACAACCGTACTTTTGATTGGTATGTAATAACCATCAATCTCACAAGCTTGTCCACATTCTCTTGGAATTAAAAGAGGACCAGGAGGGTGCATTCTTAAAACCTCTTTAATAATTGCTTTTAAGTATTTTAACTCATCAATGCAAGTTTCATCAACATTTCCTCTTTTTTTGAATATCACTCTCACTTCAGCTTGTGCTTTCAATACTCTTGGATCCTTTATCATCTCTGCCATTGTCCAGTTAATGATTGTTGCTGCTGTGTCACTTCCACCAGTGAAGATATCCTGAAAGGAAAAATATCATTTCGAGTTAAATTGGTGCAAACTTAAATATATATGCATACCACATCAAACAAAGTGATGCTCAATTTCCTGCTACAATAGGCCTTTTATGAAATGTTCACACCTAGTGTTTAGTGTTAGAGTACTAATTTGGATGAAATATGACTCGAAAATATGTTTATAAAGAGAAGACACGTCCCACCTTACAAGTCAATCTTGTATGGTTTAGTTAGGCGCAATTTAAATTCTAAGGAAGTATTATAACCTATCCAAGATTTGTTAGACCATTCGCTACTTTGATCACGCTCTAGATGTCTAACCCTTGACATAAGGGTATGTTGAGAGTCCTACATCAAATGAGATATGACTTGAAATTTTGTTTATAGGTGCAGGACATCTCTCACTTTACAAACTAGTTTTGCAAAGTTGAGTTAGGCTCAACTCAAAATTTAAGATGGTAACAAAACTTATGCAAGATTTGTTGGACTACCTGCTATCAGGTCACTCGGGTCACGCACTAGATGTCCAATCTTGGACATGACGGTCAAATTAAGCCTAAGTACTAGAAACACAATTATTCACATGCATATGGTTTTAGAAGAAAGTCAATGTACTTACAAAGATTATAGCCTTGATATTTCTCTGAGTTAAGCAAAATTCCATATTCCTGCTGCCATCATCCTCAAATTTCAACAGAACATCAATCAAATCTTCCTCTCCTTCAACAACACCTTCATAAGTTCTTAACTGTGTCTCTCTATGATCATTGATGATCAACTCAAGTATTCTATCAACTTTTTGATGCAACTTCTCAAGCTTAGGCCTCATACCTGTAAGCTTTTGAAGCCATTTAGCTGAAGGAAACAAGTCACCAATGTAAAAACCACCAGCTAGCTGCAAAACTTCTCTTACCAATGCTATGAACTCATCTTGCTCCAAATATTTTTTACCAAATGCAGCCCTTGAAGTAATTGAATACATCATTGACTTAACTTCTTGAGAAAGATTAATAACACTACCTTCTTCTAAACCAATCTTTTTTAAGAGATTATTCATCTCTTGTTCTCTTATTGGCAAAAGAGATTGCACACGTTTCACACTTAAAAGTTCTATGTTACAAATTTTTCTAAGATTTCTCCAATAATCACCATAAGGTGCAAAAGCTATATCTGTTGAATCATAAAACATTATCTCTGAGGTTAATGTATAAGGCCTTGATGCAAATATAACATCATTAGTTTTCATTATTTCCTTAGCATATTCTGCTGAAGAAATAATAATAAAAAAGACTTCACCAAGTTGAAGATGCATCATAGGTCCATATTTTTTTGCTAAGTCTCTTAATTTTCTATGTGGTGGAGAGACAACAAGATTAAATATGTTTCCTATGATAGGTAATTTCCATGGCCCTGGTGGTATGTTTGGAATTGAGTCAATTTTGTTGACTTTTCTTTTTAGTTTTAGTTTCACAATGAGGACAAGGAAAATTGAAAAAAGGGTGAAAGGGAAAATTGTTTGAAGATCCATGTTGATTAAAAAGTAATAGGGTGGTAAGGTGGAACAAGTTTTTTCTTCTTCTAGTTATGTGAAGAACATTAATTCTATTACACTTATATATATAGAGATTAGAGATATTGTAGAGTAATGAAACAATTGTGTCCTATGTTGCTTGTATTATATATTGGAATCTATGCATTTAAGTTTTTGAACTGATTCGATACATCAAAAAAACAAGTTTATTAGAATTTAGGTTAAGAGTAGTTTATAAGAAGTTTTTTCACAAATGACATTGTTAGATAATATGTAATGGGCCTATTGTTATAATTAGGTTAAGGATAGTTTAGTCTATTTATGTGTTACTATATATTCTTAGAGTAACCTTTGTATTCTTAAGATTTTTATTTGAATGAAACTCTATCCTCCTTTTCTCCTTTTGATATTTCTTTCATTCTCTATTGATTCATATTATTAATATACATAATCGTGAAAACTCACACAATATCCAAAACAGACAAATCCTTTAAAACGTAATGTTGCGGACTTTAGATAAAAACATGAAACATAACTATGTGTAGTGACAATGTAAAAATCAATATTAAGAAACGGCATGCGTTTAATTATATTTTTAACTATATTTCACAGGTGTGTCAAAATAATATTACTTTCTAAAATATTTGTATAAATATTTACATTTTGATATCTGATTTTGAGATATGATTGAATGATGATGTAAACTCTTATTTTAAAGTATATATCAATTCAGTGAAAATATAAACATGGCAGTGGTGAATAGAAAATTGAATGTGTGCTTAGTTATTAGCCTGTATTGTAACAAACAATAGGGAAGGTAGATAAAAATTTGTTGATTTATGTGTCATTCTTTCCTATGTGCAGGCGCTATAACAGTTACATATTTTTTTTGACAATAACATTTACATTTTTTTTGGGTGAACATATAATTAAATATTATATATGCTAATAATTTCATATTTTATATTATTTTCATTTATAAAAAAAATATTAGAGTGAGGTCAGGTGAAGGTGAAGCTCCAATTGGAACTATATTTTAAGTTTTAACACTTACAAATGGAATTAGTCAAAAAAAAAAAAATACACTTACAAATGGAATTAAATAAACTAATAAAACCGGTTGTCAAAGCCATTAACAATGAAACCTGCCTGTATTTTTTAATATATAGAATATAGGTCATAGACTACAAACATAGATTGCATCTCAAAAAAGAATAATAATTAACGCAGTACTCTCCGATTAATTATATTCTTCTCGATCTTTTTTATTAAAAATAATTGAGTTAAAATTCATTCAACCAAAATTAATGTATTTGGTTGACAATTTGATATTATAAGTTATATACATTCATTTTTATTATCAAATTGTCGCTTGTAAAAAGTGATCAGATTAATAAATAAAAAAATGATGTATTTGTTAGTTTCATATATAAGCAAAAATCAACTAATTTATTCGTATATTTAATGATATTTATTTCAAAAAGAGTATTTGTTTTGATTCTTTAATAGTATTTCCTCGTCTCAAAATAATTGAGTCATTTGATTAGTTCTCATATTTAAAAAAAATATATAAATAAAATAGAGAATATCACTTTTACGAAAGTATCCTTGTTA
>JBBPBP010009777.1:41583952-41601523 GCA_037974735.1 Cicer chorassanicum
ATTTTTAATCTCTTAAAAAAATTTATTTTTATTTTTAGTCCTAAATTTTAATCTAATTAATGTCAGTACTTCAAATTTCTAAATGTTTTTTGATTAATGTTTTAGATATTAAAAGAAATTTCCTTATAAAATTTGTAATTTTTTAATAAGTGATAAATTAAATATGAATTTTGAAGAATGAAAAGTTTAAAATTTCATATTTAATTTATTATTTATTAAAAAAATTCTAAATTTTTACAAAGTAGTTGTTAGACATATTTTAAACATTATTAAGAAAAATTATTAAAATATTCAAAAGATATAAATGTAAAACATTTTCAAAGTCAATAATTCACATCTAATCTTTAACCCTGTGCTCAATTTACATTTTTCATCTAGAGATCATTTTATATGACTATATCCACAAAGAGTAAAGGCTGGGCTTTATCTTTTACTTCCTAAGAAGGAAATGATAAATGAGGTACAAAACATAGCAGAACATTATAGTTTATCTATATAGTGGTCACAACTTAGAAACTCAATTACAATTTTTGATGTAAATAATTATTTGAAACCAGTAATTAATTAACACATTAAATTAAAAATGAATGAAAATTAGAATATATCTCGGGTGTTGCACGGGATATATAAACTTTAACATATTAATAGTATTGTGAGTAAGATTTTAAATTTTCAAAAATAATATAATTTATTCATTTTGTTTGTAGAGTATTTTTTCAAGTAAGTTTATTTGAGTAATTATTATATATGAGTTGACAAATACACATTTGTGAACGTAATTGCAACTAATTCATATATTTAGTATTAAAAATTCATAGTGAAGATCATTCTACAAACAAAATTCATAAATTATATTTAGTGTTAAAAATCTTAAAAATATTTTAATAAATATTAATATATGTAATTATCTATCGCAAAATCAGATTAGTCATGCTCTTTTTTTGTGTGTCAAATCTAAATTTATAGTCAAAATATTGTTAGAAAAATTTAAAAATAATTTTATCATTTGGTATTCATTTCATGCTAATCATGTCAATGAAATGACAAATCTAAAATTTTAATATTTTGAGTATGAGACTTCTACTCGTCTGTACGGTTGAGTAGAAGTAAAACAGATGTAGAAACTTCATATTGATAGTAATTTTCTCCCGAAGACACAATAATAACACTCATATAAAGCTGAATATGGACAATTTTCTTTGTCTTTTGAGGAGCCAATATATTTTCATGTCGTAGACAAGATCAAATATGTTTGCAAAAACAATACTCTAACTAATAACAATCAAAATTTGGAGAAAACTGAGCAAATAAGTATAATATGTTACAAAATACCACTTTAATTTGTAACTCATGACACATTAATAGTTATACATAATATTAGTTACTTAATAATAATAATAATAATAATCATAATAATAAAATGTGTGTTAAAGCAAATTAGAAGTTATAAGGAGAATTGAAGGAAAAACCTTTTAGATGTGCCACATAGGATTTTTTGTTGAGGTGGCAATATTTGAATGAAATGTCACAATATTAGATGATGTTTATGTGGGAGTCTATTTTAATATATATAATAGATAGATTGTAAGACTAAATTACAATCTACAAAATGTAATAGTGTCACAATTACAGTCTTTCTAATCCTCCAATTTTCATTTATTTTAACTCATATAGCCAAACATAACCGACTTATCTATAAGTTATAATTACTACTATTAGTAAACTGCAAAACGTTTCAGTTTCTCCATGTGAAGCTCATGTAACATGCAAGGGATGATAAGCAAAAGGAAGCAATAAGAGATCATCTTTTCTTCTCATTGTGACTCCAAATTCCTCAGTCATGTCCATTTCTTCACTTGTGATTCCACAAGGAAGTTTCCAATCAAAATGATACAACAACATTGCAAGGGCTACCTCAACATTTCTCAAACCAAATGTGCTTCCTGGACATATTCTTCTTCCTGCACCAAAGGGTATATACTCAAAATTATTCCCTTTATAATCTATAGTGCTGTCAATGAATCTCTCTGGATAAAACCTCTCTGGTTCAGTCCAGTAGTTTGGATCTCTTGCAATTGCCCATGCATTTATTAACACCTTACTCTTACTTGGTATGTGATAACCATGTATCTCACAACCTTGACTACATTCTCTTGGTAGCAAAAGAGGTACTGGAGGGTGTAACCTCAGGGTTTCTTTGATAACTACTTTCAAATAATTGAGTTCATTGATGCAATTTTCATCAGCCTTTTCTTTCATATTGAAAACCTCTCTCACCTCAGTTTGTGCTTTCTTCATTATTCTTGGATCTCTTACCATTTCTGCCATGGCCCAATCTATTGTGCTTGCTGATGTCTCACCTCCACCACCAAAAATGTCCTGAAAAGTATATATTAAGCTTATCAAGAATGTTTAAACAGATGCTTAAAATGATAACTTGTAGATAGCAAAATCGAATGCTATAGAGCTCTGAAGAACTAACAAAGACACTGCATCAGACGTGTGGACATTGGTAATAATTTGAAAAAATGAAAGTTATTTAATGTAACTAACTACGTGTGTCGTGTCAGTGTCTACACATATGTTGGACACTAGACACATTTTCAATCTGAAGTACCAGTCTTACATAGCTACAGAGTACATAAATGATGTGACAAATGATTCACATCTTCAAAGATTTATATGAAGATATTAGATGGCTGGTTTTGAATATTCATTTAAATTTTACTCTAGTAAACAAGTTTTTCTTCTTCAAAGTATTTGGAAGAGGTTAATATGCTTACCATGATAATGGCCTTGATATTGCTTTTTGTTAATGAAAAATCTTGGTTGCTACCACCCTCATATTTTAAGAGAACATCTACTAGATCTTCTTCTACTTCACCTTGATCATCTTTGGTTTTTGTGTGCTTTGCCTCTTTATGCTCATTGATAATGTTTTCCACTATCTGATCAGTTTGTCTATGAAACTCCTCAAGCTTAGGCCTCAAACCAGTAACCTGTTGAATCCATTTAGTAGAAGGAAACAAATCTCCCAAGTTAAAACCTGCTGCAATCTTTATTGATTGTTTTACTATTGATATAAATTTCTCTTGGTCTTTGCATTTATTACCAAAGGCGGTCCTCGAAACAACCGTGTATATCGAAGAAAGTACAGCTTGAGTGAGGTTGACGACAGATTCGTTCTCCGAACCAATCCTTTCGACAAGATTGAAGAACACTTCTTCTCTAATTGATTTGTATAAGTTCACCCTTTTAAGGCTTAAAAGCTCCAATGTGCAGATTTTTCTTAGCTGTCTCCAGTAATTACCATAAGGTGCAAAAGCTATATTTGTGGTATTGTAAGACATTATTTCTGTAGCTAAGATTTGTGGCCTTGATGCAAAGTTAATATCATGTGTTTTCATTACTTCACTAGCACACTCAGGTGATGAAATGATAATAGTAGAAACCTCTCCAAGTTGAAGATGCATCAAGGGTCCATATTTTTTGGCCAAGTCTCTTAATTTTTGATGGGGTTGAGAGCTTAAAAGATTGTGTATATTTCCTATAATAGGTAGCTTTATTGGCCCTGGTGGTAAGTTATAAGTTGAGTAACTTTTCTTCTTTCTTATCTTTTTTACTATAAGGGTTAAGAGGACAAAGGAGAAAATATAGGACAAGTAGAGGACTAATAGAGCCATGGAAAAGAAACATGGTATGAAGCCATATCCTACTAGCTAGTGTCTATATATATATACAACATACACATTATTGAGCACTCTTCGTGACCATGGTGTGCTTCTACATTTTCTGTTTTTTTATGCCCTGTCGTCATGGATCTAGATTGCATAATGGAGTCGGGGGATCAATAGTTGTTTGATTAAGATCGGACAGTACAAATTTCAAGTTTGTATTTTTAGATTTTATAACAATAATTATAATAATAGTAAGATTTGTTTAAAACCATGATTGTCTAATGTTAAACAGACGACCATGAATCCTCTATTTAGAACGGGAGGAATGTATGCAATCCAATTTTATTTCATCATATTCATTTTATCCTAAAAAATCATGATTGATTCTTCTCCAAATGAAAGTAACTAAATTGAAATAACATCATTTTACGATGTAGGCCTTGTTGTCTTTACCACACAGCCGGCCAAATAAACCAATGCATGTTATGTATATACAAACAACTTTGCTTGGCTTGAAAATTGAAAAAATAAAATAAAATCTCATTACTTATTAACTTTTTGTGTATGGTTGGAGTAATAAATAATGTTTATGAACAATTATATATTTGGTCACACCTATTCTTTTGATTCCAATGCCTCCATAATCCGGCAGATAATTGGCACCTTTTGTAATGGAATTTAGTTGAAGGCAAAGCATAAACAAACATTTAACTTATATTGAAGCATTCTAATCCCATGCCAAAACAGGCTAATATAATGTAACGTGATTGAAATTAATAACTTCATTAAGCAACCAACAGGTAAAAGATCCTTTTAACAAACAAATTATTTTACCAGAGTTCTCGTCGTGATATCCAGAAGAGTAGAGTTCTCGTCGTGATATCCAGAAGAGTTAGAGAGTGGAGTGATAAGAAAAGTATAAGGTTCGATCTCCACCCTCAATATAATACTAACAGTAATACTAAAAAAAATTGAAATTGCATTAGCTGTTTCATTCATCGGTATTTATCATCAATATTACATAAAATGCAGCTGATGATAAACAAAATGAACCAATAATAGATCATCTTTCCTTCTCATAATGACTCCAAATTCCTCACTCATGTCCAGTTCTTCACTTTTTATTTCACTGAGAAGCTTCCAATCAAAATGATACAAGAATATATATAAGACAAAGGAATTAATATTTACTTGTTATTTTAAAGTGACAAATAATTTGAGGCATACAAATATTTTTCAGAGGAAACTTAATATGGGGCAAAGGAAGTATTTCATAGCTTAATTAAAAGATCTCATCAGTGTGATAGAAGATATGCATATGTTAGATATTCATTTGAATTCTACTGCAATAAACATGTTTTTCTTCTTAAATTTTTTGGTTTGGGTTGTGTATTCAAAACTAGTAAATGTTTTCTTTTTCCATTCATATCATTCATAGTTATGAGGTGTTATGAGGCTACACTACTAGAAATAAGCTTTTTACCTGCGGATTTTCCTGCGGTTTTAAGCTAAAAATCCGCAGGAACACATGTTACCTGCGGATTTCCTGGCGGAATCATATCCCCACGTAAAACCTTCGTGGATAATTGTTTGCTGAGGATTTTTGAATCCGCAGGTAAGATACCTGCGTATAAATCCGCAGGAAAAGTAAATAAAATCCGCAGAAAACATAAACTAAACTCAAGGCATTTTCTTACGACATTTCCTACAGAAATATCTGCAGTATTGTTCCCGCAAATATGTTTCGCATACAAATCCGCAGGTATAACCACCTTTACATCAAAATAATTTTCGCATGAAATTCCGCAGGTAATTTTGTATTAAAATTATTTTTAAAGAAAACTCCAGATATTTGCTTAAATTTTCACCGTAATCGAGTTTTTCTAATTTTTTTTATTTATATGAAAACTTCAACTAAAAATATATAAAAATAATATTATAAATACATTTTTTTAATATCAAGCTAAGTTCATCAGTAATAGTAAGACATAATTTATTCAAGTGTGAACACATACTAAAAATAACGAAAATAAAATAGGCCGTAGCATGTTTACTTGGAGCACCACGAAGCTATAACATCACAATTCCAGTCTACTTCCATAACCTTCAATCCAATTAATCAGTCTATGATAGTACATTAAACTCTTTAATCTCAACTCCCCCAACTTTCCAACTTTAGAATGCTTCAACTAAAATTTAAAACCTTTCCTTTCCAGAACATGAACAAACATGGGAAAACATCTCATGAGGAAATACCATTTACTGATTCATCAACATGTTGTTAAATAAAGTAGATGCATCATTGTACTGTTGCACACAATTCCTTTCTATTCCTCCTGCCATTGTTCTCTGAAAAGGTACACACCCCATTGGTGGTGCATTGAATACTCCGATCCTCCTTGCACCTAGTTCATGTATATCCTTTCATTTGTATTCACAATTAGATTGTGTCATGTGTAAGACAAAATAATTTAGTTTAAAATGATTAGCAATATATATAAATATATACCTTGTAGAAATTGATAGCTGAGTTGACTAAAAGGTTAGAGTAAGTTGGGAAATCATATTCAACTTGTCTCAAATGAGACAAGAAATAAGTATTAGAAATATCATTGCTTCCTAATACAACAAGAAAAAGACTATTGGCTAAGATGAAATTTGCTCTATCTTCACCAACCACTCTTTTAAGCTTCACAATGTAATCTTTGAATAACTCTAGCTGCCCAGACATAGATATAGCTGCCTGATTATAAACCACAGGAAACAGAGTTAGGAAGGAATCATCAACTAACAAAATTATTACCTTTTTTTATTTTTAGTTCTTTCTAATAATTTTGGAGGAAAAAATTAATTGTTGATGAAATATGGATATATACCTCTAATTTTGATGTCAAAGGATCATATCCTGCCCCACCAGATGCAAAGTTTACACCTGTGGCTAGTTCACTTGGTTGGAGATTTGGATCCAAGTATGCTGGAAGATACTCTTTAATGCCTAATGCTTCAACTGGTGGTAGTACAATAATATAAAAAATAAATAAATCGTATTAACCACTGTTTTGGTTTAAGAGGAAATATAGAACTATATGATAGAGTTCAAGATTGGTTTAATAACATTTGATGAAAAATACCTCTATGCAATTAGCAATGTCAGAACTCTTTGGCTTTTTTCAACTTGACAATAGACTCCAATCTCAAGAAAACACCGAATCTGCAATTTAAACAAAAAAAGAGGAAAACACTGTTTCAGATTTTGAATTTTGAAATTGGTATTAGAGCATTGACATTAGATCTAATGATCTATTTCTATTAAAATTCCACATCTAGTTACTCTGCAACCAAAACATCATTATAGGACTAATCTAACAATTTAGACTTTAGAGTATTATCTCATATTAGTTCAATTGTTGAGTTTTGACAGAAGAAAATGAAGAGATTAATTTATTGTAAAGGGAAGATTGATTCTTTCACAGGGTGCTGAATTATATGTGGAATCACCAGAAGGTACCTTCAATGCAATTTTTAAGTATTCCCATCAGAAATTGTGGAATCACCAGATGTAACACCAGAAGGTACCTTCACGTCATTCCCATCAGTCGGCGTGCCAAATCTATATGCAATGCATGGCCACCCTGCATCAAGCAATAGCATAAGAATCATTTGCATTAAAAATCATGTTGTCTCTGGTTGCACAAGATACAAAATCAAAATTGTGATGGAAGAACGATTTAGCGAATCAAAATTATATACGGGAATCAACATTTAGCGAATTGTAGCATGCATACATAAATGAAAATTGATAATTGACAAATAGAAAAAAGTGAAAATAATAATAAATTATAACCTTAGAATAGGAGCAGGACCTTCTCATCTCTTTCTCTAAAAACAGATAAAACTTCAAAGACACTCATTTCTAATTTTTAAGGAAATGGATTTCGAGGAAATTGTGATGGAAGAACGATATTCATTTACTTAAGATGGAAGAACCATTTGAAACTTAATTTTTACGATTTTTTGAGACGACGAACGAAATTGAACAATAATAATGGATGGATAACCATTAATCAAAACAACCCATTAATCTATTCACAATTCACTAAAAGTTCTTAAAAAAATCCAATACATCCACTATCATATTTTCAATAGATGGATAACCACTTGAGTTATTCAGCCCATTCCCCGCTCCCGTGTGACCCGCCCCATCCCCAATCTGTCCACACTCAACCTGGACCACCCTCTTGCGACCCTAAATCCATCTAATCTAATGGAATGCAATGACAAGTAACTCACCGAATGTAGTAGATCGCTACATTTTGAGAGCAATGTTCACCACTCATTCATTCCTACCCAAAAAACAACAATGCCAAATACAAAGTATCTTATTCTTCCCTCCCTATCTACACTGCAGTGCACCTAAATCAGACAGAATGAAATCAGTGAATTATCAATTCAATGGCCTCTGTTTCAGCCACTTCTCTTACCTTTCAACCTACTCTCAATTTAATAATATGCTTTTTGTATCAGAGTCACAGTACTAAAAAGGCAGCTCAAATCATGTCAAAACATCAGCATACCGATTCGGCAACATCTGAGACACATATTAGAGCTCAAAGATCCTAATTACTGTGAATTAAAACTACTTAGATCACGAAATCTAGGTTACGCTAAGGTCGATTTGAAGATTTAATCTCAATTTACACCACACGAATTAACGCAGATTAAGATATATAGCAAGTAAAATTGATAGTAAAAAGTAGCTAGTTGAAATTTTTGTGAATCAGATCTGAGATTGATGGAAATTACCTTCCGATAGGTAGTGCCATCTTCTTCAACGATCCAAAATGCAGAGTGTCGAAGGGGACGAAGGTTCGGAGTTCGGAAATGTAGGATTCGGAATCGAAGTCAGGGGAGAGGAAGGATGCGGGATTGAACCATAGAGGATGGGAATCGAGTGGATCGGAGAAGAGGTTAGTGGCGGATCTGTGATGCGTTGGGATCGGATCCGCCATTTTTTTGGTTTGATGAAAAGTTTTTAGAGATTGGATTGGAAAATGAATTTGTTTATAGTTTGAACTGGAAAATCCATAACGTAACTGTAAACTGCTCGCACCTGGGGATAGTTCCTCTTCTTTTTCCAATGACTTTTGGTGAAAACACTTTTTATTTTTTAAATTTTATGTTAATTTTAATTTGTAAATAAAAGCACAAAATACATTATGTAGTCTAAGTTAAATGAAAATATCACATTCATCTTTTAATTATTTTTTTAATAATTTAGTCATTTATATTTTAAAATGTTACAATATCAAATAATTTTTAGTTTTAATCTCATTTCAATCATTTATAGTTAGAGATTTTACGAATTTTATTATGAGTTTTATTTTCGATCATATAAAGAATAACATAATAAATTTTTATATGATTCTATGATCTGGATTAAAATTATTTCACATTTAATTTCAAGAACCATAATATGTATCTCACTCGAAGGGGACATTTCAGTTGAAACTTTTTTAAAATAAAGTAAAAACCAGAACATGCATCTAATTTAATATCAATGAAAAATCACAAAATGCACATTGCAATCGCGTTGCATTAATGATTGTACGGTAGAATTTGTCTTATTTTTTTATTTTGTTTAAAAAATAATTGTCCTTTATTTATATAAAAATAGAAACATAAAATTTACTTTATTTATATAAAAATAAAAACATGAAATTTACTTTGTTTAAATTATTAATAATTAAATAAATATCATCTATTAACAACTATGATTATATTTCAAATTTATTATTATAAAATTTGTATATTTTATATTTTAAAATTATTTTAAAATAAAGTAAAAAATAGAACATTTAATTTAATATAAGTGAAAAATCACAAAATACACATTATATTCATCTTGCATTAATAAAATAGAGTCAAAATATTCATATTACCAATACACATTTGATAGTATTATAAAATTTTCGAGCAAACCTTGGACACAATCAAAGCACATTTTTTCTATAAATCAAGACGAGTTTGAGCGGATACGCGGATTATATTGTCATATTTAATTGTGGAATTTGTCTTACTTTTGAATTTGTTTAAAAATCCATTCTACTTTATTTACAAAATACCAAAACATATGCATTTCCTACGGAATTTGCTGCGGATATTTCCTGCGGAATAATACCACAGAACATTCCCCAGGAAAAAGTTGAATTTTGCTGCAGACAAAGAGTCACATGTAAATCCGCAGCAAACGAAAAACGTACCTGCCGTTTTACCATCGGAATTGTAATCCGCAGAAAACGTCCTAAACTACATATGAACCGCAGGAAAATCCTTGTGTATTATCTGCGGATATATTTCCGCCTGAAATTCCGCAGGAAAAACGCTAAATTCTGGTAGTGCTATGAGCATAGTAGATGTGGATAGATTGGTGTTTACAACTCATCCATATACTTTACATTAAAATATTGCATGTTACTAAATATTCAAGTAGTTAAAACTCCCTTTTCAATGAATCATAACATACTTCAAGAATTTGCCAAAACTCAAAAAAATACTGTCAAAGAGAATAAACAATATTTTTCGCCGTCTCATATGCGAGCGTTGCATATTAATAACATTTTTCTAACACTTTTGAGAAAATATATTTATATATATTAAAACAAATTTCAAATTTTATTGATTGACACCTCACACACTTGTGTGTCATATCACTACATTTATACCACGTCGCTTTTATTCCTATGTGACATCTTTTACAAGCTTTTACAATTCATTTCACATTTTTCATACTTCAATTTAGCTTTTACATTTTACACAACATATCACGTCTCTATTGAAAATCCGCAAACTTATATTTTTACATGACACCCTTTACAAGCCTCTACAATTCATTTCACATTTTTCATACCTCTATTTAGCTTTTGCATTTCACATTTTTCATACCTCTATTTAGCTTTTGCATTTCACACACCACATCATATCTTTATTGAAAATCCACAAACAATAGTTACAGATGAAAATAGTTATACTATCCTTCCACTCTCATTAACTTTCACAACTCCTCCATTTCTTCTTTTTACTTTCACTAAGACTACTTCTCCAATTCTAACTATACGTATTCTTGCAGATTAGTTGGTGACAAAAGTTTTCAATATTAATATTATCTCATCTCATATGTTTTAGTGATTAATTGAAAATATTAACTCATTTTCATGAAGTCACACCTACTCTACTCATTGTAAAGAAAATTTGTCTTTTCAGTATGATCAAACATTTCTACACCTAAGGAACTTTTCTAACTATAAATTGTCCACACAAATTAGGAATATATATGTTGTATTCTATTTTGAGTCATTTTACACTACTAGAAATTTGAGTTTTACCTGCGGATTTTCCTGCGGATTTAAGCAAAAAATCCGCAGGAACACACGTTACCTGCGGATTTCCTGGCGGAACTATATCCCCACGTAAAACCTTCGTGGATAATTGGTTCCTGAGGATTACTGAATCCGTAGGTACCGTACCTGCGGATAAATCCGCAGGAAACGTAAATAAATTCCGCAGTATGTACCAGGTAAACTTTGGCATTTTCTTACAACTTTTCATACAAAAATATCTGCAGTACGGTTCCTTCAAATATGTTTCGCGTGAAAATCCGCAGGTATATTTATATGAAATTTTGTTTGAAAATCCGCTGGTAATTTCGCATCAAAATGATTTCCAAAGTATAATAAGCAGGATATTTGCTTAAATTTCCACCATCCACATATCTTTCTGATTTTTTATTTACATGAAAATTTCAACTAAAAATATATGAAAATATTATTATAAAATACATTTTCATTATTATCATTTATAAGAACATCATTGACTTGAATAAGCAATGGAATAATTTGTATTAACTGCTAAGAAAAAAAAAACCTAATGATAACATGGAAAAGCATATTATCTTTGGTACAAATCAGCAAAAAAAATAGTTGCTTTATAAACAACTGGTAGCTCCGAGTCCAATATTATGAGGAAAAATAGTTGCTTTATAAACAGAGCTATAGCCATGAACACCATCAATACCATAAAATATTGGAATTCCAAGCCTGGTTGATAAAGCATCCTTCTGAAATTCATTCAACATGTTAATCCAGTCTTCAGCAGAAGCCTGTGAAACCGGAATACTCCCTCCCTCACTCATAACACTCCCTAATCAAAACACAAGTATTTTTCATCAGTGCCTAATTGAATGAGGAAACAAAAAGGAAACAAAAAAATAATTGTCTTTACCTATAAAATACTTGTTGAGCATATCATCAGATGCATACTTGCGCTCAATCTGTAACATTTGACCAATTCTCCTCTAGAGTCATCCTGTTAATAAGATCCTCAACCCTAATATCAATTGACTCTTTAGGATCCTTATACTTCATCATGGATTCTGTCTCCAACAAACCTGACCAGTTACATAATAGCCAAAACCCCACAAAAAATATGGGAATTTTAGTCATTTAGCCCCTCCTATGAACTGAATTTAATTCAACAGCGTTTGTAAGACTCTGTTCATTGAAAGAAGATCCACTATCATTGTGCATATAAATAACTCAGGTGCACCACATTAACCTCTAATAATGAAAAGAAAAAAAAAACTAAGTTCCCTCTAAAAAGAACACAATCTATATATCACAAAACACTAAAATGGCACAATGAGATTCATAATCATATATATAGGCTTATAGAACAAGAAATCACCTAGAGTTTTATGCGGAGAGGAAAGCTTGCCTTGAATGCCACTGTGCATGGAATGAAGAATCAACTAGTAACCATAACCAAATGGTGAAAGTTATGAAATATATTTGTGGGAAATAATTGAGATTTGAGAAAAGAATAAGAAATGATTAATAAGGTAGAATACATTAATGCAGGTGACACAAGTAAGTTGAAGAAATAAAATATAGGACGTGGGGCTGGTGACACATTAGTGTTCACATAATACCTTGCAAGCAACGCCAATGTCCAAAAATAATAATAATTAAAAACCTGCAGATAAGATAACAAAATAACATCTTCAAGATGTGATGCAGAACAATCCTCTGTCTCAGGCTTAGTTGAAGATAAGAAAAGAGAGCTTTTTCAGGCTGTGGAAGGTACTCACTTCAATTATTCTCATTCATTCTTTGTTATTAAGAACATGGAAAGAGTCTAATATGAACAATTTTTGCATCATAACCGAAGTGTCTAACCGTATATTAAGGATGCAGGTTCATCACATCTTACATTTTTTGCATCCCACTGTGATTTATCAAACCTACAATTTGGAGAAGTGAGTGCAAACACATCATTGTGAGTCAAAAACACTATATTGAAAACTGATAAGTCTCAACTCCTAGCTTATTTGGTGCAATATAATTGCATTGCATTGAAACCTTAAAATGATGAAACAGAAGACAAGGATTAACTCAGAAGCAACCTAACTTATCAAAACTTGTCTTTACCTGACAAAACTTACCTTTCTAACTCTGATGATAATCAATCAAAATAGCAAGGCCAAGGCTAGGGATGTTTATTAAACAAGAATCAACCAACGCAGCTGAAATTGATAGCGGAGGTTTTGATTTTCTCAATCATAGGCCATAAAAGAATTACTTTCTGCAAATAGATGGGATAAAATAGACATTTCATCTGAACCTGCATCCAAATAAGTCAATTTTATATACAAAAAAACTAAGTTCTATGTAACATACCAACACCACATGCTTCTTCAAATTTTTTCAAATCAACGTTCTCCGAACCTGTGGTAGCAAGAAAAGCTAGTGCTGCATCTAACTGCGCAATTGTTTTCACCTGCAATGATAATCTATGTGAGGAAGAGAATACTTCCAGTGTAAAAATTCGCCCAAACCAATTGACAGCCAACAAGTACAAAAAACAATATCCAATCATACAAGAACACGAAATAAAGTGATGATGTATCAATTGTTAAATGATTTAGCCAACAGAGCAATTGTAAATGAAGTCTGCACAAGAATTTTCTCTAAAGAAAGAACTCTCCAAGATCGCTACAACGTGCCTATTAAATCTACCAATTCCTTTTTCAATACTACAAATGTTAAATCAAAAACATTATCAATAAAGAGCTAACAAATACTATTCAATAGAACCAATTGGGTTTAATGTAATTTATATAATCCAATCAAAAACTTGTAACATGCATAAATTTAATTAGTTAACTATGTATCTATACCAGATTATGTATTTGTTACTATGCAAATCTGCAATGCTAGACCAATTGGGCATAAGTATAAAATAAATAAGATCTTTCATCATAAAGGGTTTTTCTGCCTCAAATTTTTTAAGAGTTTTAAAGACTATATAATGCATATAAAACTTTTTTTACATAATTATTCATTTGATTTCTCAAAGATCAAAAGAAAGTAATATAATGCATACTATACCAGATTTATTTTCTTCAAAAAAAAAAAGTGCACCCCAACAAGGCTTCTACCTGTTTCATTTAAGAAAATATTTTCTATTTTTACTATTATTTATAGAATTGCCACCTTGTTTGCACCTATTTTTTATGCTTTCACCATTTCCTATATGAATCTGTGAAAAATGTGAAAATAAGGTGGAATGCTTTAATTAATAGTGAATACAGAAAATAGTTCAGAGCTTCAGGCCCTTGTCGAACCTGTAACTTTTTCAATCAGCAAAAGCTACTAGAAATCTTGGACTGGCTCCAACTCCTTGCTTTCATCTTCGCCTAGAATGTCCTTAGAGAACGCATTTGGATTGGCCTTGATGTAGCTCTGCAGAGCAACAAATGGATTTACACAGTCCGAGCCCTACAAAAATGGAGCAATTGCATATTCCAACCTTTGATGAGAATATAGAAATTCAATACCTGAAAATAAAATATTTGAATTTTGCCTATATTGATGAGTGCTAGTTGGCTAATTGCTACTACATGGAATAGATGATGATTTGGTAACATGGACTGGCATGTTGCCACATAACTCTACTAATCATACTGATGTTGCATAAGTAAGATTCCTGTGCCAATTTGTAGAAGAGCCAAATAATGCAATGATTGGGAGGGGAACAAATTGACCACAATTTCTAAGCTGTTACATCTGTTACCAAGCCATTTGATTAAAAAAAGACAGGTAGGAGGCATATAAAAAGAAACAAGAAAATCATTAAAAGTGTTGCCAGTTAGAATTGCAAGTTCTATCCAAGGAAGTTGAAAGAATCAGTAGAAAGACCTATAACAGTTATATCATCAAGTTATCCACATAAACCAAGCACAGTTGCATAGCGTAATTTGACCAAACAACAAATCACTAGTTTTTGCGATCTACAATTAAAACACTAATCACACTTGTAGTATACTGTACCTAGCTCTTTTCATGAATCAAAGACTCAAACTCAAATTAAATGAAGAAAAAAAAATTCACTATAAGAACCAAGGAAATAATGAAGTAAAACATTAGACACACCTTTTCTTCAGAAGTACTCTTGAGAAAACAGAGGAATGCCTCTGAAAGAAATAGACAGGAATGAGGTGAATATACTTGTAATCGTAGAAGTTAAAGTATGGAATTTTAGAATAACCAACCAAACATGCAATTTTTATGATCATTATGCATATAGCAAGGAACTAGGTCATCCGTAAATAGCAAGGCAAGCCCTTTTGTCAGCCAAAAATCACCAAAACATAAAGAAAAGATACACTGCATAGATGACCTTAAAAATATACCTCGAAGGCAAGAATTGAAACAACAGTTAGTTAAATTTTCTGCAAGTATCTTCCCTAATTGCTTAGCAACAGTAACATGAGAAATTTTACTAAGTATCTCAGGAAAACACCGTATCTGCAACTAAAGCAATTTGCAAATTGAAAATGTTCAAAAAACAACACACAAAAAATACTAAATCAGAATAAAAACCCTAAATCAGAAGAAAATCAAAACCCTAACTCACTGTAGATCACGAAAATCATTTTTCTCCTCCTTCACGAGAAATCTGAACGACGCTGAAGGTCGAGGTAGAATCGAGGCTCACTCACGAGAAATCTGAACGGCGCTGAAGGTCGAGAATGTCGTGAAGCGCATACGCGAGAGTTACGAAGACGGCGAAGTTGTGATGGTGGTGGCTATTGCGGCGAGGTGTGACGGTGGTGACGATGGTTGAGATGCAATCGCGGCAAGGTTGAGATTTGGTGGCGGCGAGGCTGTGAAAATAAGGCTAAGGTTGAGGTTTGGTGACGGCGAGGCTGTGAAAATAAGGCTATGTGATTACGTTTGGTTGCTATGACTTGGCTATGTGAAAATATGGTTTGGTTTTTTTTACATTTTTCAATTTTACATTTTTTCTGTTTTAAAAAATTGAACAATTTTTATGGTCCTAATAAAATCAAACAACTTTACATTATTTTTTTACAACCAAACATAATAACTTCTTTTTATAGAATTCATACATTTAAAAATTAGTATATTTTATTATTATCAAATGAAATCAATAATAATTGAATAATATGTTATTTATTAATTAGTTTGACTATATTTTAGATTTATTACCTTCAAATTTGTATGTTTTATCTTTTGATACTTTTTTAAAATAAAGTAAAAACCAGAACATGCATCTAATTTAATATTAATGAAAAATCACAAAATGCACATTGCAATTACGTTGCATTAATGATTGTACGGTAGAATTTGTCTTATTTTTTATTTTGTTTAAAAAATAATGGTCCTTTATTTATATAAAAATAGAAACATAAAATTTACTTTATTTATATAAAAAAGAAACATGAAATTTACTTTTTAAATTATTAATAATTAAATAAATATCATCTATTAACAACTTTGATTATATTTCAAATTTATTATTATAAAATTTGTATATTTTATATTTTAAAATTATTTTAAAATTATTTTAAAATAAAGTAAAAAATAGAACATTTAATTTAATATAAGTGAAAAATCACAAAATACACATTATATTCATCTTGCATTAATAAAATAGAGTCAAAATATTCATATTATCAATACACATTTGATAGTACTATAAAATTTCCGAGCAAACCCTGCACACAATCAAAGCGGATTTTTCCTATAAAACAAGCAAGTTCGAGCGGATAAGCGGATTATATTGTCATATTTACCTGTGGAATCTGTCTTACTTTTTAATTTGTTTAAAAATCCATTCTACTTTCTTTACAAAATACCAAAACATATGCATTTCCTACGGAATTTGCTGCGGATATTTCCTGCGAACAATACCATAGAACAATCCTTAGGAAAAAGTTGAACTTTGCTGCGGAAGAGTAGTCACATGTAAATCCGCAGCAATCGAAAAATGTACCTTCCGTTTTACCTGCGGAAATGGACTCCGCAGCAAACTTCCTAGAATAAATATGAACCGCAGGAAAATCCTTGTGTATTGTCTGCGGATATATTTCCGCAGGAAAATCACTAAATTCTAGTAGTGTTATTGGCACTAGAGAGAAATAATAAGGAATAGTTCAATCAGTCCTTTGCAATTACGGGTGTACAAAATATATGGTTAATTGTACCATATTAATAAATTGAATTACATTGTACTAAAAAAAATCAAACCAATTAAATGATTCATGAATTGAACCACATATTTAAAATAATTCAGCTAATCAAACTTAATTAAAAAACCAGTTTAATAATTTTAAAACTTTTTTAACCTCAATTAAGATTTTTTTTCTCTTATAAAATTTTTATAATTTGTTTATCTCGAAAAAATATATAGAAAATATCGGGAAAAAATTCGAAAAAAAATCAATGTTTTAATCTTGAAAGAAATTGTAGAGTTTGTAATTAAATAAGTACTTTTACTCTTGAAATAATATGATAAAAACAATGTTTTACAAAAG
>JBBPBP010009777.1:41629832-41670716 GCA_037974735.1 Cicer chorassanicum
TGTTATTTTATAAATTATACATCGGTAAAATTTTAGTGAATCGATTACATCCAAACCGTATATTATGAGATGAATTTTTGCTCTTAGAAGACAACTCAAACCAAACTTAACCATACTATTTTAATTATCAGATCAAATAATTTTTTATTCTCAAAGCTAATCCAAATTAGATCACAAACAAGTGAGGGATTCTTTTCTAAAAACATTATGGAGAATACTTCTATTTTAGTATCTTAATTGTATTGAGTTAGTACTTGGAGTTTTTTTTTTTTTTTATTAAGAAATTCTTTTAACTCTTATCATCTTTGGTGACCTTCTTTACAAGCCCTATTATAAAAATAGATACGGTTGTTATTTGAATGATATGGCTTAAGGGGATGTGATTGTTATAAGAATATATTGAAAGGTTTAACATGGTGGTATTTGTCTAAGGTAATGAGGAAAATATGCAACTATACCTCGTTCAAAGATGGACTTCTTTTTGGAAGCCGTTTCACTACATAGACGAGAACATTAGCCTGAATTAGCCCTAGAATTTAGAGGACTTCTTGGAACGACATAAAAAATTCATTAACTATGACGAAAACTTGATTGCAAATAAGATTGAAAGAGGAGGCTCCGAGAAGCGAAAGAGTGATAAGTTAACAAATAGAAAATGAAGGTAAAAGATTCCTAGGGACTACTTGGAAATTTGAGCAAGTACACCCTGATCAATGTCTCTAAATAAAAGAGAAAACCACGATGGACAAGACTAAGTATTGTTGTTTCAATAAATCCAACAAAGATTTTGTTGAAGGATATTAACAAGTCCAACGACAAGGAAAAGAAACCTAGGTCAAGGTTACCTTAGGCCCAGAAACACAACAAACTTAAGGGAAATAATAACCGAGACTCCTAGAGAGACTGAGGAAACATAAATACAAAAAATAAAATAAAAAAACCATGCCAATGCATGGGGCGATCTCTAGAAGATTCCCAAGTCCATTGGAAAGTCTAGTTATGGTGTTATCATGCAAATTTATGAATTCAGATCGATCAAGTGTGAACCCGATTAAAAGGAAGTTGAGGAAGATGTGGAACATCAACGAGCATAGATCACCTCTGCCATAAAGAATCTCAAAAATTCCACCTTTAGCTTTATACAATGAACACCATATATGAGGGATTTTGAAATTTCAAATCCCCTTTTTGATAAGGGTATGCGGGACAAACTTTGATGCTCATAGAGTCTTGGTGGACTAGGGGAGCTTTTATGATATGATATATTCACACCTCCTCCAAACTTTGGAATTGAGAGAGAAAAACATGCTTGCTTACACATGTTGTGATATCTAGGATTTTAACATACCAGTTATCTGACCATGGAGCTACGTTGAAGTGTTGGTGACATTTGGTACTAGTGAAACAAGAAGGACAATTAAGTTACAACTCTCCATTATTATTTTAAAATCAATTTACAATTTCATAATTGAAAAGACCACTCTTGTCGACATATGTGTTGTGTCCCAGACTATACATTTCAAATTAAGGTTTCATTTCATAGGTGAGAAGGTTGTAATCACCAAATACGACTTCAAATCAAGAATGAGTTGCTTCATCACCTCCCCAAAAAAACCAAAAAAAAAACAACTATAAAAGCCTCCAAGAATCTTGAATGCTAAGAGAAAATAGAGCTAGTCTTGAAACCCTCACATGTCGTTTACGTGAACCTTACTGAGTTTGACACTTGCGTTGAAGATCCAGAGTCAAATGACGAGGAAGGAGAAGAGCCCCTATAAAATTAGGCAAACCTGAAGCTGAAAAGGCAAATTCTTGATGGCAACTTCCTTCCCGCCCAATTAGGGAAAACCTAAAGAAGATAATAAAGGTTAATCTAATTTCTCCAACAATGTCAAAAAGCAGTTGAAGACTTGTATCTAGAAGAACATCAAACTCTTCGCTTGGACTGTTGCTGAAACACTTGGAATAAATCCTAAGGTAGCCAACCTCCATCTAGTCGTGGACTTGTTAACTCATTGGGTCACCCATCATCGTCGGAAGCAGTCGCTTGAGATGGAATAAGCATTTAAGGAAGTTATTGATGACCTTGTATAAGAATTTTTTTTTTAGAGGCCAAGTATACTACTTGACTCTTCAATGTTGCATTGGACAAGAAATATAATAACAAATGGTGCTTGTGTGTTGAATACACCGATTAGAAGAAGACTTGTGTTAAGGATTTCCCGTCTTAGTCTCCAATCTTGTCAAGACCTCATAAATAAGAAACATTGTATTTGTAACTGTTAGTTTACTCGGAAGCCGTGAGTGTTGGCTCATTTGACAAATAGGTTATTGTAAAAAAAAAACTAGTATACTTCACTAGCAAAGAAATTTAGAGAGCCTTGGTGAGAGATCAACATACCTTAAATATTTGTATAACCTTGATTGTTACAGCCAAAAGACATTGACAATACTCCTTGCCCGATCTATACTAGTTAAAATATACAAACTAATTAAGCAAACACTTTTTCAAATTGAACTAGTAGGTAGGATGATTAATTTGTCAATAGAGCTATCACAGTTTGACATCTCATTCGAGTCTAAGAAAATTCTTAAGGCCAAAATACTTGTCGACTTCATCGTCAAGTTAACCCCAAATGTAGTTGAACCTTGCACTAAGTGGAAATTTTTTGTGGTTGAATTGTCGAACGATTCAATGTAGGGATACATCTTGAGAAAGACAAATGCTTGATTATAGAGGTATCCCTTACTTTCTCTTTCCAAACTTCGAATAATCAGGATGAATTTGAGGTGTGTATTGTTGAACTCACTTTGGTTGAAAGATTAAGAGCTCCTTATGTCAAGACCCAAATAGATTCAGAACTCACTATATCTCAACTCATTGACGAGTATCAAGCTAAATAACTACTTTTGTTGAATTACTTGGCATTGATGAAATAAAAAGCGAACCATTTTGCACCAATAAAAATCCATCACATACCTTAGAGAATAATGGTTAATATTCTCTTCAAGTTGGCAAGTACTTGTTTGACCGGGAACAACAGGTCAATGATCCAAAAGAGATTCAAGACTCCCAACATCAACATTGCACGCTTGAGCATGAACACCGTGGATTCAAACAACTTTAGAGAGAGTTGGAATCAATATATTATGAAGTACATCCAATCTTGAGAAATTTGTAACGATTTTAAAGAAGTAACAAAAATTCAAAAAAAGTATTCCTCTTATTATATCATTGACATAAAATTGTACAAGAAAAGGTATTCTTAGTCTCTACTTAAATGTCTTCACAAAGTGGAATCATGATTCACACTTGAAGAGGGTCACTAAGGCATATGCGCCCACCAACTCGGAGGACAAACTTTCTCCAAAAAAAAAACTTTGAAAAGTCAAACACTATTAGAGTGACCTTTTACATGGTGGAGAATAATCATTTTCAGACCTTTTCCAACTACATCAAGGGAAACTTAAATACTTGGCGGTGGTAGTAGACTATTTCACTAAGTGGATATATGCGAAAACATAAGCCAAAGTTATAAGTACAATATCCCAAGGTTTTCCGAAAGGAGTATTTTTACTAGGTTTTTTATTCCAAAAGTTGTGATAAACAAAAACAAAACACTGTTCATTAAAAAAGTGTGTCGTAAGCTGCACAATTATTTGAACGGGAAGTCAAATTTCATGTCGGTCGAATATCCATAAACAAACGCGTCAATAGAGTCATTCTTTGAGAACTTAAATGAATATTAAATAAAACAAAAGCAATCTGGGCTGAGGAACTGCTTCGAGTACGACAAAATTACTAGAAAACCTCTCACTCGACCTCTAGTGAATCGCTATTCTGAATCACTTGAAAAACTAAAGTTGTCATACCTATGGAAATCCACAAACTTTGTTGGAGGACCTCTTATCCACTACATCCAAAGGAAAACTCTCACTACATAAAGGAAGATATCGATCTCTTTGGAGAACGAAGATAATTGATCGTCCTTAGTGTATCACCTATCAAGAAAATGATGGTTTTAAGATACAATAGGAGTCTGTTATGTAGAGAGTTTGAAATCGTGGATCTTGTTTTAAGAAGAATTAATATTGGCAAGAAAAACACTAGACAAGGGAAGTTGGCACCAAATTGGGAATGACCATAACTAGTTATCACAAGATTATTACGAGTCTTTACTCGACAAAGCAATTCATGAAACATGGAATTCAACAAAACTCAAGAAGTATTACAATTAGTTCACAATAGCCACCCTCGTAATCCACATTTGCAAGTTTGCACGCTATTAAATAATACAAGTATTTCGACATACTTTGATGTATGTTATGAAAAAATACAAAAGCTAGATAATATTTGACTAAACAGATATAACATTAAGACATTACTATGAGTAATTGCGACAATAATACACATCATATATAAAAGAAATTTATACATATTATGTAAAAATTCAAATTAGTGTAACATAATATTTATATATACATATATATATATATATATTTTGGTAAATTTTCCTACATGCAGGGTGTATGATCCACGACCTCATCCCTAAAATACTTCTAGATGGACTTTTTCCTCCATTCCTGTCCATGTGGGGATCCTCCTCACAATTGTAAATTGACATTCCTTTTATTTTTGGTATAATAGAGGATACAATCCTAAATAAAGAAAAAAGAAAAGTAGGCAACTAGGTGAACATCTCGAAACATACGAGTCTCAACTACATCATCAAAGAGAATCTAAAACAAGGCTATAATTAGCAAGCCGATAAACATGTACACTAATTTCCTTCACATCGTGTATGATTAAATTTGACATTCCAATTTTGAGTCATCATGCGACGAACTAAAAAATGTGTATTCCTTTTGAGGTTAACATTATTAAAATGCATATCAATAACAATATTAGGATCACTTTTGAAAATAAGGTGAGAGAAGTCGTCCCTCTTAATCATGTCATTGCCAAGTTACATTCCCCATATATCCACATGAAAAACATCGCATTCACCACTTTTTTACTAAAATCCTGAGATTTCTGCCATTTGTATCACGAAAAAAGGCTTCCACACCCCGCAACCGCACTGTATTTAGGAGTATACAAAAATATGGTTAATTAGACTATATTGAAAAATTGGATTGCACTACACCACAAAAAACCAAACCATTTAAATGGTTCATGAATTGAACCACATATTTAAAACAATTCAACTAATCAAACTTAATTAAAAAACAATTTTAAATATTTTTTAACATCATTTAAGATTCTTTTTCTTACAAAATTTTCTAAATTTATTTTTCTCGAAAAAATATAGGAAATATCGAAACTTTTTTTTTTGAAAAAAAAATTAAATCATTTTTCTTAAATTTATTTTTTTGCAAAAAAATCGAAACTTTTTTCTTGAATTTTTTTTATCTATATTTCTCGAAATATCTTTCTTGAAAAAAAATGAAATATTTTTGCCAAAAGAATTTCGAAAAAATTTATTGGGAAATTTTTTATATTTATTTTTCTCGAAAATTTTTTTTGATATTTTTTTATCAAAAAAATTTCAAAATTCTTTTTCCGAATAACTATTTTGAAATTGATTTTAATTAAAAATTTGTTTAAAATATTATAATAGTTAATATTTATTAATCAGTTTTAAACTGATTCAGAACTGTACTGAAGTTGATTTGAATATGGTTTAGAATAATTGAACCAAATCATTGACGTGATCGAATGCAATTTAATTTTTGCACCATGAATACCCCTAAATCTGAGTATGGCATTCGTTATTCCATTCTTTGCATTTTTTTATTTGATTTCCTTTCCAAAATCTATCTCATTTTTTGGTGAATTGTTGAAACGTATGTGTTGCTGCACATTATGTTTTTTAAATCGATAATTTTATCATCAACTTCATGATATGAGTAGCATATTATTAGTCTAAATAAATCTATAATAATTATTTTCATAACTCTATCTTGAAAATTAAAATAATTAGTCTAGTTTGATTTTGATGGTTGCTATCTCTTAGTCTTGAATCTTACATAAATGAATGTTTTGAAGAAAATTGCAAAAACCAGTCAAAACAAAAATGCATAAAAATACACCGTCCAAATTCATTCATAAATATATCAATTTTCACATTTATTAAACATGATTGTTTACATAAAAAAAAAATAATTGTTAACTGTATTTAATTTTCTTAATTTTAGATAAGAATAGAAATACATTTATTAACTTACCCCAATTATAATCTTCTGACAGTATTAAAAAAATAATTTAAGGGTATTTTTTAAAATAGCAATTAAATGTGAACATATTAATTACAGTATTAAGAAAGTAATATAAAATGATAAAAGTATTTTTGAAATAATAACATTAAATGTAAACATATTAATTAACATTTATTTATATTGTTCGACAAATATAGACACTGTTTTTTATCACTGTTCAACAAATATAGACATATGTTATGAAATAAAAAAATAAAAAATTTGTATTGAAAAGAGTAGTTTTTAAATTTTATAAAAAAAATTTGAAAAGAAAAATTTTAATACACAAATTCCAAAGCATTTTATTTATTTTTTTGGTTTTCTAATATTTGCTCTTTAGACATTTTTTAGTATTTCTCTTTGTTTATAAATTGAGTACGAAGGTAGTGATAAGATAAAGCGTCTACACATGCCTATTTTGGATCAATTTTTCTAGACAACATCCTTGTCTTCTCTTGTTTATTAAGGGGACTGTGTTTGAAAATTTAGAGACGAATCCATCTATCTATAAGCTAATGATAGACCTTTTGGTTGGTTGGTAGTGCAATCTTGCCCCCTGTATTTGTTATTTAGCCTCTAGTTTTCCCCCTTAATAACATAAATAATATATGTTTGCTATATTAATATATCATATATGCCTTTTGCTTTTGTTGCAAGTGGGCCAGTCCAATGGCATATTCTATAAGATATCGTAAGATATACCAAATTGGAGGAATAATTGGATAAAAAGGAAGAGATTTTAAGCCAGTGGACGAGAATAGTTTTGAAGAGCTCTTTAATCTTCAAAAAAACAGCTCCTTATATAGTGGATTATATAATGGAGATTGCATAATGTGGTTTTCTTTTGAAAATCTGAGTACTACAGACAGAAATATGTTTTAACCCTTAATTTATATTAAAAGAATTTAGGATTTAATTTATAGATAAAGTAAGTGTAAAAAAATTTATACCGTCAATCAATTGTTTGATTAATAGATATATTTATTTTTTACCAAAACTACTTTTAATGTCATCTTATGAATGATTGTGATGTGCTAATGGTGTAAAAAAAATTTAAAAATAAAATATTTATACGAAGGTAAGTGTTATTTCAAAACATTGAGGGGGTGAACCGATGAAAAAGAATATGCTGAACTCTCTTAGGGTTTACTCTATAGAAAATCCTGAAACTGCAGCTTCCAAAGAGAAAGACGATCTCCTCCATTGTAGTAATATAAAAGTGAATGACCCAAAGAATGATATTATGTGTACCACCTCTCACAACAAAAAACTACTAAATATCTTTGGAGATAAAGTTCAATGTAAAGTTATCCTTAATGCTTTTGTTGAACCGACATATTTTTCTTCTCCTTGCGGAGCGCACAAAGGTATTCTTCTTGCTGATGAAAAATGGGATAGATGGGCTACCCATTGGAAGAAAACGCTGGTGGTCAAACTTATAGGGAATAAAGTTAATTTTAAAGTGTTGGAAAACAACCTTAAACGAAAGTTGACAAACAATAGTGTCATTCATATTATTAACATGATCGATGTGTACGTATTTTCTTGTATACTTCAAGGATGAGAAGACTATGTCCACACTTTTTACAAACGGCCATGGTTATTGGCGTATCACTACGTTATTGACCGAAGATGGTCACCCATGTTTCTCCAAAACGTCGAGGTTTCCAAAAAAGTAATTGTTTGGATTCATATATACCAAGGCTTCCTTTAAAATTGTACAACATGGAGTTTCTCAGTCGCATTGGAGTAGTATTAGACATTATGCTTGAAATTGACAAAATGGCATCTATCCATTCGAGAGATAAATTTGCATGTATATGTGTAGAGATTGATTTGGAAAAAGCCATTGGTCTCGTTTATCATGATAAAATGATACAAATTTCTATTGGAGTACGATGGACTCCATTTTATATGCACCAATTGTGGTAAATATGGACATAAGATTGAAAGTTGTACAAAGCGTGAAGAAACAACTACGATGCCAAAACTGCATGCTCTAGGGAAAACATAGGGAGAAGACCCGACACTCCAAACCCTATCCGACCCTAAAGTGTTTCTAATTCCCCGAAAGAGACTTCATAACCTAGGGAGGAGATATCAAATCCAGTTATAAAAGATATCTATGAGGAATCTTGTTTTGTTCCTTGGATGTTGGTCAAACGTCCACTTCGTCAAACAATTCAGAAAATAAAAACAATTACTAAAAAAGACGAAATCTCTTACAAAAATATAGGAGATAACAAGAATATATTTGACTCTCTCTAAAAATAGATAACTTTGATCATGTAGAGCCGAGTCAAACTAATAAACACCCCACTAATCTTAAAGTAGATTCTAACATGAGCTCTAAATTATCCAAAACCCATAAGTCTAAAGTAGCAATGTCAAGTTACAAGGAAGGGGGTTTGAATTGTAACCTTGCCTAATTAAAATTTCCTGTTAAAAACATAATAAAACAACTCAAGAATGATCTTGGTTATGAAAATAGAAAACGGAGAACGTTCTTGGTTCTGGAAACAAAAACAGAGAACGTTCTTGATTAGTTAAAATCACAGTTTTTAGCTTCTCTATTTTGTCTAATTAATAAAAATGACTGAATGTAAATAGAGATAAGGAATAGATACCACACGATGATATATCTTGGTTCACCCAACTCGGGCTACGTCCAGTCCTCGCAACTGTGAGATTTTCACTAAGTGTTCAAAACTGGAGAACAATCTTTTTGCTTACACAGTTAAAGATCAACCTTGATCTGTAACACCAATTCATTTCCACCCAAAAAGGATTAAATCAAGTCACCTAACAGCTCTAATAGGATTTTACAATTCACTCTTTAATCATACTCAAACTATAAACAATCCTTATAGTTATGAGTTTACACAATAATGATTTAAGAAGATTGGTTGAATCTAATTATGCTCAACTCTTGTTTGAGAATAGATTCAAGTTAAAAGAACTCAGTAAAATAAACTAGAAGTATATGGTAGTTTCATAACTGATTCTTTTCGTGAATGAGAAGCTTTCAAGAATGCAAGTGTATGTGTTTTGATGAGTATTTTTGGCACTTGAAGTTTTGAATTTTGCTGAGTATTTGCCTACCTTTTATAGACAATTAGAGCATTTAAGAATGGTAAAAAAGAGCTGTTGGTAGTGCTATGTCAGTTTTGACCAAAACCAGTATAAGTGAATAAAAGTAATCCAACCTTTTGAAAAGTTTTGGGCTTTGCTTGACTGAGCTGTTTTATTCATCTTTGATCAGATTTCCTGTGCGTTTAATGATCCCTTAAGCTTCAGATATATTTGATGATATTTTTGATCTGGAGACTTGATTCTGTGCAAAACAGTTTGGAAAGTAATGAACAATTTTTGCAGAAATAAGGAGATTGATTATGCAGAAACGGAGATTGATTCTTCATACACGGAGATTGATGATCAATCTGGTCTGTTAGTGTTCTGATCTATTTGGAGATTGATGATCAATCTTGAGGTTCAGTATTGTTTTAACTTTCTTGATAGTTTTAGACTGGAGAAAGTTACAACCCGTTTTGTTTTGGTTTGATTCATGATGTTATAACTTAGTGATTCGAAGGCCTTTTTAAACAAGAACGATTCCTACCTGTTCCTTGCCATGTACTGATGAACTTAGTATAAAGATTGGAGGCAAAAGCTTTGTTGAAATAGTGGAGAATGATTGGTAAAGTTGCTGTGACGATCAGTCTTGATTCTACATACCATTCTCCGTTTTGTACAGCTTATAGTCAAGAATGTTCTGTTTAGTTTTTCATTTTATTTCTTTGCTTTGCTTGGTTCTTATCTTTGAATAAAAACACTCAAGAGCACAGATTAAATTAACATAACATTTAGAATCATCACTAAACATTCTTAATTAACCTTTGTTTATTTTCATCAAAACTTAATTTGAGAGTTTATCTTAACAATCTCCCCCTTTTTGATGAAGAAAAACATGTTAATTTAGATTTTAATTTTGATTCTAATTTTAATTTTGAAGAGCGTAGAAGCTCCCCCTCAATTGATGCAATAAATGTTTTTAAATAGTAAAATAAATAATGCAATTAGATTTTCAGCATAATGAATATTTCATTGAATAACACATATGCAAAGTACAAGATAAAGTGCCGGATTACAAAAAGGACTTCTCAAGTATCAAAATATATTAAAACTAAAATTAATTCTCCCCCTTTGTCATACAAAAAGGAAAGAGAAAAAGATTCCTATTTAGCTAAAGATGGAGAAGATCCTTCTGAAGATACGGATTTGGAGGGATCAGGAATCGGTTAAGGAACATGAGCAGGCTAAACAGGAGGAGGAGGGACACCAAGCTTGGGAGCAAGCTGCTATGTTATCCAAGACCGCAACAAGGTAGACTCTAAATCTTGCTGAGTCTGTCGGGTCAGAAGAAGTTGCAGGGTTGCCATAAGCTCCGAGTTAGTTGGTTCCCTTGGTGTAGTCATAATAGGAGGCGGAACAGGAACAACATTGCACGATGGAGCAGAGGTGGTAGGTAGAGAAGCAGGTAAAGGATGAGGAGAAGGATGAGATGTAGAAGTTTGGTTGATGGATGGATCAGGAGTGGCCGGAAGAGTCAAAAACTGACTAATTCTAAAGATGGATGAATTGGTTGTCTGGGGGGAAATATATGCAGGGGACATGGCTGAGACATTTTGATGGGGGAGTAAGATGGACATGTGATCTGGTGGAGATTGGAAATATTGGGAGAAGGATATAAAGTCGTTGGAGGAGAGGGTAGATGGTGGTGGAAAAACGGAGAAAGATGGGAGATTTGTGGGTGGTTCAGGAGAATGTTCTCGGTTAGTAGGAGAACGTTCTTGAGCAGGCTCAGGTGCTCTGTCAAGAGATGGGGAGGCTGAGGCTGCAGCTCTTCTTCTTGCAGAGTGCTTTCTTTTAAGTGGTGTTGGGAAAGAAGAGGTTATGGGGACAGATTGTTTGTTGTTGTGATTTTCATATGAGCAATATTTATGGTGGTGAATTTGGATAGTTTGAGAAGGGATTTTTCATTGGACAGAGGGATTTGAAAATGTTTAAAGACTTTTGTTAAGATCATACTGTATGGGACAATGTTTTTCTTGTAGTCTTTTGTGGCAGCGGCTATCATGTGATGGAGGATGAGATGAGGTAGATTTAGGCGTTGATAGTTGATGAGATGATAAATAAAGAGGAGGAAGAACGGTGGACAGAGGTTCAGGAATAGTATTGTTAGGGTTAGGTTCAGGGGAGGATGAGAGATAGTCTAAAAAAGAGGTATCAGATGAGTATGTTGGAGTTGTTGGTCTAGGTGGTGGAGATGGTGAACGAGTGAAGGATTTTGATGGTGAAGATGATGGTGATGATGTATCGGTGCATGCATTTTTGCGCGCGGATTGTTTGGTTCGAGCCATTGTTTTTAGAAAGAGTGTATGTTTGATGAAGATGAAGTTTCAGAAGATGAAAGGTTGAGTGATGACAGTTATCACATTTTTGCTCTTTTTAAGAGAGAAAGCAATGATTATTGAACCTAGGGAAGGAGAAGACGTTTAGAGGCGGGAATACTGATTGACAGCTTGTTAGTGTGCCTTTTGAAGACAAGAAGACACATGCATTAAATGCCAAGACATGCCTTTTCTGCTCAAGAGGAGAGTGGCGACTTAGGGGAGAATGTTGGTTGAAAAACGGAGAAAGTTGCCTGGAAAAACGGAGATTGATAAACGTTCTCTTGCAGAAGGAGATTTTAATGCGAAATTTCAGGATTTTTCATAATTTTCAGTATTTCTTTGATTGAATTAAAACTTTCCTCGACTAGAGGCTTTGTAAAAATGTCAGCAAGCTGATTTTGAATATCAACAAAGATTAATTCAATATATTTCTTGTTAACATGATCACGAATAAAATGATGTTTTATTTTAATGTGTTTTGATCGAGAATGCTGAATGCGATTTTTAATCACAGTCAATTGGAATGCTTGAGTAACTTACATAGAAGTCTTCAAGTTGATTTTTAATCCAAAGAACTTGTGAGCAACAGTTTTCTGCTGAGACATATTCAGCTTCGGTGGTTGATAAAGCTATAGTATTTTGTTTCCTGCAGGACCGGCTTATCAATGCTTCACCCAGAAATTGACATGCTCCACCGGTGCTTTTTCTTTCAATTTTATCTCTAGCATAATCAACGTCGCAATATGCTACAAGATCAAAATGAGAACCTTTTCTATACCAAATGCCAAGATCAGTAGTTCCAACAAGATATCGAAAAATTCTTTTTACTGTTGTTAAATGAGATTCTTTTGGCGCAGATTGAAATCTAGCACATAATCCTACTGCAAATACGATATCAGGTCTACTAGCAGTTAAATAAAGCAAAGAACCAATCATTCATCTATATTCTTTTTCATAAACTGATTTTCCATGTTCATCTTTGTCTAATGAAGAAGATGGATGCATAGGAGTAGACATGATTTTTGCCTCATTCATTTTGTACTTAGTTAGCAAATCTTGAATGTATTTTTCTTGACAAATAAAAATACCATTTTCATGTTGTTTAATTTGCAAGTCAAGAAAATATATTAATTCTCCCATCATGCTTATTTCAAATTCACATTGCATGAGTTTTGAAAAACCATCGCACATCTTTTCATTAGTTGATCCAAAGATAATGTCATCGACATACACTTGTACAATGAGTAAATCATTTTTATCAATTTTCTTGAATAGTGTAGTGTCGATTTTTCCTCTGGAAAATCAACTTTTGATTAAAAAAGAACTCAACCTTTCATACCAAGCTCCTTGTGCTTGTTTTAAACCATATAGGGCTTTGGTAAGTTTGAAAACATGATTTGGTTTTGATTGATTCTCAAAACCAGGAGGTTGCTTTACATAAACTTGTTCATTTAAAAATGCACTTTTAACATCCATTTGAAATAACTTAACAAGCTTATGAGATGCATATGCAAAAAGTATACGAATAGCTTATAACCTTGCAACTGGGGCAAAGGTTTCGTCGTAATCTGTACATTCTTGTTGGTTATATCCTTGAGCAACCAATCTTGCTTTGTTCCTTACTGCCTTACCTTCATCATCTAATTTGTTTATGAAAACCCAACGTGTACCAATTATTGTTTGATCTTGAGGATTGGATACCAAGGTCCAGACTTCATTTTTATCGAACTGCAACAGTTCTTCCTTCATGGCTTCAATCCAAGATTGATCAATGATGGCTTCTTTAATTGATTTTGGTTCAACTTGAGAAATCCTTGCCATGTTGTTTTCATCATTCTTGAATGATTTTCTGGTTCTAATTCCATCAGCTGTATCCCCAATGATTTGGGTTTGAGGATGATACCATATCGTTCTCCAACTTTTAGGTGGAGAATGATATATAGATTGTTTATCAATCTCCGTTTCCTGCATATCAGTTTGCTGCTGTATATCTGGCTGTTCTTCTTCTTCCTCATTTGTTTTTTCCAATGCAAAATCATCAAACTCATCAAATAGTATATGCATGCTGATTTCTACAACTTTACTTCTTAGATTAAACACTCTATAACCTTTAGAGTCGGTTGAATAACCCAAGAAAATAGCCTTGTCTGATTTTGCATCAAATTTTCCAAGAATATCTTTGTTATTTAAAATATTACAGTAACAACCAAAAATGTGAAAATATGATATGTTTGGTCTTCTGTTTTTCCAGATTTCATATGGTGTTTTGTTTATGATTTTTCTTATGGATACACGGTTTAAAATATAACATGATGTATTGATAGCTTCAGCCCAAAAATATTTTTCAACGTTAGAATCTTCCAAGATTGTTCTTGCCATTTCTTGTAAGGTTCTATTTTTTCTTTCAACAACTCCATTTTGTTGAGGAGTCCTTGCACAAGATAAATTATGACAAATGCCAAGTTCTTCAAGAAAGGTTTTAAAAGAGGCATTTATAAATTCTCCTCCATGATCACTTCTTATAGAAATGATGCTGGACTCCTTTTCATTTAGTACCTTTTTACAAAAGATTTTAAAAGCATCAAAAGCATCATCTTTTTGTTTTAAAAATAATACCCAAGTGTATCGTGAGAAATCATCAACAATAACAAAGCCATACTTCATTCCTCCTAAACTTGTTGTTTTAATAGGACCAAACAAATCTATGTGAAGCAATTCAAGAGTTTGTTTGTGGAAATGAATTCTTTTGAGTGAAAACTGCTTTTGACTTGTTTTCCCTTAACACATATTTCACATACTTTATCTTTTTCAAAAATCAATTTTGGTAAACCTCTAACAAGTTCTAATTTTGAAATTTTTGAAATAGTTTTCATGCTGTCATGCCTTGCCCTTTTATGCCAAATCATTTATCTTTATCGATAGACATAAAGTAGGATTCGTGAGGCAGTTCTTCAAGATATAAAACATAAAGATTTTTCTTCCTGATTCTAGAAAACAGTACTTCTCCAGATTTTGTTTTTATGATTTCACATAGGTTGGGTTTGAAAATAACTTCAAAGCCATTGTCACATAGTTGACTTATGCTTAAGAGATTATGTTTCAGACCTTCAACATATTGAACATCAGTTATTTGAGCAGAGTTTTTTTACCAATTGTTCATTTACCTTTAATTCGAGCTTGATTGTCATTTCCAAAGGTGACTGGTCCTCCATCTTTCTTGACGAAGGACATGAAGCAGTTTTTATCACCTGTCATATGTCTTGAACAACCACTGTCCAAGAACCATGGCTTTTTCCTGACACTTTGAAATCCAACCTGCATTTTTTGTTTCATTAACTTTAGGTACCCATTTTGTCTTGGGTTCTTGAGGATTAGTTTTAGATTTTGATTCTCTCTCAATATGGCATGTTGATTCAGAGTTTCCAATCTTAGAACAGGAGGAACATTTGATCACTTGTTTTTGAAACATTTGATAACTAGTTTTGATAAATTTCCAGAACATTCTCCTTTTGCTGCACTAGCTGGAGAACGTTCTCCCCTTTTTTTGAAAAAAATTTGTTTTTGATCCAGACTGTTCTCCCTTCTGTTCGTTCTTGATTTTCTCATCTCTTTTCTTAAAATAACATGCAAATTAAAGATGTCCAATCTTGCTGCAATATGAACATTTGATTTTGCATTTACTTTCTTTTCTTTTCGTAATAAAAAAGTTTTCATAGATTTTAGTTTTCTGAGTTTGATTAAAGCCAAGACCAGCTTTATCAAATATTCCTACTTGAGATCCCATGATGTTTTGAAAAGTTTCAGTAGCTTTAATGAAGTTTGACAGATCATTTTTAAAAAGTTCAGCTTCAGCTTTAAGGAGAACGTTCTCCTTTTGAAGTGCAGAATGTTCTTGACTTTCTTGTTTTTCAGTGTAAAAATCTTTGAATTGAGATTCTTTCAGATTTTGAATGATCTCTTACAGCTTGTCATTCAGAGCCTGAGTTTTCTCTTTCTCTTCTTTTTCTTTATAAAATTTTTCTTTTAACAAACTACACTTTTGAATGAGAAAGTTTGAATCATTTAGCAAGTTGTTAAATTCTTTCTCCATTTGTTCACACAAAAGACAAGGTTCATAATTTGTTACCTCATTTTCTTCAGTGTTTGCCATTAAGCAGATGTTGCCTTCTTCATCTTCTTCTTCATCAGATTCATCTGAGTTATCCCATGTAGCCATAATTGATTTCTTTTTGAAAGGAAATCTGTCTGGTGGTTTTTTGTTCACGGAACACTCGGATTTGTAATGTCCTAACTTATTACATCCAAAACATGTGATTTGACTCTTGTCTACTTCTGTTATGGGATTTTCTCTTTTGTTTGGAAATCCATTCTTGATCTGGTCTCTTTTTCTCACCATTCTCTGAATTCTTCTGGTGAGAAGAGCAATTTCTTCATCAGCTTCTTCTGTTTCTTCTTCTATTTTTACTGGTATGCTTTCTTGAGATGCTTTAAAGGCTATTGTTTTTCCTTTCTTGACAGGTTTATCTTCTTGTAGCAGTACCTCATGTGCTCTTAAGGTTCCAATTAGTTCTTCTAATGAAAGCACTTCAAGATTATTGGCTTGGCTTATAGCTGTCACCATTGGTCTCCATATGACTGGAAGACATCTCATGATCTTTCCTACTCTGTCTTGTACTTAGTAGGCCTTTCCCAAGGAACGCATCTCATTTACTATAGTTGTGAACCTTGAATACATTTCGTCAATGGTTTCTCCTTCATTCATTTCGAACAGCTCAAATATCCTTATGTCGATGTCTATTCTTGTTTATTTGACATGGCTTGTTCCTTGATGATAAGTTTGCAGTGTATCCCAGACTTCTTTAGCACTTGTGCATTCATCAACTCTTTCATTTTCTTCCCTGCTCAAGGCACACGATAAGAATAATTGAGCTTTAGAGTTTAGGAGTACCTTAGTTTTGTCTTCAGGTGTCCAGTCGATTTCTTTCTTTTCAGCAGAGTTTGAATCATTTTGATCAACTCTTGGTATGAAATCTCCATCTGTAATGATGCGCCACATTCCTGTGTCTTGAGATTTTAAAAATAACTGCATCTTGTTTTTCCAGAAGTAGTAATCAGTTCCATCAAAATATGGTGGCCTATTTGAAGATCCTCCTTCAACAATGTATTTTGCTTTTGACATTTTTCCTTCTAGATCTTTTTCTCTAGCACTTGGTTAAAGTGTTTCTTTAGAGACCTTGCTCTGATGCCAATTGAAGTAGAAATGTCAAGTTACAAGGAAGGGGGTTTGAATTGTAACCTTGTCTAATTAAATTTTCCTGTTAAAATCTTAAGAAAACAACTCAAGAATGATCTTGGTTATGAAAATAGAAAACGGAGAACGTTCTTGGTTCTGGAAACAAAAACGGAGAACGTTCTTGATTAGTTAAAATCACAGTTTTTAGCTTCTCTATTTAGTTTGATTAATAAAAATGACTGAATGTAAATAGAGATAAGGAAAAGATACCATACAATGATATATCCTGGTTCACCCAACTCGGGCTACGTCCACTCCTCACAACTGTGACATTTTCACTAAGTGTTCAAAAATGGAGAACAATCTTTTTGCTTACATAGTTAAAGATCAATTTTGTATGTAACACCAATTCCTTTCCACCCAGAAAGGATTCAATCAAGTCACCTAACAGCTCTGATAGGATTTTACAATTCACTCTTTAATCATACTTAAACTATAAACAATCCTTATAGTTTTGAGTTTACACAATAATGATTTAAGAAGATTGGTTGAATCTGATTATGCTCAACTCATGTTTGAGAATAGATTCATGTTAAAAGAACTCAGTAAACTAAACTAGAAGTATATGGTAGTTTCAGAACTGATTCTTTTCGTGAATGAGAAGCTTTCAAGAATACAAGTGTATGTGATTTGATGAGTATTCTTGGCACTTGAAGTTCTTAATTTTGCTGAGTATTTGGCTGCCTTTTTTAGACGATTAGAGCATTTAATAATGGTTAAAAAGAGTTGTTGGTAGTGCTCTGTCAGTTTTGACCAAAACCAATATAAGTGAATAAAAGTAATCCAACCTTTTGAACAGTTTTGGGCTTTGCTTGACTGAGCTGTTTTATTCATCTTTGATCAGATTTCCTGCGCGTTTAATGATCCCTTAAGCTTTAGATATATTTGATGATGATATATCTTTGATTTGGAGACTTGATTTTGTCCAAAACAGTTTGGAAAGTAATGAACAACTTCTATAGAAATAAGGAGATTGATTTTGCAGAAACAGAGATTGATTCTTCATACACAGAGATTGATGATCAATCTGGTCTATTAGTGTTCTGATATATCTGGAGATTGATGATCAATCTTGAGGTTCAGTTTTGTTTTAACTTTCTTGACAGTTTCAGACTGGAGAAAGTTACAACCCGTTTTGTTTTGATTCATGATGTTATAACTTAGTGATTCGAAGGCCTTTTTAAACAAGAATGATTCCTACTTGTTCCTTGCCATGTACTGATGAACTTAGTATAAAGATTGGAGGCAAAAGCTTTGTTGAAATAGTGGAGAATGATTGGTAAAGTTGCTGTGACGATCAGTCTTGATTCTGTAGATCATTCTCCATTTTGTATCACTTATAGTCAAAACTCCGTTCTGTAGATCATTCTCCGTTTTGTACCGCTTATGTTCTGTTTAGTTTTTCATCTGATTTCTTTGGTTTACTTGGTTCCTATCTTTGTAGAAAAACACTCAAGAGCACATATATAATTTACATAACATTTAGAATCATAATTAAACATTCTTAATTAACCTTTGTTTATTTTCATCAAAACTTAATTTGAGAGTTTGTCTTAACAAAGTCAACTCAGCAAAAAGTTGGTAACTCAACCGAAGGTAAAAACTCTCACAAGTTGCCAAACAAGCTAGCATCATAATTACCGATCAACGAGAAAATACTCAAGAAAGTCAAAGAATAAGAAAATTTATATTAGAATAAATGAGATACCTTCAAGAGCAACAAATCGAGGGTGCAGGTGCAAGTAAATTTTTGGAGCGATCCCCCATCACCCATGGGGTTGTGCTCGATGCAGAATCTTTAGCATTAGCCGAGAAATATCGAGCAAAATGAGATGCAATTAATGCTAATCTCCAACAGATTCCAATTGAAACTATAGAGTTTGAAAGTGCTAATAATGCATAGTTGCTTTAGGAACCTAAAGGGCCTGCTACGAATCCTCATCCAATATGTTCCACATGAGTTCTTAACGTGGAATTGTCGTGGTGCTGGTGGCAGTGTTGCATTGAAAACACACTTAGAGCAAGTTGACTTTATCACATAAGTAGTATAAAAGATTATCGTATCCACAAAGATTAATTAACAAGTATCAAACTAATTAAAATTATTTATTATTTAGACTAACAGTAATAGTTGAGTTGTTACGGTAACTAAACAAACAAATAACAAATAATTAAGAATTAAAACGTAAATGTGTAAATCAACGAAGATAAGCATATGGTCACAATTTCACTTGGAACTTTGATTACCTGTGAATCTAATTCTATTTGAATTCATTTCTTTTAATTCACTTACCAATCTATTTACTAAGACTGTTAACAGTTTGTTCATTCGTGATTAATGTTTTTTTTTCTTCCTAAATTAACCATTTGTTTGGTCATGCAAATAATTTAAATTCAAGAAAATAATAAAACATAAAAAGGTTGAATGATTGGAAGACTAAATTTATGTTTGGTCATGCAATAATTTATAAGCACAAATTTTGGGTAGTAAATTGCAAGAACATTTAGGGTTACATGAACAGGTAGGGAGAGGACGAAAACTGTCAAGTTCTTGCCAAAACTTCTTTAAAGTTGTGAAGTAGTTAGTAATAGTGGAGTCACCTTGACGGAGGGCATATATTTCTTCTTGCAAATCAGAGATACGGAAGACGTCCTCTTAATGATATCTATCTTTTAATTCCTTCCATATGTCAGTTGCGGATTCCATCCATATTACACTATGGGCAATGTCTGAATCAAGAGAATTGGTTATCTAGGACATGACCATGGTATTATATCTATCCCAAGCAATTGAAAGCCGATCTGAATCAGGAGGACAGTTTAGGGTTCCAAGAACGAACCCTGATTTGTTCTTGGAGCGGAGGGCGACGAGCATTGCGCGAGACCATGTGTGGAAATTGGTATTGTTGAGAGGTGGAGAAACGAGAGCGAGCCCAGGGTTGTCACTCGGATGCATGAAGTAGGGATCAAGCATATCGTTTTGGTAGTTGCGATTCCTATTTGGGGGTTTCTTGATACGTTGATGAATCTGAGATTGATCGTCAGAAGATGAAGTTTCAGGGTCTGATTCCTCCATCGTGATTACAAAAAATAAGGGCACCGCGGAGGAAGAAGAAGAAATCAGAGAGAAACACAGAATGAAGGAGATGAGCGAGAATGCACTGTGTTTTGCTCTTAATACCATATTAGTGAAATTTATACTCAATAGTCATAGTTCTGAAATACCTCATTTATTGATTAGAAAGTTTTTTTTTTTTTTTTTTCTAATTTGGCTTTTTCCATTTTATATATATTGAGAATCAACCAAATAAGAAAGAAAACTCAAAGAGAATTCAGTCTAACTGCCTAAACAAACCTCATAATAAAGTGGAGGTCTAAGACTTTGTTAAACTAAAATAATACAAAACTAAACTAATAATATAAAACTAAACTAATAATAATAGATAACTAGTTATGTTTAATAATTTATAGTATAAATTATTTTAGAGATCCATCAATTAATTATAGTACGATTATCAACAACTAATTGATTTGATTAAAGCAATAGAAAAATTTGATTAAATAATAAAAAATAATTAAAATAAAACTAGAATAAATAAATAAAATATAATAAAATGTATTTCAATCCACTAATGATGTTAGAAAATAGTTTAGGTTCTTCCTCGTGCGGCACTTATTTCTCTCTCTATTTTTTATTTTATTTTATTTTCTGTAATGTGCGGCGGTGATGAATTTTTTCGTACTCTCAATTCTCCTCTTTCTGTTTCTTTACGTACCGCCCTTTTATAATCTCGTGACCTTTTAATCACACATCATACCAAGCCTTTAATTGCTTTCTAATTGGGCCAATATCACCTTCACTAATTTGGTCCCTTTGACCCATCATTCAACATATATAATATAATAAATAATATACAATACATTATTTATTTATGTTGATTTATGTTTGGTTCAACTTACATCAACATATATATAGAATTTAACATATAAAGCCTTCAAATAGGTTATTTGTACAACTGGAATTCATTACGTTGAACTAATTTGTATTATTATTTTTTTTTTCTCAATATTAATTCTGCAAAATAAGAATAAGTAAGAATTAAAACCATAAAGATTATTAACTTGTAATTTATTGTAATTTATCTTAAAATAAATGATAGATATTCTCTTAAAATCCTACAAAAAATGAGTTTATCATACCGCAATTTTCCCATCCTTTTTAAAGATTATGTGAATATGCACAATCTTGATCTTATTATACTTCTTGAACTTCATATTAGTGGAACTAAGGTTGATGACATCATTTTAAAATTGGATTTTCCAATAGCTTTAAGTTTGATGTTGATAGCTTCTTGGGTGGGATTTGGTGTTAGTAAGATCCTATTGCTCAAACATCTAAATTATCTCTTCATCTAAATATTGTATACATATCAAGGTTAATGATTGAACCTCATCATTTTGGTATTTGTCCTTTGTTTAGGCTAGCCCTCACCCTGGTTTTAGGTTGGAAATACGTGATTTATCCTAACTATAACTAGCCCTTAGTGTACTGTTGGGGATTTCAACAATATTCATGCAGCTCACGAAAAATCAGATGGTGCTCCCACAAATCAGACATCCGCAACTACATTTGTTAATTGTATTAAGGACTTCAATCAAATTGATCTTGGCTCATTTGACCATCGTTTCACCTGGATGCGCGACCAACTGCAAGAGAGACTTGTTAGGGTTCTTTGTAATACCTTGTAGTAGGAACTCTTCTCAAATAGTTTAGTTATTCATATTCATATCTCCTCCTCTAATCACCATGGCATTTGGCTTCAGTCGCACGTAATGGTCAACTTCTTCCCCGACGGAACTACTTTAAATTTGTTGGTGCATGACTTGAACATCCTAATTTTCATAACCAGGTTAGACATCGTCAAATTAACTTTGATGATTGATCCTCTAACATCTACGTTGCGCTTTTGGAATTATCATACATTTGGTAATACCTTTGTACATAAAAAACGTGCTCTTAAAAGATTGGGAGGTATTACCCAAGTCCTTGCAAGTGGTACAAACCAGCACCTAATTGAGTTAAGACAAGAACTCTAGAAGGAGTATAACTCCTTAGTTAGGGGTGAGGAAAGCTATTGGTTCCAATAAAAGGGATCCAACAAGGAGATCTTAATACTAAATTCTTCTATTTGTCAACTCTAAAAAGATGGAGATTTTATAGAACATCTGCACTTCAAACATATGATAGCTCACATATTTTGAAGATGATGATGTTAGGAATCTTGTGATTCGATTATATCACAAGCTCTACTATTATGTTGGAGGCTCCCTCGTCCCTTTTGATATCACATCTACATTTCTGTTTATTGAAGATAGTGATATGAAAATACTAGGCAGAGACATATCTTTGGAGGAAACCAAAGAAGCCCTTTAAGTATGGGAAATTATGAGTCATTTGGCCCTGATGAGTTCCATTCTATATTTTCAATGGAGTGTGCCTTGCCAATCCATTCTTAAGCTAGTATAAAATTGCTTTCAGGATCCTACTAAAATCAGAGAGACCGACTAGACTTTAATTACTCTCATTGATAAGGTAGATGAACATATACGGGTTAATCAACTTAGACCTACAACACTTTGTAATGTGAGCTATAAAATTATTTCTAAAATCATGGCTCAAAGACTCAATAGTATTTTTCCTGATGTGGTATCCCAAAATCAAAGTAGTTTTATTCCAAGACAATCTACTTTTGATAACATTTTGGTACTCCAAGAAACAACCCATAATCTCTCTTTCGCTACATGGTAGTATAAGCTTCATGGTTCTCAAGCTTTATCTCAAAAAAACCTATGATACACTTGAATGACAATTTATCACAAAATTTCTTGAGATGTTAGAATTTCCTTTGATGCTAAAGAATATTATTCGACATTGTCTTGCCCTTGAATCTATGACTATCAATTGTAATAGTGCTCAAAATAACCCCTTTGTCACTTCTAGAGGGCTTAGACATGGGTACTCTATGTCCCCTTATCTCTTTGTGTTAGCTCTTGAGAAATTGTACCACAATAAAAATTTGGTTACAGACGACCAATGACAACCTCTTCATTTTGGTAAGGTGAGGATCCTACCTCTCAAACATATTCTTTGCTGATGATATTGTTTTGGTTGTTGAGGCTAGTATAGAACAAAATTCAGCTCATTAAATCCATTTTGGTAGACTTTTGCCACAGTTATGGCCAAAAGATCAACATGCAGAAATCCAATGTTTTTCTCTATAAAAATATGTCATATAAGGAAACGGCTTCTTTAAGTCAATGTCTGGGGATTGACTCAATTACAACCCTTGGATCATACCTTGGTGTTCCTTTGATCCATCAACGAGTCTCAAAAGATTCATTCTCCTTTATCTTTGATAGATTAAGATCTAACTAAGTCTCTTTAATTTGCAAGTAGAGTCACTCTTGTTCAATCATCTCTATCTATTATTCTTTCTTAGTTCTATTTGTTCAATTCCTAGTTCTATTTGTGACGAAGCTGAAAGATTATGTCACAACTTCATCAGGGGTAGTACAACTAAACATATAACATGTCATTTGATCTTTTGAGAAAAAATTTGCAAGACAAAGCAGAAAGGTGGACTTGGCTTCAAGAACCTCATAGTTCTTAATCAAGCATATATGACCAAACTTGTCTGACAACTGTGGTATTATGAACACCCCTCTTATCCAACAACACAACATTGTTTCTAATACTTGGAGGAATATTTGTAAAGTGTGGCTCAATACCAAAAGTAATGTACGATGGGTTATTCTACAAAATTTTGGAATGATTACTTGATACCAGATTATGGAAAACTTGGTAGCTCAAGCCATTCTACCTAGATAATATGAGTTTTCTGCATCAAGCTACACCAATGGTACAAATTGGAATTGGAGTAAACTTCAAGAAATTCTGCCTGAGTTAATCTGTGAGAAAATTCTCACACGGCTGTTAGCCATTGATGGTCAATTTGCACTTAACAACATTTTTGCAGCAAGGTTCAACAACTAAGACACTACAACATTTTTGCTTTTTAACAACATTTGAAAAATGTTGCCAAAACAAAGAAAAATGTTGCCAAAGAAAATAGGCAACATTTTTCGCGCGTCTCATATGCGAGCGTTGCCTATTATCTTTGGCAACATTTTTCTCGCACTTTTGGGCACACTATTTATAAAATGTTGCCTTATCCACTTTTAGGCAACACTTTATACATGTTGCTTAAAAAAGTGTTGCTAGAGACTACAATTGTTGTAGTGAGAGTTCTTCTCTTCAACAATTGGTTGCAGGTTGAAATTCATAAATTCATAGATGACATAATTGATATCGGCGAGGATGGTAAATATGGATATTGTGTAGTTGTAGGTTTACTTGGAATGTGTGAGAACTCTTGGGCAGTCATTCGTCAAGAGTGTGTGGTAGAGCTTCAAGAGTTCATGTCTCATTACGAGATAATATATGGTGGAGAAAATTTTGTTCAACAAGTTAAACATAGTGTGTACGTTGAACAAGTTGCAACTATGAATAATTGGATGACACTTGCCGAAATGAGATATGTGATTGCTTCGAAATTTAACTTGGTTTTCGTCGCATTATCACTTAACCAATCGCAAACATTTTTTCCTCTTAAGTCAACCACCAACATCTATGTCAAATCATCGTATGATAGTTATTGCATTTGTTAAGAACTGTCATTTTGTGCAGGTATTAGTTGTGTATTTAATTTACATTGATCAATTGTGATAGTTATTACATTTTTTTATATGTTCAATAAATTATTGATTTTAACAGGTTTACTTAAAGCCAAATTCTCCTATACCACCAACAAGTAATTTGTGGAGAAAATATTGCACTGAAGAAGTACGACGGTGGCAGTTTAGTTACAATGATCACATGCAACATTGATTGAAGATATTTTCATGTAGTATAGATGAATATATTGTAAACTAAATAGTAAACTAGATAAATATATTGTAAATTGAATAGTTGAACATTGGTTGAACATATTAATTGAAGATATTTAATTCAAATATTGCGATTGTTGTAAACAGTCAAATCAGTATTACACAAAATATTCCAAAAGTATTACATATCCAAAATATTTCAAAATATTACATATCCAAAATATTCCAAAATATTAAATATCCAAAATATTATAAATATATCATAAGTCCCTCTATTTCTCCTACGAAATGGTACTACGTTAGTCCAATCTCTACTACCACCCCTCTGATACTACGTTTGTCCAATCTCTACTACCACCCCTCTGAGTTCGCAGTATCAAAATTAACTCATTGACGAGTGCGATGCCATCAGGTAATATCAGTTACCAACCAATAAGCTATTCTGCAATATGTATTGCTCGACGCTGCATTAAAAAGTAAATTAAATAATTTAGTTAAAATAAAAAATGACTAATTAATTGTGTTATGTAATAAATTGTAATCAATATACCGTTATGTCGACTGCTTCATCGACGACATGAGCGGCAGGTTTTTCATGGTTTGGTTCTCTACGAATGATGTACGGATGAAAAATTATGTGAAACTAGTCCATGTAATCATTCAAGCAGACTACATGTCCTTGCACAACTGCGCCAACATCCACTACATGCACAACGTAAACATAATGTCCATTTCATGTGGTGTGGTCGTCTGACTCACTATCTTTAACGGTGAGCCAGAAATGGTTTGGACATGACCGTATTGACACAATACCCTGTCTGGCAAATGAGCATATATCTTCGGACCCCGACGTTTCCACCCTTAAAATAAAGAAACCTCTTCCAACGGTTGCTTCACTCGATGCTCCTCATATGGTGTCCAATAGACCTTATCAATTTCAATCTCGTCAAAAGCTTTCCGAAATGGAACAACCAAACCCTTGTCTCTTTTTGGCTTGCATCTAAGTGCTCTAGGGTAGTCTTCAACATAACTAGAAGAAAGTCTACAATAATCTCTACATAATGTAGGAAAATGCTCACAGACCCACGCCTGCACATATATAATAACATATCTTTAGTTTAGAATTATTAATAATAGAAATTATTAACACAATAAACAACCATAAAGTTTACCTGTAACAGTGTCAGATACCCTGAAACCGTTCTGGTATGATGCATGCTCACTTCTCAAAGATTGTCATATAGGTAAGCATGGACAGCAACACCCCATGCATATACCCCGCAAGAATTGAGGTCTCGGAAGCAATCAAGATAGGCAATGCTAACTGCGTAGGCACTCTTATCGCTGAATAGGGTGCAACCGACAAAAAACCAAAGAAATGCCCTCGCAGCCATCAGCCTATGCTGGTCACGACAGCGTTGACGGTTATACCTCAATTAACCAACTATACCAAATTATGGTTGTCCGCATGACATTAAATTCAACATAAGCAACAACGTGACTAGCTCCAAGAAGCTCAACCAATATATCCACACTGTCATCCTTGTTAAAAACATTAACACTGAAGAATGCACCAGTGATGGGTATATGTAGCAGATAGGAGACGTCGTCCAAAGCAACAACGTGACTAACTCCAAGAAGCTCAACCAATTGGAAGATGGAAGCTATTGGTGTCACGATGCCACCTCTTTACGAATGCAAAAATGATAATCCCGAAATTTTAACTAGTTGCGCAACCTCTTCATGTTCAATCACAACTTCTTTTAATTTTTTACCGTTGCTAAACACGCTTAAGAATTTAATTTAATTTGATTGAGAAAATTATCACGCCATCCTAGAGTCGAGTCGCCACATGATCGCCAAATGGCCTGAGGACAGAATTGTCAACCGGACAAGCAGGATATCCATCATCCTGTGGAGGTTCATCTATGTCCTCTGGTTGGGCTTCTCAGTTGGGCCAGTTGTGCTTCTGGCCGCTGTAGTCGCCTTCGTTGGGTTCGTACGGAAGCAATTGGCCTAACACGAAGACCCTTCTCATTAGAAGTACCCTCGTTAATTATAACACAAACCTCTCTATCAGTAAATATAGTGCGCACCATATATGCATAACCAAATCATAATAAAAATCAAAACAACAAATCCTACGTGAACTGAGTTCACGTACGTGAACTCAGTGTCAAAAACCTACGCGAACCCATTTTCAAAAACCAAGAAACGTACGTGAACTCAATTAACGAATCATGTTCGTGAATTGAGTTCGCGTAGGGTATATGTGAACTCATTTGCCCTACGTGAAGTCAGTTCATGTACGTTTATGGGTTTTTGAAAATGGGTACACGTACCAGAACTGTGTTCACGTACGGGAACTATGTTCACGTAGGTTTCTAGCAACATAGGTTTCTAGCAACGTCAAAAATGGTTTTTGGGTTTAGTGTTTCAGGGCCTTGCTTGCATAATCATAAACAGAAACAACAACAATAATGTACAAAAAAACAACAGCAACAAGGATGATGCTTACTTGATTGAACAATTTGAAGATGTTGAAGAAACTCAATAGTTGATGATGATGAAAATAATGAATATGTTGAAAATGATTGATAAAGATGTTGAAGATGAGTGATAATGATTGAAGAAAATGGGGAAGATGATGAATGAAGATGGTTTAGGTTAATGAAGAGGAAGAAGATTGAAATAGAGGGAAGGGCAATTTGGGAATTTTGGTTTTAAAAAAATTGAGGGGTGTGGCTAGTAAAATTGGGGGTGTTGGTAGCAAAATTGTCTACTATATTGTATAAATTTATATTTACTTACAATTTTTTGTTTTAAACATGCATATAAGCTCTTTACAGCGCTTAAAAGCGCTGTATAATGTAGCGCTGTAAAATGATACAACAGCGCTATTTAAAATAAAAAATGTTGTAATATATAGCGCTCAACACTTATCTTAGAGTAGTTTTACAGTGTTTTTCAAAAAAGCACTATAATAGGTGCATTCTTATGCACGTTATACAACACTTTTTCAAAAGGCGCTGTAATATGTATATTCTTATTCTAGTTTTATTAAAAAACATTGTAAATGGAATTTTTAAAATAACGCTTGTTTGTATAAAAATGTTTTCTATGACATTTTTTTTAAGAAAGCACTGTCTTTTAATTTTTTTTTCAAAATCATTTTCATCCAACACACGATATTGACACAGTTACTATTTTTTTCATTTAAACAGCAACAACAACAATCTGTTCATATATACAGCAACAATCAGTTCATAACAACATCCAATTACATATATTTCACAGCAACAACAATTTCATTTAAACATGTACAACAATTGAACATATTCACAAAAATACTATATAACTTTACAGAACTATATAACTTTACAACATAACTATATAGCTTTACATATTTTTTTACATATTCACAGCAGTACTATTTTTTACAATTTCCCAGCAATAATGCCAATTTCACACCCCTGCATCATGCCAATTTCCCGGCAAATTAAATAATTTTCAGTTCGATCACATACTGACACCACTCTTCCTTTATTTCAGTTAGATCTCTTTCAAAGTATGTTTGACTGGAATTGTTAAAGTACTGTGCGATATAATATTTGAACATAAATAAGTTAGAATCAAATATATACATAGTTTATATATGAAAATCAAAATATAATGAAAATACCGTACCGTTTCTGGAATTATAGTTTGATTAATATCAACAATCTCCTTCATGAATCCCAATATATAATACCCGCAATCTATGTTGTTAGTTTGAAGAGGGCACTATAAAATAAAAATATAAGTCAATAAATACTTGTGCATTGATTGTAAATGAAATTATAAAGGCATATATTTCAAACCTTTATTGGAATCCATGAGATATTGTTTGACTTTTGCTTCGACACTATAGCACCTCTTTGAGCTCGGAAAACTTGTAAAGCACTATCAAATAAATGTGATTATTATAGCATTAACAAATACATTATTTATATATATATGTAAGAAATAAATGAATATTACATACGTATCGAAGATAGTCTTTGTATCCGAGTGATTGTTGTAATGATCGTGCAAGGGATCTAAATAGTATATAATTTCAAAGGTCGCATTTATTGCAAACAGCACCCAATGTGCCCTACAATAACAAAAATTTGGTTGGCAATTTTGTTTACACAACTAATAAATTAAGTATCATAAATTAAATAAGATATAAATAAAGAATATATAATTACCCTGAATTATATGGCGCAAGGAACATCTTATCATTCTCTTTATTTCCCAATAGGATATCAACAACATATTTCTTTACATTAACTGGATTGAGTTTAAACATTGAAAGCTTATGCGGAGACAAGAATGAAAATCTATCTGACAATTTGCGCGTGCATACCAACTTCTCATACAAAAACCTTCAATGAAAATGTCAAATTAGATTAATTACCAATAAATGCAATTAAAAGTAATTTTTATCTTAAATAAAGTATTTTACCTAATGTATATGCTGATGACAGTAGCACTTAGCTCCTTATGATTGAGAAGTTCGTATATGTGCTCTTTATCAAGTAGTTCTTCATACTCATCTCTGAAAATAACTTTCTCCATGCTTATGATACGTGAATCATTGCTGTCCATATTCGTTTTTGCTTGTATGTCAAGACACGACCCAAATCGAGCAAGGCGTGGATGACTTATTTTAGAAGCATCAACTGATTTTCGACGATCCTGTTTTTGAATTTTGGCAGCTTTATTACCCTCCAATTTTTGAAGTTTGCCAGCTTTATTTTTACCACGAACATCCAGCTGTGGTGCGGCTTTATTCTGGCAGGTTTGCTGTGCGGGTGGTTTTAATTGCATCTGAAAAAATGAGGTTAATCAGTTTGTTAGTTAATGGAATCTGAAAAAATGAGGTTAATCAATTTGTTAGTTAATTTAATCTGAAACAATGTCAAACCTTTTCCGGTGACGTGACTGACTCGTTGCGGGGAATCTTCTTGTCATTCCCTTTAGACTTTGTATGAATCTAAATAAATGTGAAATTAAAGTTAACAGCGGAAAAAATCAGCAGTTAAATATAATCAATCATAATCATATATCGTGCAATTAAATATACATATCAATTAAACATACCTTATCAAGGCCAACAAGATTTTTAGGCCATGCCACATAACTACCTATTGCTTCTCCCAAATACTTCATATCTCCATCGTTGCCGAGGTATTGTACAACGGTTAATACATAAGTATGGGAAACAATTAGGTTGAATGAATTTGTTATTTTATTAAGTAATTAATTACCTCGGGAAGACTTTTAAGACCAATGTTGCAACTAGCGTTTTCACTCTCCATTTGTATTTCACGTTGGAGCTCCGGAAGTTGCTTTTCTTTATTCGTCTTCACCAAGAATGCCACTTGCACTGTTAGGATTTTGAGCTTCTCTAGTACTTCCTCATTGGATTGATTTGTGCGCTTCTCTTGTGAAAAATAGTTTTTTGGAGTTACGCCAAATCCTTTACCCCTCACACGAGCAGGAACATTAAATACTTTACCAAATATGTCCCTGCAACTAACTTGTTTATTGTCCTCTTAATTTTTAGAACTTTGTTTTAGATTCTCCTAAAATACATGTAGGATTAAAAAGATAAGTTCAATATCATTTTTAAAATACAATATTAAAAAAATATTAAAGTGATAATATACTTACACAAAGTTGTATCACTTTTTGAACATTTTCATTATCAACAATTCCATCTTTATTCACACGAGCCTCTTTCCATAAAATATGACGATCAAATGGTTGATCGGATTGGGTCTCTTGTAGCTATTCATTAAGACATAAACAAAAGCTATTCGTTAAGATCATAAACAAAATATTAGTTAGAAACTATAGTTTAGGCTTAATTGTAGTTTTAGTCCCCCTATTTATACTGATTCATGAAATTAGTCCCCCTATTTTAAAAGCCGACAGTTTTGGTCCCTCCCTCAGATTTTTTAGCTAAAAAATGATGACGTAAGATGTTTTAAATAACATGATATATGATACGATAATGTAGAGTGATTAACACCCATGAAATTGGAATAAAACGTCGTAAAAACTTAACTTTCGACTTCGAATTTTTTTTGTATTTTTAATTTAATTAATGACATATGAATAATTAATGGGTCTAGATGGTTTTATATCATAGAATTGTATGTCACGTCATTTAAAATATATCAAATCGTCATTTTTTAGTTTAAAAATCTGAGGGAGGGACCAAAACTGTCGACTTTTAAAATAGGGGGACCAATTTCGTTAATCAGTATAAATAGGGGGACTAAAATTGCAATTAAGCCTATAGTTTATAATGTACCACATTATATAAAAGTGATGTTTAATTACTTACAAGTTTTTGCTCTAGAGGTGCATATGCCATACGAGATTTTTTGTATGGATGCGTCGGATTTTTTGCCCTCTCGCGATTTTCCGTACTTATACTCTACATAAAAAATAACAATCGTGTAAAAATTTAAAATACGCTATGAATATGAATAATAAAACACAAATGCTGATAAATTAATCATTTACCATAAACGCGGGGTCTGAACGTTTTGCTACAAATGCGCTTCATTCGTCATTTGATATATAACGTTTATATATTTTTGGAGCTTCAACATTCATATTTCCATCACGATCTCTTAGATAACAGTTTGAGAGATGATATCTAAAATCCCGATGTATTTTTCTTGCAACTCTAAGGATGTAAGTCTTTCTCACCTTGTCAACATCAAAAGCAGTCTGCAAACCAAATAAATACATAGTTTGAGTAAAGTATTTCAATGGAAAAAATTATAAGTAACAAAAAAGTGGAGTAAAAATGTTACTTGTATATCAGTCCACAGTATATCTTGTGCATCCTTCAACGCCTTATCTCTCCAATCTTCAATTGTGATGGGGATATTTTGACGAACAACAGCACCAATATAACTTACAAACATGGAACTGTTGGGGTCAATTGGCTGACCACTTTCATTCCATCCCACCTAATAAACTCATATAGGAAGTACATGCTTTCAAAAAAGATAAAAAAAATAAACAGCAAACAAAGTATAGTATACCTCAAATTTTATGCCATTACTTCTTGCTTTTATGACATTTTGCATGATGGTTGCACCACGTTTAACTTCATTTTCATAAGTCTTGGTGTTGACAACTTCTTCATTTTGACAATCTAACTCCTTGTTGGAATCCATTTATCTACAACAAGTTCAACAAGCAGTTCTGTATAACTTCAACAAGTTCAACATGTAATAGTCTAAGTACGTAGTAGTATACGTTCAACATGCATTTTAGTAAAACAAAAAATTAATAAATACAATACCTGAAAAGTGCAAAGAAATACGTAGGGTTCGTAGGGTTACAGCTTCATTTAAGAGGGTTAGTAACAAAGAAGAACAACCCAGAAATACGAACGGTTAGTAGGAGAGCAGGGTTCGTAGGGTTACAGCTTCGCTTAAAAAGGAACAGCGAGAAGAGTGCGCAGAAATACGAATGGTTCGTAGGACAGAGTATGGTTCCCAGAACTACGTAATGAGGGTTTGTATGGAGTAGGTAATGTTCGTAGGGATAGTAACAAAGATGGAGATGGTTCGTAGGGACAATAAGGTTCGCAATGAGAAGGACAATGAAGAGGAGGAGGTTTTGCAATGCCAAAAGTTCGTAGGGAAGATTACGTAATGAAGAGGAAACTGAAGCGGTTTACTATTATATATAAAACCCTATTACAACGCTTTTTTGAATAGATTTTATATGATTTATTATGTAACAATTTATCAATTTTAGTGAGAACAACAAATTAATAAATATAGTATCTGAGACAACGTATCCAATTTGTTTTAAAGGAGGAGCAGTAGATGGGAGCATAGTAGAGGAGATGAGGGTTCACAAAGTAGAGGAGATGTGGCTTCGTAGGGTTAGGACAATGTATTAAATTTGTTTTAAATTTGTTTTTATTTATTTGAAGTGAATGATTTTTATTTAAAGTGAATGATTTTACAGCGCTTGTATAAAAAACACTCTAATAGGTCTTTTAATTATGTGAAAGCACAAGCCTTTTACGGCGTTTGTATAAAAAGCGCTCTAGCAGGTCACTTAATTATGTGAAAGCGCATGTAATTTACAGCGTTTTTACAAAAAGCGCTTTAAAAGCTATGTAACATAAGGTGGGAACGCTATATTTTACAGCGCTTGTATACAAAGCGCTGTAAACATTATGTGAGAGCGCTTCAATTTACAACGCTCTCACATAATTTTTTCGCACATCATCAACGTTAAAACCCGACTGCCAACCAAATAAAGAAAGAGTATACCTATTGGTAGCAAATGCTCCATTAGAACATGACAATCATGAGTCTTCAAACCTTTTAACTTGAGGTCTTTCATAGAAACTAAACTTATGATATTTGAAGAGTATCCTTCTGGAACTTTAACTTCGTGAAGAAATTTACATAAAACAATTTTCTCCTTTCTATATTTCCATTGCTAAATACCCTTACCTCCCCACAATCCTGAAATAAATTAAGGGAATAAATGCAAGTTAACACACATTATCACAACAAATATTAAAAATTTCATATGACTGAGAAAATTACTCCATCCCAAAGTCGATTGACCATGTGGTCACCAAATGTCCTAAGGAAAAATGTGTCAACATGACCGTAAAGATATCCATCAGCCTATGGAAGTTATTCCATTCACTCTGGTTGAGCATGTCCCTCCGATTGTGTTTGTTGCTCTTGTTGTGCTCGATGCTACTATTGAATTGTCATTATTCTCGTTGTACTTGTCTCTCCCATTGTACTTCATGTTGCTCCTCAAGGCGTTGAGCCCATGCAGAAGCGTGACGACTCATTATAAACAATAACATTAATTATAACCCGACTTGCTCTATCAGTAAACATAGTGCACACCATTTCTGCATAAACATAATCATAATCAAAATCAAACACAATCAAGTATGTAGCATATACGAACTTAATTCACGTAGCCTACACAAATTCAGTTTACGTAGGTTTACATGTTTTAACCATGTTGACAAAAAACGTTTCGATTCTCACTAAAACCTATTCAAACAACAAATCACATGCACAAATCATAACTAAATATTGTCAAGAAGAAGAAGATAAAGATTATTGAAGTTGTTGAACATGTTGATGCTTAATGAAGCTAAAGAAAGAAGATGAAGATGGATGAAGATGAGGTGTGGGGATATGAGAAAAAAAGTAGAAGATGACTATGACATATGAAGGTTTAAAAACTGAAAGGAAAATTTGTTTTGATGGTAAGGACAATTTAATATTTTTATTAAGAGTAGAGGTAACTAGCAATATGGGGTGTAACTAACCATATGAGGGTGTAAATAGAAAATTTGATATATATATTGCCAAAAACCACAAATCAAAAATTACCGCGTCAGAATTAGTTTTTGAGAGCCGTGAAATTTCCAGTAGGTATATTTACCGGAAATTTCAAAAATTCGGTACTTAATTTTTATTTTTATTTTGTTAATTTTGTTGTTGTTGACATATGTATGGAAAAAAAGACAACCAGTGTGTATAGATTTGACTGAAGCATTCACAACCAATCAAATTTTTGAATCACGGGAAGCTGTCATGTCATGGGCAAGAGAGGTTGGCCGTCAAAATCGAGTAGCTGTTATCATAACTCGATCTGACATAGAGACCGGAAAGAGAGGAAGGAAATCTAAATTAATTCTTGGTTGTGATAGAGGTGGAAAATATCAGTCAAATAAAAGTGACTCAGGTACTTCAACAAAAAGGTGTGGTTGTCCGTTTAAAATTCGATCGAGACCATTGAAAAATGCTGAGGGATGGATTATTAGTTTAGTGTGTGGACATCACAATCATGAGTTAGTGGCTACTTTTGTGAATAATGCATTTGTGGGGCGCTTAAACGATAAAGATAAGAATCATGTTGACGAGCTGACAAAGTATCACGTTGCACCGAGGCATATCTTGTCATCTTTGAGATATCGAGATAAGGAGAATGTGACTAATATCTCTCAAATTTATAACCGACGAAGCACATAGAGGAAGAATTTGAAAGGACCTAGAACTGATATGCAACATCTATTGAAGTTACTTGAAGCTGAGAAGTATGTATGTTGGACTAGGACTCATGAAGACTCCAACATTGTGAGGGAAATGTTTTGGACGCACCCAGATTGCATAACTTTTTTTAACATGTTCCATTTTGTATTGATCATGGATAGCACCTACAAAACCAACAAGTATAGGTTACCATTGTTTGAAATTGTTGGTGTAACTTCACCACATTTTCTTAGGTGATCGTGACTGATAGAGAACTTGCTTTAATGAATGCAATTGAAGTTGTATTTCCATCTTCAACAAATTTACTTTGTCAACTTCATATTAACAAAAATGTTGGAGCCAAATGCAAACAATATATATTAAAGAAAGATATGCAGGAACCCATTCTTGAGTTGTGGAAGAAAATTGTTTATTGTTCTAAAGAGAAGGAGTATGAGGAGCTTTTGCAAATGTTTGAGCAAGCATGTGTCGATAATATTATTTTCTTTGACTACGTCAAAGACACATGGTTGAATCCTTACAAGGAAATATTTGTTCAAGCATGGACCAATCGAGTATTGCATCTAGGAAATACTACAACTAATAGGTATGTCATTAAAACTTTTTATATATATATATATATTTATACTTATATATGATTAATTTTTTCTATATATGATTAAACATGTATGATAGAATTTTGTTTTATTTTTATACTTATATATGATTAAATAATATCAAATTTTGTTTATGTTTGAATATTAGGGTTGAGTCTGCTCATTGGTCGTTGAAGAAATTTTTGGAACACAGTAAAGGAGATTTCTGTAAGGCATGGAATGGTATGAATGACATGTTGAAGTTCCAAATTATTAAGATAAAAGGTTCATTTGAGACAAGTAAGGGTCGCAAAGAGCATATACACAACAATCCATTCTATGAGAATTTGAATTGGGTTGTATCCAAGAAAGCTTTAGCTGATATTGTTCATGAGTACAAGAGAGTCAGCTATGTCGTAACGACAAAGCTGCATGTTGTTGTGCATGTGAGTTGGCACGATACAAGTTGGAAGGTGTTCCAATTCCATTGGAGTTTGTTCATATACAATGGAGGAAATTAACAATGAATACTGATCAAGAGGAAGAACAGTTGGAAAAGGATTCAGAGTTGGACATTATATGTGAGATGAATGCTATTTGGAAAATATGGAAAACACTTAATGTTGTTGGAAGAAGGGCATTGAAGAGCAAGGTGCGTGAAGTTGCATATCCAAAAACAACATCAATGTGTGCCCCACCAGATAAGATCAAAGCAAAAGGTGGTGTGAAGAAGAAAAAAGGCATTAAGCCGAATGAATTTGATGTATGTTGTGACCTTTCATTTTTTGAGCATGTTGATGCATCCCAACAAGTCTCCCATCAAGCATCCAAACAAGTCTCCCAACAAGCATCCAAACAAGTCTCCCAGCAAGCATCCAAACAAGTCTCTTAGCAAGCACGTATGATGAGTCAGGTTAGAAAATATTTGGACGAGTTTCCTCCTCTAATTCATCCATATATTGTAGACGTAGTTAATGTTAAAGCGGATGGAAATTGTGGATATCATGTTATTGCTGCTTTACTTGGCCATAGTGAAGAATCTTGGAGCATTGTGCGTCGACAGTTGCATACAGAGATTAAGTCCAAACATGATTTATATCTTGCGTTATTCAAGGAACGTTTGCAAGAAGTGACTGACTCTTTACTTGTATATGAACTGGAAAACCAACCGATGGAAAAGTGGCTAAGCATTCCAATTATGGGTTACGTGATAGCAACAAAATATAATCTCGTTCTTGTTACATTGGCAAAAACTTTTTGTTTGACTTTTTTCCCATTGACGGGTGCACACAGTGGAGACCTATCACGTGATCGTATTATCAACATTGGTTTTGTTAATGAAAGTCATTGGGTTCAAGTTAAATTGAAAGCAACATGTCCATTACCTCCACTAGCATGGCATTGGAAGGAGCACCGTAGTGATGAGTCTACATCATGGGCTATAGCTTATGCAGGACGTCTACAACATTGGGGTTCATTAGATTTAGAGGGTACATCAGATTATATGTCTTTAGCAGATGATTGACACTTTTGTAACAAGTTTTATTCAATACATATTATATGTTGTTTTCAATTAGTTAGTTTACATCCACCACATTGAACAAGATAAATAAGTCTGAATAATAAAATAACACAATAAAAATAAATGTAAACAAATAAGTCTGAATACTAAGTCAATAAAAATAAGTCTAAACAAGTAAGTCTAAATATTAAAAATACAACATAAATACTACTGATAACTCTTTCCTCTAGAAATGTATAAAGCCCTCTCTAATAAAACACGCATGTCATCATCACCCGGTAGTCTATCTAAATCTAAACTCTCCTGTATCAGACCACCGATATGTTGACACCGTTTATACCACTCCCCATGACTATCACTAGGACCAGCAGCATCAGTAGGACCTCTAGCATGACTAGGACCAGCAGCACCAGTATGACCAGCAGCATCAGTAGGACCTCCAACATGACTAGGACCAGCATCTGCAGCAACGTGAGGGGTCATCCTAGGATGAGATATCCTATAGTATCACTGGATGTACTCCTCAACAGTCTCGTGTGGATATGTAGCCCGATGCAACACTGCACGAAGGGCCCGAACAAAGTTCCGATACATACTCCATTCAACATCCACATCATGTACTACAAGCATCGGTGGTGTAGGAGGGATATGCTGAGTATATCCGAACTGTCGAATGCATCTCTCTGGTAAATAAGGTACCATAGTGGAACACCAACGAATATGACAAGTAAACAACGATACAGACTGAAACCGTGTGATAGAGTCCTCGTCGTAATTTACTGCCCAGATAACCTCAGACTCTCTCAAAGCATCCAATTTTGCTCTGTAGTATGCCACGCTCCCGGATGTTTGTTTAGGAGTCCACCGATACATCCGTGGCATGAAAGAAATCGGCTCATTCAGATCCCTTTTACAGATATCAGGGAAGTGCTCATATATATCCAGGTCTGTAAAAAATAAAAAATACAAATAATTAGTTAACCATATTATCAAATAACAATATAATAAGTATGAAAAATAATATAATAGTACCTGAAAGAGAGATAAATATCCACCGATCTGCTTCGTTGCCGGTAGAGTACTATCTCTAAGATAGTCATATAAAACAACAAGTGCTGCTGGTCCCCAAGCCCATTTGCCACATGTATCAAGATCTTGAAACAGAAACAAATGTAGTAGTGTAAAACTTTTATCTGCTAATATGGTACACCCTACTAAATGTAGTAGGTATGCCCTGGCTGCACAATCGTACCGTCCATCACGCAACTGTGTAAAAAATACTGATTTCAACCACTCGAAACTGTACGATGCACCTCTGTTAGTCCTAGTCTCGGCCACTACTTCATCATCAGTAACTCCTAATAATTCAACGGCAGCAGTAATCGCCAGGTCTTCAGTGACATTAGCAGGAGGAGTGAAGAACTCACCACAACATGGGATGCTGAGAAGACCCCTGACATCGTCGAGAGTAATAGTCATCTCACCAAATGGCAGGTGAAATAAGCTCGTCTCTGCGTGCCATCTCTTAGCAAAAACTGATATTAGATTACCGTCAATCATATTCAGACTACATCGTTGCAGAGGACGTAGTCCAGATACGGTAATCCAATGATCAATCTCCGCAGGTAATATAACTCTAATGTCAATAAATTTGGCCTGCTTCTTGCCATTTGAGACCACTTTAAGGGCACACCTATCCTGTTTAATTACAATAAAAAATAACACACAATAAATTATAATTTAAATAATGAATATAAAATTTAAATTTAAAAATTATACTACAAATATATTAAAATAAATAAATAAAATAATAAATAATTATAATAATAAATAATTAAAATAATAAATATTATTAACTAACCTCCTCATTCCAAACTTTTACAGCTATGTGGTCCTCATAATTCTTTAGGACAGATAAATCGTAAGGACCACCAGGAAATAATGAAGCATCAGGCAGCTCCTGCTCTTGATCCTACTGCTCCTGCTGCTGATCATCAATATAATCATCCTGATGCTGATCATCAATATAATCATCCTGATGCTGATCATCAATATAATCATGCTGCTGATGATGATCCTGCTGCTGTTGATCCTGCTGGTGAACATCTATTTCTTCATTTCTCATTCTACGTTTCTCAACTGCCACTCACCTATTTGACTGCGTAGGAGGCCGAACTCAAGAATATTACAGCTGGTTTTAGCTCATCTAGTCCTCACTGTAAACAATAGAATGAAAAAAATGTATCAAATAATAAATAAAAAATAACAAAATATATATAAAAAAAAATTACAACTATCGAAATTTCAGTGACATTTGAAATTTCCGGTGAGAAACCCGGAAATTTCAAATTTCCGGTACACAAAATACATACCTTTTGAAGAAATTTCCGATACGTATTTTGTGTACCAAAAATTTCGATGAATTTGAAATTTCTGAGAAAAAACTTAAAAAATCCAAACTCACTTTTCCGGAAATTTCATAATAAAAGGTACGAGGAATGTTGCTGGATTTTACTAAATTTTGAGGGTTATTTAAGTAATTTCACTCTAAAATTTTAAAATGGAGGATACAACAATAAATAGAGGGTACGAAAACTAATTTTCTTACCGCGTATATCAACCTCATCGAATGCATTATCTTCCTTAACATTAGTTTGATCCGAGAAATAAAATATAAAACCTGATGAACAACAAAACATATATAAATTGCAACGAAAGTAACACTAAAATTGGATACATCATAATGCTGAGAATTCTCACCCGACAAATCACTTCTTCGAAGTATGATTTTTCCTCTACACCAATGACATGGATTCCCTGCAATTTTCCCATGCTGGTCGATAATTTTTTGCTTCCTCTCCCGTCTCCTTCTAGTAGCTTCCTCAAGAGATGTGCAACGTGTGTTTAAATATATATAGACAATACTGGACATTTAATATTGATATTGATGGTAGTTGAGTAAACAAATAAAATTTTTTAAAAGCTAAATGAAGTTATAATTTGAAATTAATTAACGGCATAATAAGATTGCAAAGTAAGCTGGTATTACGTGATTCTTTCTTGCATGTGTTGATGTTGACAAGACTTTCAGACAGATTCTCACGCGTGTTTTGGACAGAGATTCTCTTTTGCTCAGTGCAGAGATTCTTCAGAAGCTCTCATTTCTAATAATTTATGCATGTCACAAAGTATTATGATAAAGGAACATCGAGTGGATAAAATTTTAAAATTTTAAATAGATAAAAAGATATAATATTATATTGTACATAAAACTTTTAAATTATGCATTTATAAAAATATATCCACGATTAAATTCTTGACGTTTATTAGATAAATGTAGTAAATTAAATTTTGGTTAATTATTTTAATAATTAAAAATTAGTTTTTTTAATTTTTTTTAAATACTAAAATTTTTAGAATTTAATTGTTATCTGTTATCAGTGTAAAAAAATTTAAACTGTCAACATATCGCAACCATTCATAAGTGTGATGTTAAAAATAATTACGACAAAAATCAAATTATTTTATTAATTTAATATTATGATTAATTCATAGTATAAAATATATTTACATCGTCAATGCATATAAATTAAATTTAAATTTTTACGTTATTAATACAATTTTCTTAACTACAAAGTTAAAATACCACACATTATTTAAACACAACACATTATTTAAAATACCATATTGAGATAGCGTTGATAAAAGATAATTGTTTTAATTGAGTATTATG
>JBBPBP010009777.1:41671355-41682143 GCA_037974735.1 Cicer chorassanicum
TAAAAAATCTAAAAGAGTGTCAAAATTGTTGACTTTTAAAATAAGAAGAATAATTACGTGAATTGCTAAAAATAAAGAAACTAAAAATTAAGTCTTTTAACTATTATGAGTAATAAAAATTCTGAAAAATTAAATTTTATTTCGCTAATATTTTTAATAAATAATATTTAATTATTATAACAAAATAAATGGTAATTAATTATTTTTTCAAAACAACCTCATTTAACTATTAATTTAAAAACGTAATATGATATGTATTTCATTAAATGTTATTCTAATTTATGTATACACACAAGAAAATCAAAACAATGATAAAATGAATTATGCAAGTATCAAAATCTTATGTTGCTTTTGCACCATTTCACTTTTACTTAAAGAATAGAAAACTAGAAAGTGATGTTGAATCTAAATTATATAAATGCACGAAGTTATTGATATTATAATTGTCATGTTACAATGTCTACTCTTTTTTTTAAAAGTATGAATCGATCTGGGTACGCCAAAGTTTATAACACTCACACACATTGCATAAAATCCCGGTAGTAGATACTAGCAACATCATCTCATTTACAAAGAAATATTGATGGAAACAACACCAATCCAACTATTAATATTGGTTATACATATTAGGTAACTTATAGGTCAAAACAGTAAATTCCACTCCATAAAAATGATTGGTGAACTCAAAAGTCAAATCATATGTCTATTAATCTACAACAAACTTTAAAGAAAGTTGGATGATAACTATATTTGATTTGTGTAATTTATTATCAAGAAAAGTGAAAATATTTCATGTAACATCCTTTTTCGCCTTCAGTAATTAAACTCAGGAGCCACAAAGTGTGATTGTATTTAGTATGTATTTCAGAAGAACGAATACAATCAAACCAAATAAGGTATGCATATAGAGTGAGTAAGGACTATGTGAAGCGTAAGAATAATGAAAACAAAACAAGGGACCAACCAATAAGGCGTAAATAAAAAAATAATATAAATAATAATAATAATAATAATAAATAAAATATTGTTAATTTAATTAACAAAATAATAATAATAATAATAATAAAATATTTTAAAAAAATCAAAATAAATTTAATAAAAAAAATACATCAAAATTAATATGGTTGAATAAATGTGTCAAAACAAATAACGTGTTACTCTTATTTTGCAGGTACTAACAACTTAATTCTATTTTGTTAATGACTTTCACCTTTTTTTTCAGATCAAATAAATAAAAGATAATAATAATAATAATAATAATAAAGTAAATTATATTAACAAAATAAAATACATTAAATTGAAGAAACAAAATACATTAAATTCAAGAAAAAAAACCACAAATTTAAAAAAAAACATCAAATTTAAATTAAGGATTTCCATCTAAATGTCCTCCAGTTCCACATCTAGGCGGTCGTCGAACTCGTCTAGCCTTTTGAACGAATTGAGGTTGTTCTGGTTGATCCTCATTTTGATCATTATCCTCATTATAATCTGTACGTGAATTAGAACCACTACGACCTACCTCCGTATAATTTTGAGTTTCGAGATTATACATGAAATCAAAAACAACATAAGCCGACTCAGAAGTTGTAATGAGTTCCAAACAAATTATAGAAAATCTCACTCTCTGTCGGATGAACGGGGATTGGTATTTATGGCACTAACAAAACGTAATACTGAGTCGGTAAATCTGCAGATTCATGTAGATGTGATGATGGTGACAAACCATAATATGGAACTTCTATAGGGGCATGCGGGTGAGATGATGATAAAGAAAGTTCTAGTGTTTGGTGCATGATTTGTTGTTGTGGGGTTGATTGAGGGGTTGAGTGCACATGAGGATATGATGAAGGTTGCAAATGTGGATCACGCATATATTGTTCCACATATATATATTCTTTACTGTGGCGTAAAACACGTTCTACGAATTGACCTTGCAATACGTAATTCTCACGTTCATTCCAATGTTTAATCTCTTTTTTCCAAACCTAGTTCCAATTATCATCAATGTCACGCCTCATGTAGACCTCATGGTAGATTTTCAGGTCCTCTGGTGGTTGTGGAATTTGTTGATGGAAGCCGAACTGAAGTGCGACTCTATTTGTATGATGTTTTTCGACAATATGATAAAAGTGCAGATAGGTACATGCAGTCCATGTGTTCATCTCTTGTTCGAAAACCTTGTGTTGGAACCCGAGGTACGGTCTCCAACAAAACTGATATGTTAAAAATAAGCTAAAGTAAATATTAAGAGATATAAAAAAACAATATAATTAAAAAAGTGCAACTGAATATGAATGAATATATTACTTTCTGAACCATCATGTGATCCATTGTTTTTCCGTATCCTTCTATGTCGTTATGAGAAACTTTACTGAAATTTAGACCACCACAATTAAATCTGTTGAATATATCAAAAATAAAAAAATAAAATTAGTAATATGGTAAGTAGTTAGTTTAAAAAAAAGAAAAATTATATAAAATTTATTTGCAATAGTTACCTTTGTGCAAGTGGAAATATTCATGCTTTGGTGATCCTGGAGCAACACAAGACAAACTATCATGCCCAGTTTTGCAACAACAATGCACATCCTCTTATAAACATTATACCGGGTTTCGTAGCAAGACACAATTCTCTATAAAGTGTTACTAAAACTGCTGAACCCCAACTATATTAGGATGCTTTACTTAAATCCCCAAAGAGTGAAAAATATTTTAAATACACGACTGTTGGATTTGTCCGGCATCAACAACCCTCCAATCATACGTAGGATGTATGCTCGACACGATCCTTGTTTTTCTACTACAGATGCATTTTCACCAACATCGTCAAATGTTTCCTTAAGCCATTTTAATTTAATAAAATTACCCTTTGTTGCTCTTGACAAACATCTCTAACGTTCACAAAATTCGAACCGCTAACAGGAAAACCAGAAACATTTAATCCTAAAAGGTAGTAATTGTGCACTCACCTATTGGGAGATGAAAAGTATGAATTTCTGGTCTCCATCTTTCAACCATAGCAGTAATTAGGCTGACATCTATTTTATAGTTTCCAAGTTTGATCAGTTCCCCAAATCTAGCCTCTTGCAAATACAGTAATATGGTTTCATTTGGTTTTTTGTTAACATGACCATGACATTTCAGTTTTTCCTTTGAGGGTATCTGAAATTAATAATATATAATATAAGCAAAATAATCAATGACACTAACAAAACTATAAATAACATAAAGTAAATATATAAAATACTTACAAATGTGTTAATGTATAGAATTTCAGCTCTGTGATTCGTAGATAATTCTATCAGTAAAAGAGAAATTTTGATTGAGTACGTTGAAGAAATTTTTGATTCAGAACGTTGGATGGATGTACTTATAAAGGGGCCGCTTCCCCAACCTATGATTTTGAAGGGGGTCGTATCTCCAAGTCAAGACGTGAAGGACGTCGCATCCCTAGGTAGCGATCCATTAAGGACGTCGCATCCCTGGGAAACGAACTACTAAGGAGTCGCATCCCCAGGTTGCGATCTCTGCTTACTTTAATATGACCCGTTGAATATATTTTATCGATGGCTGTGGATGGCTCAGCATTATCAATCCTTGTTATTTTGTTTGGACAAATCAAATTGGTCTATTAAATATTTAATCTTGACCTTCCAATTTAATTTATCAACGGTTGTGGATTGTGCAGTACAAATCCTTAATCCTTGTTATTTTGTTTGGACCAATCAAATTCGTCTATTAAATATTCAATCTTGACCTTCCAATTTTTATTTATCAACGGTTGTGGATGGTGCAGCAATATCAATCCTTGTTATTTTGTTTGGACCAATCAAATTGGTCTAGTAAATATTTAATCTTGACCTTCTAATTTAATTTATCAACAGTTGTGGATGGTGCAATACAAATCCTTAATCCTTGTTATTTTGTTTGGAATACATACACCTTACTATCTTGTATAAATAGAAAACTAAATCACACTATCTCACCACACCTTCTAACATTTCATACTTAATTAATTACTTAATCTTGGCTGTTCAACAAGTAATTTGTATTATTTATTACAATGGTTCAAATCTCGATGGAGTTGAAGGTAAAATATTTGTAAGTGATTATAAAAAGTCCTTCAAAGTACATTATGGAAGCAACGTTGGTCGTCTAAATAATGTTATTAAAAAAAAGTTATAGCTCAACTACAAAGTCACGATAATTGATATAATTTATTGACACCTTATCTTCTTTGGTGAAAATACAACAAGGTTTGAACTGATGAAGATTTGCGATGACGAAGATGTTCAACTGATGTTTGATGTTTATGCACAGTGGTCACAACTCGGTACCATCGAGTTATATGTTACATTTAAGGATGGTCCTACATCAACAAACATGCCTAATCTCGACTACATCCCATCTTTCGATCAAAGCACCTCTTATCAACCCGACTTATATTCTCCATCACAACACTATGAACCATACTCTAGCCAAGTTGAACAAACTCATCTGGAAAGTTTTCAACTCCATCATGAATCTCCCCCAACAAGTCCAAAATGCAATCTTTCGCTTAATATCTGATATAATATCAAAGAGGAATAATTAGGCGATTACAGTAAAGACGATGAAACATATTTCGATGAATCATCTGATGATTCTGCAACGACATTGATGTTGACGAAGATATGGAAGCAGAAGACTAACCTATCCTACCTGTATTCGCTCCACCATTTCACTTGAAGAACATCAATTTAGATACTACATAGCAATCAAGTGAATTTGATCACGTGTTCATTAACAAAATCCCAACAGTCGATGGAACTCTTGCAGTTGGAATGTAGTTTCAAAACAAGGATGAACGTGTATATGCAATCAAACATTACCATTTAAAACAATCATTGAATTTTGCGGTACAAAAATCAGATTTAGAAAGGTATGCTATTAATTGTTTAAGTCCAAATTGTTTGTTTAGATGTAGAGCTTCAAAACGCAAAAAGAGTGAACTATGGGTGATTGGTAAATTGAATTTGCCTGATACTTACACAAATTTTGCATTGTCACAAGAACATCAGAAACTCGATTCTGACATGGTATGTACAAGCGTAATGCAAGTTCTAAAAGTGGATCCTTCAATCAAAGTGAATGTCATTATTGCTCAGATTCAGACTTTGCACAACTACACAATAAGTTATAGAAAGGCTTGGATAGAAAAAATAAAGCGATCGAACAAATTTATGGCAATTGGGAAGAGTCTTACAATCAATTCCCACAATGATTGCTGGTTATGCAAATGTTTGCTCCCGGAACCAAAATAGAAATGGAAACGATTCCAGCTTATCATGAGAATAGTTTGATAAGTGGGACACAAATCTTTCATCGACTATTTTGGGCTTTCCTTCCGTGCATATCTACGTTTAAATTCTGCAAACCAATTGTATAAGTTGATGGGAATTGGTTGTACGACAAGCCAATGTAATTCATATTGCTTGAGAGGGTTGAAGTTTCTTTTTGAGAAATTTGAGAAAATATGTCACTCTGCAAGCCAACCTTTGTTCGATTTCAAATAGATATGAATCCATTAAAAGTGCTTATAATAATCCAAATAATGGGTAGCAAAATCCTCCGTCAAAGCATGTCTTCTACGTCCGACATATTTCACAAAATTTCTCGAGGGAATTTAAGGATAATGCATTGAAGAAAAAAGTTATTGCTATGGGTAATAATTTCATTCTTACTTTTTATAATTAGTGTAATTTTTAAAAATGCTACTGATAAAAATTTGACACAAAATCTATTGTGTAAATGCAGGTTACTCCATTAATGAGCCTACGTATAGATACTTTCGCAGAGAAATCGGCATAGTAAACCTAGAGGCTATAAAATGGCTAGACAACATACCGCGAGTATTAAAATGCACGTGCAACCTTCTCATCACTGCGTTGGTCCAATCAACTTATTATAGACAAGGACATTGTTTCCAACCATAGGAAAACTACACGCATCAATTTTAGCTGTTGGTCAAGTATACACAAAAAAATGCATAAATTTTATGAAATTCGAAATACGTATATCCAATAGTCACAAAGTCGATAGTTTTGATCGGAGCAACCATACTTTAATGGTCCATGAGCCTTATATCTGATGTGTACAAGGTGGAAGCGGTGCTAAAAGTCTACGACGAAACGTTCAAACCTATACCAAACAAATGATTTTAACCAGAATATCAAGGTGTTAAAGTGTGTCACAATCATCGAATGCGAAGAGTCAAGAAAGGTCGCCCAAAGAGTAAACGCATTAGAACATAAATAGACACCACATAAAAATACCAAGAAAGTGCATATTATGTCAGGACTCTACTCAAATTTGATGTATTTTTTTCTTCCGTTTTAATGTATTTTCTTTCAAATTATTTATATAATTTACTTTATTGTTATTATTATTATTATTATTATTATTATTATTAAATTTATTATATTCAGATGGAAAATAGGACATAGTTGTTAACAAAATAATATTAACCGCGTTCACTTTGATATTTTGTTTAATTTTTATTTTTTATTTTTTTACATTAATAATATTTTATTATTATTATTATTATTATTATTATTATTATTATTATTATTATTATTATTATTATTATTTATTAGATCGGAGTAAAAATAAGAGAGAGTTGTTAACAAAATATAATTATTTGATTTTTGTTATTTATTTGATTTTATTAATATAATTTTATTTTTTAAAATATTTTAATTAATTTTTATTAATTAAATTAACAATTTTTTAAAAGTTAAAATGAAAAAATATATAAACTAAGTAGCTGGTTGCATCTTGAGGATGCGACCTCTTACTACTAAAAATAATAAATCATTCACTTAGTTGCATTTCGGGATGCGATCTCCTAAATGTGCCAAAAAATAAGATTTTTTTTTTGAATATCCTCTTTTTTTTTTACCAAATTACCCTACTCCCAAATTTACTTACCATACTGCCCTACTTTTTGGGTCAATAAGAGGTCGCAGGCTGGGGGAGGAAGATGAGAAATTTTTTTAGGCCCAATAGGAGGTCGCTAGCTGGGGGTGCGACCTCCTACTAGCATGTTCATTTTTTTTTTTTTGTAGTTTTGTGCCTATAATACATTAATTAATTAATAATAATAAAAATAATAATACATTAATAAATAATAATAATTAATAATAATAATAAGTTATAAATTATAATAATAGTTATAATAAATTATACATTAATAATAAAAATAAATAATAATAATAATAATAATAATAATTAATTGTTATTATTAATATTAAAAATGATGATAATTAAAAATATAAAATTATATTAAAATTTCAAAGAAAATACATTAAAAAAGAAAAAAAAATACATCAAATAAAATGAAACAAAATACATTAAATTAATGAAAAAATATATATATATTTTATTGATGTCCACCTAAATGACCTCCAGTTTCATATCTAGGATGTCGTCGAACTCGTCTAGCTCTTTGAACGAGTTGAGGTTCTTCCAGTTCATTCATCATGATCATTATCCTCAATGTAAGTCGTAGGTGGATTAGAACCACTACCACCTGCTTCTATAAAATTTTGAGGCTGAGGATTATACATGGAGTCAAACACAACATAAGCCGACTCAAGAGTTGTGCACTGAGTTCCAAACAAATTATAGAAAAGCCCACTTTCTGTCGGATAACCGGGGGTTGACATTTCTGGTACCGGCGGAACATAATATTGAGTCGGTGGTGGATCATAAGATGGAACTTCTATATGGACATGTAGGTGAGGTGATGATAGAGACGGTTGTGCTGTGTTTTGTTGTTGTGGGGTGGATTGGGAGGTCGGTGTCACAAAAGGATACGACGGTGGTTGCAAACGGGGATCACGAAGATATTGTTCGACAGATATTAATAATTTGGTGTGCTGTCTAAACCAAATCATATATTTCGTAGTATGACATAAAAGACCTTTCACGATCTTACCTTGCAACACGTAATTGTGACGCTCATTCCAATGTTTAATTTCTTCCCTCCAAACCTAGTTTCAATTATCATCAACCCCATGCCTCATGTCGAGCTCATGGTACATTTTCATGTCCTTTGGTGGTTGTGGTATTTGTTGATGGAAGCCGAACTGAAGTGTGTCTCTATCTGTATGATGTTTTTCAACAATATGATAACAATGCAGATAGGTACATGTAGTCCAAGTGACCACCTCTTCTTCTGAAACTTCATGTTGGAACCTGAGATAAGGTCTCCAATATAACTGATATTTAAAAAAAACAAGCTAAATTAATTATAACAAGTATAAAAAACAAAATATTTAAAAAATTCGAATAAATGGGAATAAATATATTACTTCGTGAACCATCATGTGATCAATTGTTTTTCGGTATTATTCTATGTCGTTGTGACGAACTTTACCGAAATTTATACCACCAGAATTAAATCTGTCGAATATATTAAAAATAAAAATTATAATAAAATTAGTAATCTGGTAAGCAATTCGTTTTAAAAAAAGGAAAACATAATATAAAATTTATTTGCAAATAGTTACCTTTGTGCAAGTGGAAATATCCATGGATTAGGTGATTCTGGAGCGACACAAGACAAACGATACTATGCCCAATTTTGCAACAACAATGCACATCCTCCCATAGACATGACACCGGGTTTCGTTGCTTGACATAGTTCTCTATACAGTGTAGCTAAAACGGCCGAACCCCAACTATATTGGGATGCTTTATTTAAATCTCCTAACAATGAAAGATATTTTAAATGTACACGGTTATTGGATTTTTCAGGCATCAATAATCCTCCGATCGTACGTAGGAAGTATGCCCGACAAGATGCTTGTTTTTTTAATTTAGATACATCTTCACCAACATCGTCAAACGTATCCTTGAGCCACTTTAATTTAATAGAATTACCTTTTGTCTCACCTACTGAAAGATGAAACGTGTGAGTTTCTGGTCTCCATCTTTCAACCATAGTAGTGATCAGACCCACATCTAGTTTATAATTTCCGTGTTTGATCACTTCACCGAAGCCAGCCTCTTGCAGATATGATAATATGACTTCATTTAGTTTTTTATTGATGTTACCGTGACATTTTAGTTTATCCTTCAAGGGTGACTGAAATTAATAGTATATAAAATAACAAAAATAAAATAAATAATAAGATTGAAATATTATAAATAAAATAAAATAACTAATGAGATTAAGTGTGTTCACATTGGAGCATTTTGATTAAGTGTTTTCAAAAAGAACGTATATTGATAAAAAAAATCCCATTATCTTCGTTAACATTAATTTGATATGAGAAATAAAATATAAAACCTCGTGAACAACAAAATATATATAGATTGCAAGCAAAGTAACACTAGAATTGGATACATCATAATGTTGAGAATTCTCACCTGACAAATCACTTCTTCGAAGTATGATCTTTCCTCCAGACCAATGACAAGGATTCCCTGCAACCACGAAATCGTCATTGAGACATTTTGACCTTTCATAAAATTGCAATCATTGAAATTGATTCGTCAAATTTGTTATTCCAACCATGTACGAATAATGGTTATAACGAAAAAGTTAAGGAACAACATGAATCGTTATCCAAAACTCGTCACATATATGAAAAGTATAAGAAATTACCAATATAAATTCGTGCACGAAATCTGACTCACATTTAGATTCGGCTGCCTACGCTGGTCGATAATGTTTTGCTTCCTCTCCCGTCTCCTTCTAGTAGCTTTCTCAAGAGATGTGCAACGAGTGTATAAATATATATAGACAATAGTGGACATTTAAAATTGATATTGATGGAAGTTGAGTAAACAAATAAATATTTTTAAAAGCTAAATGAAGTTATAATTTGAAATTAATTAACGGCATAACAAGATTGCAAAGTAGGCTGGTATTACGTGATTCTTTCTTGCATGTGTTGATGTTGACGAGACTTTCACACAAAGATTCTCACGCGTGTTTTGTACAGAGAGATTCTCTTTTGCTCAGTGCATAGATTCTTTAGAAGTTCTCATTTCTAATAATTTATGCATGTCCCAAAGTATTATGATAAACAGGGGGCTTGAATCCAACCATTCAAATGAACAAATTTTTAAAATTTTAATACATAAATAAAAAATATAATATTATATTGTATAAAAATCGATTAAATTCTTAACATTTATTAGATAGAGGTAACAAATTAATTTTTTTTTTTTGACAGTTTTAATAATTAAAAATTAATTTCTAATAATTTATTTTTTTTCAAAAACTAAAATTTTTAGAATTTAATTATTATGTTTTGTCAGTGTAAAAACTTTTATACTGTCAACAAATCGCAACCATTCATAAATGTAACTTTAAAAATAATTATCACAAGAGTTAATTTTTTCTATTAATCTAAGGTTATGATTAATTGACAGAATAAAATATCTTTACATCGTCGATGCATATAAATTAAATTCAAATTTTACACTATTAATACAATTTTCTTCATTACAAGGACATAAACAATATATATATATATATATATATTTAAACACAACACATTGTTTAAGATATCAATATTGACATAGTGTTGATAAATGATAATTGTTTGGTTTAAATATCATGCGATCTATTTTAAAATTATGTTAAACTATATATCAAATCAATAAATTTCACATTTATTGATTTAGTTCAACTTGGACTTAAACTCGTAAAAAATATAAAACTAACTTAATTAGTTTTGATTAAATTTTTTGGATCATTTGATTTGATTTTTATATCTCTAAATAAAATTC
>JBBPBP010009777.1:41683774-41694297 GCA_037974735.1 Cicer chorassanicum
ATATCATAAAACCATATGTCACATTATTTAAAAATATTAAATCATTTTTTTAGTTAAAAAATCTGAAGGAGGGTCAAAATTATCGACTTTAAAATATGGAGATTAATTTCCTAAAAATTAAGCCTTTTAACTATTATGAGTAGTAAAATTCTGAAAAATTAAATTTTATTTGGCTGACATTTTTAATAAATAAAATTTAATTATTATAACAAAATAAATGGTAAGAAATTATTTTTTTCAAAAAAAATTTATTTAACTACTAGTTTAAAAACATAAAGTACTGGCATATGTCGAATTGATTCACGAAAAATAGAAATTCCGAAATCCTCAATAATCTTCTTTTACAAATTTTAATATTTTGGTCTTCTCATTGTATACTTCGGAATAGGGTTGTAATTTTTACAAATGGAGTCTCCAACAAAGTGATAAGTTGCATTATGAGTTTCAATAAATACACATTCAAGAATTGGAGTATACATACTCCCACCATCTCATAGATTTGTAACGCGATATGGTGCAATTCGGAGGACATGTTGTTTCACGCAATAGTTTATCTCGTTCGTGTCACAAGCTGACAAGCATTAATCCAAATCAAAAAAGCTGAGAATTACAGTAGAGAATTCAATTCTTATATATTTGTCGTTTAACTAATATGTCCTTATTAATTATAATTGTAGTTAGGTACGTAGAAAGACTAATTCACGTGACGTTCGTTGAAATAATAAATAAAGACAATTTTAAAAGTATGCAAGTGAGAAAATTTGCGACAGAAAATATGCAGTGGCGGAGTATCTTTTCAAATCAGTTAAATAAATTCATCTGCATAATTTAGAAGAATAACATAACTTTATTGTGATAATCTCATACTTACATTACATTGAATAGAATATGCAAATATTTATGCAATAATAGAAGTAAACATTTATGCATTTGTGAACAACCAATAAGGTGTAAAGGCCTAAAGGGTATGTGAATGACTTTATGAAGCCCTTCTTTCAGTAGAATGAAAACAAATCAGTGGAATGATAAATGATGTAAAATAAGTAAAGCTCCTTAAGTTCCTTTTCATTTACAATGTAAGCTTCAATGAGCTTATGTTTCTTAGATGAAAAATGTTGGAAAAAAAAAAGAGAATAGTAATAAAAGATCACATCAATTCATGCATTTGTTGCATGATTCAAAGCCATATATCATTCACCACATCATATAATTAACGATTTTGCTACCTACATCCCCATTTTTGCTACCCACACTTCTCAATTTTTTTTATAGAAACGAAATATCTAAAATGTCATTTCCTATTTATAACATTCTTAGCTCTTACGTGAACTGAATTCACGAACGCCTACGTGAACTCAATTCACGTACATTTACGTGAATTCAATTCACGTACCTTTACGTGAATTGAATTCACGTAGGGGTTCGTAAATTCAGTTCACGTAGGTGTACGTGAACTGTATTTACGTATTGTATGTTAATTCTTAAACTCCATTGAATACCAGAGCCGGTCCAAGGGTAAGGCCACTGAACCAAGTGATTTAGGTCTCTCTATAAAACAAATTCTTTTACTTAATAAATTTTTTTTATTTAATAAAATGGCCTCACATTCTAATATTCTTAAAACTAAAACCGATAAAATCTTATATAAATTTAACATTATCTAAAACAATATTAAAATCAATGGACATTATTATCAATTGTAAAAAAAATATTATATAATATTAATTTAATAAATAATCTAATATATAAATGTCAACTCGAAAATATGAATTAGACTATTCAAAATTACAAAAATAAAAAAAAAATTAAATTTTTTTATTGAATCGCAAAAGGGATATAGATAAATTTATCAAAACAACTAATAATTTCTCTTGATGATTGTTGGTTGATATAATTTTGAGAGATTTATTGGTAAGAAAAGGTGTTTGTGAAACTTACTGATATAGATTTTCTTAAAGATGAATCTTCAAGACACTTGCTTTAGTGGCTTTACCCTTGGGTCGACTCTGGTATTAAACGGAGTTTAAGAATTCACACGCAATACGTGAACTGAATTCACGTACAACTACGTGAATTCAATTCACGTATACGTACGTAAATTGAGTTCACGTATGTACACAGAAATTGAGTTTACATGTACGTGAATTGAGTTCACGTAGGCGTTCGTGAATTCAATTCACGTACGGGTTAATAATGATATAAATAAGCAAGGACATTTTAGATAGTTTGTTCTTATAAAAACATTTAGGGGTGTGGGTAGTAAAAATGGGGGTGTATGTAGCAATATTGTATAATTAACTTCATAGTCAAATCGAGTTGAATGATTGAATTGTGTTATTGAAATCATTGGCTTGCTCAATCATATTGAATCACATAAAAATCCCAAAACATGTGATCATGTAATTTAAAAACCCTTCAAATTTATTCTTGAAACAGATTTTACACAAAACTATAGTAAAATTATCAAACGCGTGCATCACATATCATTAATTAATAAAATTGAGGCCAATGTCACCTTGTCCAAAAACTATGCCATAATTTTGGTAAGGGAGGATACATTTTACAATTGAGTAACCAGATAGCATCAACAATCTATTACCTGACTTATCAAACATAATTTACAAATTGAAATGTCCAATAGCTTTATTACTATGGGTCCTATTTAGTAAAAAAATAAATATAGAAAAAACATATCATTGTGTTAAATTTAACTTAACATTATTAATAATTACTACTCGTCATTGTAGTAAAATGAACAATACTAAGAGCCACATCGAAAATTCATACAACATTAACAAAAGAGAATAGTAGTTATGAAACGGAGAGAAATGTAGGGAAACATTAGCATGTAGTAATTATGTAACAGTTATATTCATGTCATAGAGAATTAGTGAGAATTTATGAAAAAGTAGTGAAGTTAGACTACTCGAGAGTTAATCATTTTAACCTGCATAATGTGTTGTTTTATTTTATAGTGCATGTGATGGAACTGCATAAGCCCATGAATGGAGATTTCATTTCATTGCCACATCATCATCAAATGGAGGCATCTGATTTTGTTGCTTATATGACTCACGTAATCCATCACATTTAGTATTCATTTACCCTAGGATGGTAAAAAGAAGTTATAATCACAAGCTTAGATATTTTGTAATGGTGATTGTGTTATCTTTTCTCCAACCTTGAGATTATACCTTAGGATGAAAATTGAAATGGACCAATTTATCCTAATAAGTGTGGGTATGATTAAATGGGTCAATTTGACATAGTTCAAAACAGAACTAACAAAGGGGGCTTCGTTTTCCACTCTCCCACACACTTCTAAAATACACATAGAATAAAATACACAGAAAAAAAAAAAACACAATTTTTATGTCTTCACAAAGTGTACTTCTAATATTTTTGTTTTTCCAATATGTGAAGGTGCAAACATGAGAAGGGGGGTTGAATTGTGTTTGTCAAAATTGATAATTTTTTGTTAATTTGACGAAGGTTGGTTGGTTTTTATGAATTACTTAGATAAGAAGCAATCAGATTCAGAGGTAGCAAGCAATGAAAACATAAATAATTTGATACATAGATTTATCCCGATTCACCACTAACTTAGCTACATCTAGTCCCCTCATTCAGAAGACTTTAATCCACTAATTCAAATACCTTGAATTACAAAGAACCTAACCCTCGAAGCTAGTCTTCCCAAACAGCCTGATAACCCCAGACTTTTGATGAACTAACTACCTTGACCCTACAATTCAAGTCTTCTCCTAACAACCTGACAACCCCAGATTGAAGAAGGAACTAACCACCTTGACCCTACAAGCCAAGTCTTCTCCTAACAACTTGACAACTCCAAATTGACAAAGGAACTAAACCACTATCGGGTTGGATACAAAAGATTGGAACTTTAAGTGTTTGCTTCTAACAAAGCTAATAATAATAATAATAACTCTCACTCTTTAAGAAAAGAACACTCAGAAATTATTTCTTACCTGAACAAGTGTTTCTCTTTTTGAACTTTAAGATGAATTTGAAATTTTGAGCTTGAGTTCTTCTACTCTGTTTTTGCTTTTCGATGATCTTCTTCTTTAGCCTTGAGTATCTATTTATAGTTAAAATTTGGCCTTCAATGTAGTCATTGTTTAATTCTGAATTGTATCTTATTCAAATTGAGTTTGTAAATTCTTCAGATTGATTTTGTTCCTATTTTGTTTAGATTGAGTTTGTAAATTCTGCAGATTAATTCTGTTCGTATTTTATTCAAATTGCGCTTGTAAATTCTTTAGATTGATTCTATTCATATTTTGTTGTAGATAAATCTTGATCAAATCTTTTTCAAATCTTGACCATATCTTCTTTTTAACTTGTTCATAGATTTTCTTCAATTATAAATATGAATAAAATCTTATTTTAGATTTTCTTTAATTATAAATTTGAATCAAATCTTATTTTAAATTTTCTTCAATTATAAATTTGAATCAAATCTTATTTTAGATTTTATTCAAAAACCTGAATCTTCTTTCATACTCTTTGAAGTCAAATATATTGTTCTCATAAAATACTTTTGTTATCATCAAAACTATAAGTTTAAAATTAACTTGGTTCCAACAAAATGTACTTCTAGATAGAGTTGTAGTTTTTACAAACATAAAAGTAGTTAAAAGTAACTCTCTAACAAAGTGACAGGACTCCATGTTTGGGACTCAACCAAACAACATAACTGAATAATGAAGCTAAATGATAGTTTCCTGACATGGCATATTCACTACGCCAAAAATGACATTTTATAGCGCGTCTTTTACAGCGCTTATTAAATACAAGCTCTGTTGTATAATTTTTTAAAAATTACGGAGGATACAACAACGCTTTTTTGACAAGCGTTGTGAAAAAAACGCTGTTGTAGGATCATATAGGGCCACATACGCTTGCACATAATGTTTACAACTCTTTTACAAGACTTTTTTAAAAAGCCTTGTAAATTGAAGCGCTCTCTCATTGCCTTTTACAGCGCTTTTTGAGCGCTTTAAACACAAGCGCTGCTCCTAAAATAAGTCAGCCACGACTTGCTCGATATGGGTCGTGTCTTGACATACAGGCAAAAACAAATATGGGCAGCAACAACGATTGACGAATAATAAGCATGGATAAAGCAATATTCGGAGATGAGTATGAAGAATTTCTAGAAAAAGAGCACATATACGAACTTCTCAACCATAAGGAGCTGAGTGCTACTGTCATCAGCTTATACATTAGGTAAAAATTACTTTTAATTGCATTTATTGATAATTAATCTAATTTGAAATTTTCATTGAAGGTTTATGTCTGAGAAGTTCGTGTGCATGCGTAGATTGTCAAATAGATTTTCATTCTTGTCTCCTCATAAGATTTCGATGCTTAAACACGATTCAGTGAATGTAAAGAAATAGTTGTAGATACACTATTAGGAAATAAAGAGAAGGATAAGTTGTTCCTTGCACCATATAATTCAGGATACGTAATTATATATTCTTTATTTATATCTTTTTTAATTTATGAGATCTTAATTTATTAGTTGTGTAAACCAAAATTTCGTTGTTGTAGGGCACATTGGGTGCTATTTGCAATCAATGCGACCTCTGAAGTTATATATTACCTAGATCCCTTGCACGGCCATTACAACAATCACTCCGAGATAAAGACTATGTTCGACACGTAAGTAATATTCATTTATTTCTTACATATATATATAAATATATATATATATATATATATATATATATATATATATATATATATATAATGTGTTTGTTAATGCTATAATAATCACATTTATTTATTCGATAATGCTTTACAAGTTTTTCGAGCTCAAAGATGTGCTACAGTGTCGAAGCAAAAGTCAAATAACATCACATGGATTCCAATAAAGGTTTGAAATATATGCCTTTAAAATTTCATTTACAATCAATGCACAAATATTTATTGACTTATATGTTTTATTTTATAGTGCCCTCGTCAAACTAACAACATCGACTGTGGGTACTATGTATTGCGATTCATGAAGGAGATTGTTGATAAGAATCAAACTATAATTCCAGAAACGGTACGGTATTTTCATTATTTGGTTGTCATATATAAACTATGCATATATTTGATTCTAACTTATTTATGTTCAATTTTTATATCGCAGAGTACTTTGACAATTCTAGTCCAACATACTCTTAAAAAGATCTAATTGAAATAAAGGAAGACTGGTGTCAGTATGTGATTGAAATGAAGATTATTTGATTTGCTGGGAAATGGCATGCTGCAACGGATATGGTAGTTTTGTGCTGTTGTGAATATGTAGTTGTGAACTGATAGTTGTGAATATGAATATGTAGTTGTATGAATATCACAGTGAATCTGATAGTTATATGAATAGGTAGTTGTGAATATGTAGTTCTGGACTGTTGTGAATATGGTAGTTCTATTCTGTGCAAGGGATTGTTGTATACATGTAGTTCTGTGTTGTTGTGAACTGATTGTGTAAATATGCAAAATTATATAGTTGTAAATATGAACTGATTGTTGCGAATATGTAGTTCTGTGTTGTTGTGTACTGATTTTGTGAAATGATTGTGAACTGATTCTGGATGAAAATGATTTTGGAAAAAAAATTAAAAGACAGCGCTTTCTAAAAAAATGCCATTAAAAACCAAAAAGCGCTTTTTAAAATTTACAACATTTTTTAATAAAACTAAAAAAAGAAAAAAAAAACACCTTTTACAGTGTTTCTCAAAAAAGCGCTATAAAACGTGCATTAGAATGCACCTACTACAGCGCTTTTTTGAAAAAGCGCTGTAAAAGGTGCATAACAATGCATCTATATGAATGCACCTATTACAGCGTTTTTTTGAAAAAGCATTGTAATAGATGCATAATAATGCATCTATTGAATCCACCTATTACAGCGCTTTTTCAAAAAAGCGATGTAAAATGATAACAAGCGCGCAATATATGCACCTATTTGACAGCGCTTTTTTATTTTAAAAAGCGCTGTTGTATCTTTTTACAGCGCTAGATACTACAACGCTTATTTTTTTGAAAAAGCGCTGTAAATGGCTTAAAAAAAACGTTGTAAAATGCGCTTTTTCGCATAGTGATTGTTAGAATAAGCAATGGAGTAAGGAGATTAGAGAAAGTGGGTTTAGAGAAAAGATAGAGATAAATGTAAAGTGGAATTATGACAATAATTTTAGACTTTGAATATTATAGGCATAAGTTGAAAATATAAAATTTTAGAGTGGTCAGAGTGTAAAAAATTAAAGATATCAATGCAATTTTTTAAAGTTTAGATATACTATATAAAATAATTTGGGGCCTTCACTAATTGAGGGTCCTGTGCTAATGGGCTGGAAGCACAGATTGATTGTCGGTTCTAGTAGTATCGTAGAAAGACTTATTCATGCGACGTAGATTGAAATACAAAATAAATAAGCAAATTATTGAAAAAATGCATGTGACGAAATTTGAGATAGAAAATATGCAGTGGAGGAGTATCTTTTCAAATCAGTTAAATAAATTCATCTTCATAATTTGGAAGAATAACATAATCTTAATGTGATAATCACATGCTTACATTACATTGAATAGAATATGCAAATATCTATGCAACAACAAAAGTAAACTTTCAAAAAACCTTGCTAAAAAAATAAAACAAAAGGGTCATTTGCATTGTTCAATGAAACGATATTTGAAAATTATCTACTCTTGCTATTAGTAGAAAATTGAAGTTCACTAATACTCAAAATGCTTATATCAACCTAAAGCACACATCTTTGGAGCTTGACCTCGAAATCAACACCAGCAGGAAGATCAAGCTACAAAAGAGAATCTATTGTTTGAATTGTAGGTGTGGAGATTTAAGGAGGTAGTGATTTTGCTTCTTGGTTTGTAAAGGTACAAGACCCATTGTTTTGACATTGGTAGTTCTTGTTGCATCCAATATTTGCTTGCAATAATCCTCTATTAAATCTGCCAAGTAAGACCTAAGTTTGATTCTGATTATTATGAGAAAAATCAAAATTATCAAATGATAGAGTTTCATGAGACTCCACATGGTATGATAACTATGTCATGAACTGTTATTCTATTTTCTGTATACGCGCACAAGAAAATCAAACAAATGATTAGAATGAATTTTACCAAGTCATAAAACCTTAGGTTGCTTTTCGCACCAGTTCACCTTTACTTAAAGACTAGAAAACTAATAGGTGATGTTGAATCCATATTAATTAAATGCAGAGAGTAAGTTTTAGAATTTTCATGTTACAATGTCTACTTATCTTATTTTTTTAAGTAGGAATTAAAGTCGTTACTCCAAAGTTTATAACACTCACATATTACGCAAAACACCAATAGTAGATACCAACAATGTCATCTCATCTATAAATAATTGTTGATGGAAATACAACCAATCCAACTGCTGAGGGGTTGTACAGAGTATGTAATTTATAGTTCAAAACATTAAATTCTACTCCATAAAAATTATCAATGTAAGCTTCTATGGCTTAAGTTTCTTGGATGAAAACTATTGCAAAAGAAGAGAATAGTAACAAAAAAATCATATCAATTCATGCATTTGTTAGCATGATTCAAAGCCATATATGATTCATCACATCATATAATTAACTACATAGCCAAATTGTGTTGAATGATTGAACTGTGCAATTGAAATCATTTTGTTCAATCATATTGAATCACATACAAATCTCAAAACATCTAATCATGTAACTTAAAAAAAAAAAACCTTTAAATTTATTCCTGAAACATATTTTACACAAAATTATAAATACATGCATCACATGTCATTAATTAATAAAAGTAAGACTAATGTCACCTTGTCCGTAAACTATGTCATACTTTTGAGGAGAGAGCACACGTTTTACTGTTGAGTAATCGTCTAACATCAATAACCTATTACTTGACTTATCGAGCACAATTTAAAGATTGAAATATTTAAGTTTTATTTATATCTATTCCATTAAATAAATAAAAAATATAAAAAAATATATAAAAACCACTTTATTATCTTTTTTAAAATTTAACATCTATTATAATTAATATATTAAAACAAACTCCAATTCTACTGAATGACACATCACACTTATGTGTCACATCATAACATTTGTTTCACATCACTTATATTTTTATGTGACACCTTTCATATGCTTCTACAATTCATCTCACACATTTTATTTCTCAATTTAGCTTTTGCATCTCACACATCATCATATACATATGTTGAGAACCCACTCACAAAAGCTCTTCATAAAAATAATTTTACTATCTTCTCACTTCAATCAACTTTCAGTGCTCCTCCATTTTGAACTTTGTACATTGAAATTAATTGGTAACAAAATACATCATATTTTATGTTATCTCAAAAATCATTCTTTCCATTCTTTCTTAAACTTTGGTGGAGAGCACTCTTTATATACAAAGTTTTGTCGCTTACACAACATTAAATTCTTCATGGATTCTCAATTCTCACTCAAATATCAATGAGAAATCTGAGATTATGTAATCTCTTGGTGACTTCCTCAATTGGGTCAAATCGGGTCTTTTTTTTTCCACTTAAATTTTATCCATCTTCTATTTTTCCTTTTTTTTTTTTATCTATGCCTTTTAGTTCTAATCTAATATGGTTTTTCAATTCTCAACCCAAATATCAATGGGAAATATGAGATTGTATAACATTTTCAATGACTTCATAAACTGAGTCAAAATTTATGCTTAGGTCATTATTGTCTTTCAATTTTATTTTAATATGGACAACCCATTTTCTTTTGGATACAAATTATTTATTTTTCTTTAACTAAGGTCCCGTTGAACACTTTTAAATTCTTAAACCACAAAATAGCATTTTTAATTCCTTTATTCTTTTAGATTTTTAGTTCAACTGTATATAAACAAATACTACGGTTCACTTTAGCCAAGAGATTACAATGTCAAATAGCATAACGGATTTGTTTTGGTAGTCGTTCGCCATAAACACTAACCCAAAAGCATATGGGAACATGGCTTCACACAGTTTTGTTTATAATTCACACCAATAGCTCGTTCGGATAATATTCTTTTGACATACATGTATAAAAAATAATAAATAAATTTGAAAAGTAGTAAGGAAACTTGTGATATAAAAAAATAAACTAACTTTATCTCTGAAGGATAATTACTCTTTATAATTTTTATATTATTTAAAAAACTAACAATAAAAAACATAACTATCCTAACAAATTTAATTTCATATTAAGTTACTATTGGCAATTCATTACATTTAAATACATCACAATCTTTTGAATAAGATGAATTTGGTGAAAAAAACTTATGATAAACCAAAACTTCCTATAATTTTATACCATAACTTTACGTATGATTAAAAAACTAACAATAAAAAACATAACTATTATTACAAATGTAATTTAATTTAAGCTATTATTGATAATTCATTACATTTAAATACATCCCAATATTTTAATTACATTTTAATAATTAAAATGTAACAA
>JBBPBP010009777.1:41710812-41726116 GCA_037974735.1 Cicer chorassanicum
TCCTTTTTTTGGTCAAAATTGTATTTGTATTATTAATTGATGACAAATGTAATATAAAGGAATAAAATAGAATAAAATAAAGTTGAATAAAATTAAATAGATTTAAGCCATCAGTCTATTGTTTCGATAATTTAATGATGAAATAGGTTTAAAAAAATTAGTTCCATACCTTACCCGTCTAATTAAATGGAAAGAAAATGAGAAAAATTATATGAATGACATGATATTACTCTTACCTCCATTAAAAAAAAGTATTCCACATACCGTTGCATTTCATTTTTTTTACTCAAACTTTTGCATTTCATCAACTTTCATTAATAAAAAATAAGTAGTTGATTCAAATTTTATCTACCACCATTATTATTTAACATTACAAACTCAAATAAAAAATAAGTAGTCGATTCAAATTTTATCTACCACCATTATTATTTAACATTACAAACTCAAATCATAGATTATCATTTTGCATTGTATCATTCAAGACAAGGCTTCTATTTAAAAAAATTTACAGGACATACTTTCCTATAGATGCATTCTTTACAACTTAGTCAAACCCAATTCAGATTTAATTGCATCAATTAATCAAATATTGTAAATAAAAAATTAAAAATTATTTATTTGATTTTCAAAATTTCGAACATTTCACCATCTTGTATTTTTATGTCCTGTCAAATTTTGCAAGGTTTACTAGAAACTTGTGGACTATGATCTGAAAGCAGAAGCAGAAGTAGGTATTAGTAGAGATACCAAAATCTCTAGACATGAGGATCAGGTTCGTCTGTTGGACATAATGAGAATCTAACATCTAAACTCATTATTATTTTTCCCAGTGGCATAGTATTATAACAAAAACTTCTCAAATTTAAAAATCAACGTTCAAACTACAAAATTTCAAGCAACCTTCCTGACAGCACACACCAGTAAACAAAACAAAACTAAAAATAAAAACATCTAATGGATACAAAATTGTTGGCTGGAAATAAAGCATCATAAATTAATCTGGCCAGTCTAATGCAAGTGTACTAAGATCTTAATACATGTAAATGCACTAGCTTTTTTCATAAAGATACACTGTTTGAAAGCTTCGGCATGTTCTCACAAGGATTTCGGCCAAGAGACAAACTCGCCCTTTGCAATTCCAATCTTTAGCTTTAAGATTCACATCTTCATTTTGAAGAGATCCTGCAAAATGATACCGAAACAGATGCATTAAAACATGCCCAAACTTACTTAATGCCTTTTGCTTTTCTTCACATTGCCTCTTCTCTAGTAAAACGCCAATTGCAGAGATTTTTTTGATAAATCTTATTCAGTTTGGTGAAATTGAAAAAGAATCCAAAATATTTCACATAACACCAACTCACCATGCAAAACAGATTTCATTCAGCCAAACAGATAATATGCAGATGTCTCCCGTTAACAAATGGCAATGCATGTCTAAACTTGGCATTATAAACAATGACCTGTTTGTTTAGTCAAATTACAAAAGAGAATGAGCTTAAGGCCTCTGCTTTTCAGTTTATGGATATGTCTTGTATAACAAGAGTGTTCTACAATCATTTCCATAACTCAGCTCAGTTTCATCTGTAAAGCCTTTTTTTACTTACAAACCAAATTCTGTTCATGTAAACCACCCAACTTTGGAAAAACACAAAAGTAAAACTAGACCTTAAGAGCAATTAAAACAAATCCATCCATAAAACTAGACCTCATGAGTTGTGAGCATCTTTTCATAAACACCCAACCAAATTTCAACCAACAAAGATATAAATATTAGGAAACAGGCTGAATGAGTGTAATTTATTGGAACCGTGGCTTAAACTGTGCCAAATTTATAGGTTTGGGAGGATGCACCATCAAAACAAAAAAACATGACAAAATAAGAAAGAAAAAAAGTAAAACTTTAAGATCAAAACAAGCATCACAACACTAAAGGTTCACAAAAATTTAAATTACTCCCATGTCAAGATATATATCATTCAGAGGAAGAAAGCTTATGTTCGAGTCTAAATGAAAATAAAAAAGTAGGAACTGTGACCTCCTGTAAGAAAAGGGAAATTTCCAGAAACGTACCCAAAAGCTACTTAGGTAAGAAGATGGCAGTTGGACTTCCAGGGGATGGGGGATTTTGATTTAGTAGAGATGCATGAGGTCCAGCTTTAGCCACAGAATCAGCATCTGCTGCAGATAAAATTTCAACATCTTCCACAACTTTTGGATCTATCTGTCTCTTGATCAAGTCAACGTTCTCCCGAAGAACCTCAATTTCACCAAATGGCAATCTCAAATCCAAGGCTTGAGCCCCAAGTGCAATCGCTTCATCCTTCTTAAACCTCAAGAAAGGCATACATAGCTTTTGAGTTCGTTTAAATTCAGAAGATTGACCCACAGAACTCTGTTGTAAAGCATCCATTATTTCTGAATCTGGAGCAAAAGTCCGAGTTTCACTGTTAAATTTGTTCTTGAGAATACTCAGGCACTCGGCTTTCCAACCGTCAAACTGTTCATTTATAAATATCAAGCATGTTAACTTGGTTTCTGCCGGTGATACAACTGGTGCACCTTTCTTATTTCCTTTCTTTGAGCCTGATAGCTGCTTCTGAAGCAACTTCCTTATCAGAACAATAGAATCCTGCAGATATTTGTTGGCACTCTTTAGTGTAAGGTCAGGAGCATCAGCTGCTGGCCAGCCTGCCTTCACCACAAAACCATCCTTCTTCAAAAGCTCTCTCCAAATAAACTCTGCATAATGTGGACAGATAGGTGCTAGAAGACGTGTCTGCACATCCATAAAACGCCACACCAAATCACGATTAAAACCGCCAACCCCACATGACAATCTATACTCATCCCTAGCAGCCTGAAGATCATAAAAGCCAGTCTTGAGGGCTTCTCGAAACATATAGTTGGAGTAATTTTGCTCAGTTGTTTTGACGGCAATGTTAATTTCATTTGCAAACACATGATCAGCATAAGTAGATGGGGGACCAGTTCTCATAGAAGATTCTGCAGCCAGTTGCTCTTCACACCATGTAAGCTCTTTGGTGAGCCTGAGAATTGCCGCATTTGCTGTCTCAAAGACAAAATTTGCATCATCAACGCCGTCACCAGCATCAGCCAAAGAGAACCGTGTAGCGTCAGCAGAAAACTCCTCAATTGCCTGACGAATAGTTCTGAAATTTCCAGTGGACTTGGACATTTTCTCAGAATTGAGCATTATGTGGCCATTACATCTAAACCCGCGAGGCCAGTGACGCTTAGGGAAAATTGCAGTATGGTTGTAAATGCAAAAGGTAAGATGATTTTGGATGAGATCTTTACCAGAAACCCGAAGATCAAATGGATACCAGTACTCAAACTCAAGCTTCATTTTTTCTAAAAGGGATGATGAAATATCAGTGGACTTAGGGAAAGGTCCACCATAGAAAATATAATCCCAGACATCATCAGTCAGTTGTTGAGGTTTGATTGATGATTCACTGGATCCATACATGTCACCGTTCTGCAAATAGTGCGCAATGGTGTAATAAGCCATGTAAATGGTGGAATCCGATAAAGACTCAACTAGAAATTGTTCGTCCCATGGTATGCGTGTCCCAAGACCAAAGGATCGTGAACAAGCCCACTGGTTCAACCAGCCTAAAGTATGCTCAAATCCATGACGTGTCTCATCAGAATACAAGCTCATGTTAGACAGGCATTCATCAGCTAATTCCTTCCATTCTGCTTCCCCGTATGTAATATACCACTGATCTGTCAAAGCTACAACACATTCATCACCAGATCTTGACATCACCCGCTTCTCTGGCTCACTATACACAATAGCTTGACCTGGAAGTGCAAAACCAAAAATTCAAGTTATGAGAACAAGATGGCGCGGGATAATACGGCCACATAAAAAAGTAAAAAAAATAAATAAATTAAATGAAAAAAATAATTAATTTCATTTTAGTTCATTATTAGTGCAAAATTATTTTCATATTTCATTTTTACAAATATATTGCAATATTATTATGAAGAATTCAACAGCCTCAAATTGTATCAAACAGAATGTGGGAGCAAATTCTTACAAATTCTGAGATGTATGAGGATAATAATATTATCCATATTTAAAATCAATGTGAAGATACGGTTTTTTTTTACATTTTTACTGTAATTTCCTTCTAAAAATAACCAACACATCGTAGGATTCAAAAAACTTACTTGAGCATGTCATACATCTCGGAAACGGAATTATAGAACAGAGCCATAACGATGATATACAGCTATTTTTTTTAATGAAAATTTTATGATGTTTGATATTTAATATAAAATTATGAAGCTATGGATAGGAGAGACAAAAATCTTAGAAGTTGTATCTCGAAAACAAAATTTTATGCGTAACCATTGAGTCAAACAAATCATGGATAGGAAACACAACCTGTCTTTTTCTGTAAATACCATAAAGAAGTCATAGTTCACAACAACAGACTTATAAAATATGATACGATGGGATGCTATACATCCTGAACATTTGGCATATCAGCAAAATCTCTTTTATAACAATGGAAGAACATTAAGCAGAATTGCTGCAAAACATGAGTTTTTAAAATATAAGAATGCTGTCAGCTACTTTGTACTTCACGAAGGAAGAACTCTTTTACCACTTAACTATTGAAGGGTTTCTGTTTCTTAAATCTTAACTATGTCTTAATTCATTACTTTTAAAGAAGGGCTTCTTCATGGAAATCCTTTTGGATTAAAGGACAAAATATTAGTGTCTAACACAAAAACAATGTAGTATTCTAATCCTTCAAAAGTCAAGTTATTGACAAGAATCACTCTGTTTTATGAAAGGCAATATCTATGCTAAACTGTAAATCTACAACAACCAAAGTAGAATTTGTTCACTGAAGTAGAATTCTGCAGGGTTGTTCTTGTTGCAAACTAGTCACTAAATGGCAAATGATGATTCGACTCTGTTTTAACCGACTACATATCAATAAGGACTTGCCCCAAGTTGGTAAAAATAATTGAAACTTACACTATATTGGTAATTTTAGAAAGACATTACAGTAAAACAGTAAAAGAAGGCATGTGAAGTCAAATGAACACTAACCTGTTTCCAAAAGCTTGCTCTTAATCAATGGCTTAGCTTCCTGAACTTTCTTCCCGGAAAATTCTCCAACAATCATAGTTCCTTCAGTGAATCCTTTCAAGTACGTTTGTTTCTTAGCTTCTGCAAGCTTTTCTTTCTCATTCTGACTTTTGATTTTCATCTGCAAGCAAACCGTCTCAGCACACTTATTCCCAAACTGTGGAACTTCAATGATAGGCACAATCTCAAACGGCAACACCCATTCATCTTTAATACCATACTTTGCCCTAAAAGCTGGTTTAGACTTCAAATCATGCAAAGCCATGTAGTCATCAGGAGCATCACTAGGTACACTAGTCACAATCCCGGTACCTTTATCCATCAAAATAGACAGCATAGGAAGTGCATATATAATCTCATTAACCGAGAGCGGAGATTTCAACTGAAGCCCAATCAAATCATGACCTGTAACCTCAAGCAAGCAAGTGGGTTTCTGAGGCACCCTAGAGTGATTCTGGTAAGCAAGGTTAAGCGCAGCCCTATGCGCTAAAACAAATACCTCCGTTTCATTAATTTCAAAAGCACCATATTTCCCATCAGGCAAAACCCAAGCATTTGTTTGACCATACATAGTCTCAGGTCTCAACGTCGCAGCCGCAAGAAAAACCTTCTTCCCTTCAAGTACCTTAAACTTCTCAGGAAAAGGCGATACCAACTCCATCTTAATAATTGTATACTCTTGAGGCTGAACACCCTCACCACTAGCTCTATCATGATCAGCACATGGTTGTCCATCCAAAGGTGAAAAAACAGTATACCTAACATCCTTAACAACTTTCCCCAACGACTTCAATTTCCTCATTTGCCACTTAACAAAAGAATCGAAATAAGGATTCATATCGGTAGTTATAAACGACCTTCTCCAATCACAACCTAAACCAAAAGCCTTAAGATCCTCGATAGCTAATGGTGGAAAATAAGATAACCACTTATAAGGATCTTGAAACTTCGAAATCTCGTCATCAGATATACCAACACTCCTCAAAATCTCCCATTGGTAAACCTGTCCACCCGATTTTGCAGCAACCTTAGATTTCTTCCCTTTAAATTTATCGGGAGCTACATTTTCATCACCACCATTACCGCCACTCTCAACAACAGCAACAACACTCTCTTGTTCCTCAGTCGGAAAAACAGGCGGATTACCAAATTGTTGAATTTCTCTAGCTAATTTATCAGCAGAAGCTTTAATTGGCATACCAGTACAATGAAAGGCGAAAGGGAGAAGCACATTTGCGCCACGGAGACGGTGAAACGCGGCGGCGAATTCCAATTTCGAAAGGGAAAAAGCATGACCTAAATGTAAGTAACCGTTCATGTAAGGGAAAGGGAAATTACCGAAGAATTTTTCACCAGCTTCGGGTGGTTTATCACCAGGTTCGGATTTGAACACTTGTTTCTCTTCCCACCATTTCTGAACATTTACTTCAATTTCGCGAAGACGATCTCTCCGAACAAAGCTTTTTCCAGTTTCTGAAGCCATTTCTGATGTTATTCCACGGTAAAAATTCAACGCTGAACCTAGATATTTATTAAATCTGATAATAATAAGATTTTAGAGAAAAATAGATAAATCAATATAGAGAGAGATGAATGAGAATCGGATATAGTAATAGGGTTTGAAGAGAAGAAGGAGTTTGTACCTGTTTGTGAGTGCTGCTGAGTTTCGACAAATCAACATAAACAAAGGGAGAGCGACGGCTGCCACATAAGACAGATAAGGGAAAGAACGAGGGTTTTTGTTCAGTGTCTGAGCTACTACTCTCTAAGTTTATTTTTTTTTTACCAAGTCGAATACTCTTTAAATCTTGAGTTTGGGCTCTTCTTAAAAAAAACTTGAATTTGGGCTTTGTGAAAAAAAAAAATATATATCATGTGATGTGATATGATTGAAAATTTTATCATTTACCTCATAATTATACTCCTATCTCACAATTTTTCAAAAATGTCAATTTTATCTTTTAACACATTTACAATTTTACAAATTCATATTTACGTTTTACCATTCAAAGATATTCAATATCTTTGGTATAAGGGGAATTCAAAACTTCTAAAATAGAACAAACCATAGTTGATGAGTGAAGAAGTTTTGTTGGGTTTGTAATTGTCAATGTATTATCTGATAGAGAGAAAGTGAAAGAATCAATGTTGATGAGAGAGAAGAAATTGTCGTTGAAACTTCTTCACTCAAAAGGGAAAGAAAAATTATGTTGTGAATAAGAATATCAATTATTTTATTTATTTATTTATTTATTTATTTCTCTTCTCTTCTCTTCTCTTCTCTTTTTGTTTTTATTTTATTCTATTTGACAAGCTTCGAGACTCAAGACCTAAGATCTAAAGGGATTTAGTTTTGCAAATTGCTATCTCCACCCCCTTTTCTTTAGTGCCTATTGAAGTAGCAATGTCAATTTACTAGGAAGAAGGTTTGAATTGTAAATTTGCATATTTAAAATTTCCTCTTAAAATCTTAAGAAAATAACTCAAGAATGATCTTGGTTATAAAAACAGAAAACGGATAACGTTCTTGGTTCACACAACGATATATACTAGTTCACCCAACTCGGGCTACGTCCAGTCCTCACAACTATGAGATGTTTACTAAGTGTTCAAACGGAGAACAATCTTGGTTTTACACAGTTAAGTTCAACCTTGATCTGTAACAGCAATTCCTTTCCACCCAAAAAGGATTCAATCAAATCACCTAACAATTCTGAGATGATTTTACAGTTTATCTTTTAATCATAAAAGATTTTTCACAAAGCTACTCAAACTATAAACAATTATTATAGTTTTGAGTTTACACAATAATTATTTAAGGAGATTGGTTGAATATGATTATACTCAACTCGTGTTTGAGAATAGATTCTTTTTAAAAGAACTGAGTAAAACAATCTGGATGTATGAAGGTGGTTTTAGAACTGATTCACTTGTAAATGAGAAGCTTTCAAGTATGTAAGTGTATGCAATGGCATAATATTGTATTGTATATAAGAATTTTAAATTGTAAATTTACAAAAATATATTGGAGAGAGGTAGTAAATCAAATTTTAGTTAATATTTTTAATAATTAAAAATTAGTTGGAATTTAGGTTGGAAAATTTATTTTATTTTATAATTATAGTAGTTATTTTTGTAATTTTTTATAAATTATTCCATCCGATTTTTTATAATACACATCTAAATTATAATTTAGTCTACAAAAAAATGGGGCCTTATTCTAATCTTAAAAATCGGGCCTAATAAAAAAGGTGCAATTTTAATAATTAAAAAAATTGATAAAATAAATTTTAGTCCATATACACATATCAATCCAATGAGAATCTACACATACCAATCTTCATATCATTTGGTTAGATTAATTCATGTAACAAGAAAAAATGCACATATAGTATGTTATCTTCACATATTAGACTGAAACATACATCTCCACAACATAACTCATACAACCGCAATTCAACTCATAAAATACACCGATTATAGAACCCAAAATTAAAACAACATACACCACAACATGTCAATATATATATTAATGAGTATATCTATTAACATAATTCATATTAGATCTAATCGAAATTCATCACCAATTATGATATATCAAACACGTAAACCGCAATTATCGTATAGACTTATATAATTTATTTTTCACACACAGTTAATAGTTATTCCTTTTTCAAATTTTTTTTAGATATTATTTTCTTATAAATTTTAACTACTTCTACATCTTTAATCAAATTCTTATATAAAAAAGTTTAAATTACAGTATTAATTTTTATTTAATAACTTATAATATTATAAATAAAATAAAAGAAAAAATATTTTTTTAAAAAGATTAGTGAAAATTTTGGGGTGGCCGTGGCCACTTATGTCCCAACAAACTCCGCCGCTGAATGTACGTGATTGATGGATTTTCTTAGCACTTGAAGTTCTGATTTTTCTTGAGTATTTGCCTTACTTTTATAGGCGTTTTAGAGCATTTAATAATGGTCAAAAGAGTTGTTGGTAGTGCTCTATCAGTTTTGACCAAAACTAATATATGTGAATTAAAATATTCCAGCCTTTGAACATTTTTTAACCTTGTTTGACTGGGCTGGTTTATTCGTGATCAGATTGCCTTTCTGTTTAATGATCCTGTACGCTTTAGATATATTTGTTGATGATATATCTTTGATCTCAAGACTTTATTCTGTCCAAAACAGTTTGAAGAATGATGATGAACTTCTGCAGAAATAAGAAAGAACTTCTGCAGAAACGGAGATTGATAATCAATCTGGTTTGTTAGTGTTCTGAACTTTCTAGAGATTGATAATCAATCTGGAGGTTCAATCTTGATCATTTTGAATGACTTTTTGATGTATTGTACAGACCAGTCTTGATTTAACTTTCTTGACAATTAGGCTGGAGAAAGTTAAAAGTCGTTTGATTTTGCTTGATTCATTTGATTCATGACCTTTTAACTTAGTGATTCGAAAACCTTCTTTGACTAGAATGAATCCTATTTGTTCCCGGTCAAGTACTGATAACATCAGCATGAAATTCAGAGGTACAATCTTCGTTTGAACTAACAGAGATTGATTGATCTTTAGGCTGTGATGATAAGTCTTGATCTTGGAGAACATTCTCCGTTTTTACAGATTATTATCCATAATGTTCTTTTCAGTTTTTATCTAATTTCTTTGCTTTGCTTGATTCCTATCTTTGAATTAAACCACTCAAAAGCACAAGTTAAATTAACATAACATTTAGAATCATAATTAACATTCTTAATTAAACTTTGTTTATTTTAATCAAAACTTAATTTGAGAGTTAGTTTTAACACCTATACCACCATAATCCATTTTTAATGTCCGTGGTTTGATTAAAATACATTTATTATACCCCTTAATTAAGACTCCAACGTTACTAGTTAATAAAGAGATAAAAGACATTTGAATCGAACAATTACTTATATTTATCTAACTAATAAAATTAACAAAAAAAATTAATATTTTTTAAAATGTATTTTCATTAATTAGATTTTCATCATTTTTCTATAACAATAGTCTCTCGTCGTGGTAACATAAACACACATTTTAGAAAGAAAAAAAATGAAAACACAATATTTTCATAAAGTAAACGGGGTTTAATTTTCAAACTATTTGGTAGAAATTAAGATCATTTTCAAATTCGATTTTCCAAATACTTTTTATAAATTAAGTTTTAGATTGCAATTCGGTTTTAGAAAAGAAATTGAATAAAAAAAGTAGCATACATAATCGCTATATTGCAGCACAAATTGTGGTCACTAGAAATGGGTCTTATTTGTGTGCAAGCATGCAGTTAACAATATTTAAATTGTTCGATCAGATAAGTTAGATTTTTTAAATTTTAAAAATAAAATAAAATTACTTTAAAATTTTAACAATTCAATTTTGATAAAACAGTTTAAATGTGGAAAAAAACCAAAAGAAAAAAAAAATTAATCTTGCAAGTTTTCTGACTTTTTAGCGAAAAATTATATAGCATAGTTTATTTTTATATTATGTCAAAAAATGAAATTTACTTCTAAGTTATTTTTTTAGAAATCACATCGTAAAAATATTTTTTAATTAAAATTTTTAAAAAATTTACAATATCTTTAAGTCATGAACAATAATCACAAAAATTTACAATATCTTTAAGTCATGAACAATAATCATGAGATGTAAATTATTGTTGGTAACACAAGTCTTACTAACATAGATTTGAATTTACGATTACCAATTGAGCCAGCAGCTCAAGCTCAATTGATAGTGAGAATGAATGAATTCACTATCCAGAGCAACTATTGTTATTTTTTCCACATAGATAATTAAAAATTATTTCAAATAATAAATTTAATAAATTATGACATAATAATCGTAAACAAATCGAGTCAAGTCGAATATTGTTTTATAGACAAATCTATTATTTATTACTTTAAACAATTAAACTTTAAAAAAATGGGTCTTTTTTTTTATAACACATTTTTTTTTTAAATTATCAACATATTTTATTTTGAAAATTATATACTAAACTATCTATTTTTTTGAAAAGTCGTTATTTGCAAAAACTACTTCCTTAAAGAAACTCAATTTTACATTGAAATTTTTTCTTTTTAATTAAAGAAACCGCCTTTTAAAAAATGGACTCTTGTTACATCCATTTTTTTAAAAAGTTAATGGAAATATATATATATAATTCATTCAAAAAAAACAACAAACTTTTTTTTACAAAATTTACGATAAAATTAATGTCGAAAATAACATTCAATACCACATTGCCGAGATTGTACAAGATTTTGACGACATCTTGGTACATCACGAGTTTGTTGTTCTTCTCCATCTTCTTGAGGATGTCGAATGGGAAGTGCTGCAGAAGAACTACTTCCACATTGAGTCCAGTTGGATATTTGATTTAACGGAGTATATGCATTCCCAAAGTTTGGAATCTAAAAGCTTTGTTGATACATATTATTAAGTAACTGGGTAGCGGACTCAGATGTATTATAATGAGTATTGAACGTGTTATACAATAATTCCTCTTCGTTTGATGCAAAGGATAATCGACGATTGTCTTCTTTTGTTTTGGTTGTCAAAATTAAATTGTCCCCGGCGTGAACCCGTAGGATTGATGAGGTGTGTGAGAATAATTATGAGGAGGCAGTTGAGTGTTAGACGGTGTTGTTATATAATATTGATTTTGTTGTGTTGTGTTGAACATTGGTTCTTGGAAAAAATGTTGGGTAGATTGTGGTGGAGGTTGGAGTGGATTGTCACGAGGATCAACCAATTAGTTTTCTACTAAACGAAATCATTTGGAATTTTCGAAAAACCAAACCATGTATTCATAAATTGGTTTAAATTCAACATTTAGAGGTTCACTATGAAGAATATGATTATCTCGTTCAAATTCATAAGCAATGGTCGCAACTCGGTACTATCGAGTTATATGTCACGTTTAAGGATGATCATCCATTATCAAATGTTGGTCAACCATCATCCTCAACCATACCTCACCCTAAATACAATTTTCAAACACAACACACTCATTCTTTTTAGCAACCTGAACCATATCAACCCAAACCATACCAACCTAAACCATACTTTGACCAAGTCGAAACACTTGAACCTGAACCATTTCAAATTGAACTGTATATTCCACTAGGTGATGTGGGTGATTTTGACCAAGAAGAAATTAGCGAGGAGAGTGAAGAAGAAACATACTTTGACGAGGAGGAAGAAGATGATGACGACCTATAGCTAGAACCCCATCCCATTGCAACATACTTTGTTTCATGCATATTTTACTTATTTATTATTTCTTCTTCTTTATCTCCTCACTTTTATTATTGATATTTGTTTTTGAAGATTCCCAATTGTTCCCTTCCATAATTTTAGGAACTTGTTAAGTGTTTAGACTTGAAGTTGACATTGCTTAAAATTGATGAATTTTCATATTTTATTGGTTTACTATTGTTGAATTTATTTATGTATTTGAAGATTGTTGGATTTATTTTTTGTGTGTGAGAGGTTGTTGGTTTTTTTAAAGAATTGAATGATGTGATTGAAATTTTATAGTTTTTGTGACATTCAAGTATTAAATATAATTTCATTCATTAAATTTTCCCGTAAAATAAAACAGGTTATTATTTGTATAACTCGCCAACCCAACCCAACTCGTTCTTGATCGGGTCGGTTCGGTTCAGGTTAAATGGAAAAAATACGGGTTTAGAACTTAACCCAACCCAAAGATAATCGATCGGATTGGGTATCGGATTTTGTCAAAACCGGCCCAACCCAACCCACGTACACCTCTATTGATCATTGCACATAATCGGGAACGGTACAACTACACAATCACCTATAGAAAGACATGGATGGCAAATAACAAAGTTATCGAAGTGATTTATGGGAATTGGGAGAAGTCTTACAATGACCTTCCAAGGTGGTTGTAGGCTATGCAAAAAATTCTTCCAAGAACTATTGTGGAAATGGAAGTATCACCTGCATATTCTAATAATACTCTGTTACGAGGTTTAAAAATTTTCAAATGACTATTCTGGATTTTTCCTCCATGCATATCTGGGTTCAAATTTTGTAAACCACTTGTCTTAGTTGATGGAACTTGGTTGTACGACAAGTACAAGAGGACTCTATTGCTAGCCATTGCACCTAATGAGAACAAAAATACAATTTTCATTGCTTATGCACTTATGGAATGGGAGACAAAGGGTGTTTTGAGCTTTTTTTTGAAAAATCTAAGAAGGTACGCCACATCTCAAATCAAAATTTGTTTAGTTTCAGATAGTCACTAATCAATTTAAAAGTGCTTATAATAATCCAAAAAATGATTGGCATGATCCTCCATCAATACATGTGTACTGCATCCGACACATTGCGCAAAATTTCATGAGAAAGTTCAGGGACAAGGAACTTCAACAAAAAGTTGTTTGTACTGGTAATGCTCTAATTCTTCTTAGTATATTTTCCACTTATCACTTTATAATACTTGACAATTTTTACCTCATTTATGACATATGCATTAAGTGAGCCATCATTCAAATATTACCGCAATGAAATCAGGATAGCAAATCCAGAGGCATTAAGATGGTTCGATAATATCTCCCAAAACAATGGACTATGACTTATTCTTAAGGTCGGCGATGGAGACACATGAAAATATACATTGTCGAGTCAATAAACACAGTGCTAAAGGGAACACGCAATCTCCCAATCACTGCTTTGGTCTAATCAACTTACTATAGATTGAAAGTTTTATATGCATCAATGAGACAACAATATCATCCATCATTAGCTTCTGGTCAAGTATACACAGACGATTGCATGGACAAGATTAAATATGTAGTTGATAAGTCTAACATTCACCAAGTCATGTGATTCGACCAAAATTTCGATTATTTCATGGTGCATGAAACAGTAAACCCAAGAGAGGTGCGACCAATTGGTCATTTCAAAGTCAACCATAAATTGTGGAAAATTTCAGACTATACACATGCCTTGTTTGCATGTCATAGCTGCAAGTCCTTGCGTTCGTCAAAACTATTTAGTGCATTTGTCTGACGTGTATAAGGTTGTTAATGTATTCAATATCTACAAAGAGGAGTTTCCACCTATAACCAATGAAGGATATTGACCCACATATGAAGGTGAAATAGTGTATCACAATAATGAAAGACGGCTAATTAAAAAAGGTCGTTCAAATAGTACTCGTATTAGAATTGAAATGGACGTTAGAGAAAAAGTGTCAAGAAAATGCAGACTATATCGATTAACTGGTCATACTCAAAAACATTGTTTAAATATTATGGATAACTCTAGTCAATCTACGTAATTTTTTAAATTGTGTTGTTGTTTTTTGTGAAAGAATTTAATGAATTATATATATATATATATATATATATATAATTATATATATATATATATATATTAACTTTAAATAAAGATGGATATAAGAATCTCCTTTTTCAAAACACGACTTCTTTAATTAAAAAAATAAATAAACAAATTCTTAAGAAAATCGTCATTGCAAACTTAGATTTCTTTAAGAAAGTCGACTTTGCAAATGACAACTTCTAACTAAGTCAAAAAAATAATAGTTTGTTTTATAATTTTCAAAAGAGAATATATTGGTAATTTTTTTTAAAATTGAATAATTATAAAAAAAAAACCTAAAAAAACACCACCTATTTAATGTATGAAAACTTCTAGAGTAATTCGATGAGTTCAATGCCAACATGGCACTTTCATATCTCTCCTTACGAGTCGTCCATGATTTTCGCCCATTATTTCAAGATCCTTTTTTCATCTACAAAAACCCAATAAAAATCACAATTAATCTACATAGTCGAAATCTAAATTTTAATATTAATATTAAAACAAATCAATTGCAACATATCAATTAAAACAAATAAATTGAAAATTAATATGGACGACAGAGGAATCATTATATAAGTTTATCCAACTTTGTATATGTTATTATAAACCAATATATAACTAAAAAAAAAATTATAAATTTTAAACTAATATATACTGATTTCACATTTTATGTTGTGAAAAATCAAAATGGAATCCAAAACCAATATAGTAATAATTATTCTAAATATAGTTAGGAGTATATAAAACCAAACAAATTGAAACCAAAGGAAAG
>JBBPBP010009777.1:41734529-41754741 GCA_037974735.1 Cicer chorassanicum
TTGGCAATTAATATGATATTTTCTCGTGTGTTTGATGACTAATATTAAATGTATGTGCACTTAATTATATTTAATTATTTCTAAATATATCTTATTTTAATTATTTATTTTATAAATAATTATCTTGAGATAGTAATAATATTATGTTTAATTTTCTTTATTTTTATATACTTATTTTGGAATTGTGATTTTATATATATTTATTATGATTTAGTAATTAACATAAAATATTGTTATATTTATTTATTTTATAATTTTGACTTTTCTCTAATGATAGTATTATTATAACGTGAGTATTTTGAAAAATAAGTATAATTATAGTGATTAATTTGAATATGAGAGTTTTGGTTGTTAATAATATGTATTTTTTTTAAAAGGTTAATTATTTTAATTACTCTAATTTGTCATATATTAGTTATGAAATATTAGTAATGTTTTGAAAATTTAATGATGTTTGGAAGAGTATTAAAAATGAGATTAAGTAACAATTAATTTTGTTTTAGCAAAATAAAAATAATAGTAGTAAAACATAAAAAAAATAAGGAGACCAATGGACTTGACCCATGCGAACCCTAAAAAAATAAGAAAGGGAGCTTCAACATCCGCCACAACAACACCCTGTATTTTGCACCGGTGATCGATAACTGTTCCAGAAAATTTTCTCCGTTCTCGTCCAAATTTTAGTATGTTGTTTTATTCATTTAGCTAGTCAAATAAACATACTTCCTCAGATTTTTAACCATCCCAATTTCTCTCTAAAATGTCTGACTTCTCCGTTTATAAGATTCCTTATTTTGTATTGTTCTTCTTCACCGTAACTCCAATTTTAGTGAAACCAACGCCAAAACGACCGTGTGAAAAGTGGCTATATTATCCACTGATAGGTTTTTTGATTTATTGTAAAAATTTCTTGACCGAATTTCGAATTTAGCTTTTAGAGTAGTTTCTCATAATTTATTTTTGATGTTTATCCATAAATTGTCGAGTTAGATTGATTGAAGGACAAAGAGTCAAAGAACAAAGATTGTTTGCTCGTGGAATCTTATTCGTGTGTAAAAGCGTCGAAATAAGGTAAGGGGTGAGAGAGCGTTTGAATTCATGAGTGTAATATATTGTGAGAAGAACGGGAAAACCGTATTTCCCAACGATTCATCCGGGGCTTGCTACGTACGGCAGTAGCCATTTGAGGGATAAATTAATTAATGAGATTAAAATATAGAATAGAAATATTTGTAAGGTGTTGATTGATTTAATTTCTTTAAATGTGTGGTATTTGATGTTATTGTGATATTGAGTGTCGAATTAATTTTATGTATATGTTTGATTAGATGAGTTTATGTGATATGATGATAAAAGATGGATGTGTTGTGATAATTTTATGTGATGATGATGATGTATGAATAATAATTGTGATTTCATAAATTTGTGTTAAGTTTATATGATGAGTTACGATTGATGATAGTGATCCTCTAAATTTGTGATGAGTTATGTAATGATGATGATGTGTGATTTATAATAGTGATGTTATGAATTGGTGATGAAAAGATTGAAGTGACTTCTGATGAAATAATTGTGATTCCAATTTGTGTTTGAGATGACGGTCTTAATAGAGTATCATTGGCCAACGAGGGGAGAAAATAAATATTGAGAATTTGTGAAGTGGAGATTATTTTGTCATCATATAGGTAGGGCCTGACAAGCCTAGCGATTCCGGGGAATTACAACTGAATAGAGCCTGATCGTGGCGGTCTACTGTTGAGCCTTAAGGCAAGATTGTTAGACCTTGGAGGTATTCGGGTGGGGAATTCCTAGGTGACTTGGAGGTAGCACTCTAAATGTCGGGACCTACCATGCAACACACGTTTACCTCGACTATCGCGTATATGTGTCTCTGGATGAGTTGAGGGGATCTATGAGGACAGGACCAATTTGAATTGTCCGTCCACCGAAATGGTGGCATAGTATCATGGCCTACTAACCAAGTACTTCAGAGTTAGAATGGTACCACATTGTGAAGTGGAGTCTAAGCTCATGCATAACATTGCATTTTCTTGTGATTGTTTTGTTGTGAATAATATGTGTCGTGTGCGATAATAATTCTTCTTAGATGATTTGATGTTATAGTGAAATTTATTGACTTTCCTTGAGTGGTTTTGACTTTATAATGTTATGTTTTTCTTTGAAGAATATTTGTCTAATGATACGGTTTATTTAGAATTAATTGCGTGTTCTCCTTACTTATATTATACTATTAACATGATTTCAAAACTCACCTCCTTTGTTGTTTGTGTTTGACTGGCTTGATCTTGCGTTTGCGAAATCGCATTACTGGTTAATGAGTCTTGAAGTTCAAGTTTGGGAGGAACCCCGCTCTAATAGGTGATACCGAGAATTAAGAGCTGTAATGTGTATTTTACTTATGTAATCACAAATGACTTTTTATATGAAAACCTTAGTATAAGTAAGTCTTGGGAATTGAATCAAGAAATTCTAGTTATATCAAGTTCATTGAACTTTAATTGAGGAACAAAATTGAATTGTTACACATGTATTTAGAGAAACGTGATATCCTAAAATAGATATTACAGTTTTTATTTTCTTGAACAAATTTTCTTCATCCGCCGCAAGTTTTCTTCAAATAATTTAGTATAAATTATTATAAATGTTATTTTGGGTTTAGGGTGTCATATTAATGGTATCAGAGCAGGTCTGTCCAATCAGGCCGAGTGTGTCGAATGTCGATTTAGTGTTAGTCGAATGTCAGTCGTGTCAATTGTATTTTCTTGTGTGATAATTATTTTGACTATCATGTTTTTCCTGTTATGTTATTGTGTTAAGTGTTATATGCTTTTGTATAATTATACATATTTTTGAAGTTATTAATTAACTGTTTATTATTTGCTTACCCTGAGTTATGGATTCTAAGTTCCTACCTAAGTGAGTAAATAAATCATGATATTACTTGTTAAGATTTGAGTTAATTTTAATTGTTGACAAAATTTTGTTGGTTACTTGTTTAATGATCTTTTTGCTTGTTTCTTGTCTACCAAACTATGATTTGGCACTTTTGTTTTATCTGAATAGTTGGAAATAATAATTTTGATTGACCACCTGGATGTTTCAAGTTATTAATCTCATTCACGTAACCTAGTTATCAAATGTCATACCTCTCCAGTTATTTGTTTTGAAGTTCCATTTTCACCCTTAATCAATTTGAAATATTTAGTCTTGATATGAACCTGTTTAAAGTATTTGATCTAATAACTAATTGATTGAAACATTGATTTCCGTATGAATTATATGTTTAAAATTTCAAGTATTGACTTTTACTAGGTACAAATTATTATTATTTTTGTTGAAACTCAATTTAGAGAAAAAAAATGTTTCGTTCTAAACTTTGAGTTAGATAGGAATTATGTCTCTTATGTTTATAGTTTTATTCTTCACTAAAAAATTCTTATTTTGATTTTTGTTGGCTTGTGTGAACAAAAAGAATTGAATTTAAAGTGTAAATGTTAACTTTAAATTACTTGAAAGTGTTGATGGTTGTATCTAGATGAGTAGAGTTTTGATATTGGTTTTGAAAACAATTTTGAATGTTCGTCATGATTTTAAATAGTATGAAATTCATATTATTAGCAATAGTAATTCTTGAATATTAGAGGTTGGTAGAACTTAGAATTTTTTTAAATGACATTTTGAAGGAGTTAAAATTTACTTATTTTGTAAGATGAAAATAACTTTTATTTGAATTACTCTTGATTATTTTAAAGAAATTAAATTGAGTTGAATTTTTGTTGATTTATAAAATAACAATAATTCTATACTACTGATTTTATTTAATGTTTAGAATAGCTTAAATTTACAACATGTTTTATTATGTCGTGTTTTTAAGAAAATTAAAAAGAGTTGTTGTTAGGTTGGTTAGGGGATGGTGTGAATATTGAAATGTGAGCGTGTTGGGATATTTGTTTGAAATTATTGATTTATTGATTATGATATTATGAACTCATTAGAGTTTAACTTGATGTTAGAGTTTTAGATTTTAAGAACTCATTAGTGATATATAATAGTACTAATTAAAAAGAAAGGAGGTCAAATGATAAAGTTTCTACTAATTGAGAAAGAGAAGAAAAACAAAGTTTTAAAAAAAATTATCTCAATAGTCAAACTCTTTTTGAAAAGTTATCTAAATTTTAGATTCTATAATCGATGTATTTTATGAGTAAAATGTTTTTTGTTAGTAGAATTATAGTTATTGTGTTATCATTGTTGAAATGTATATTTGAGTTTAATATGAGAAAGTGACATGTTGTTTGTACATCTTTTCTTGTTACATGAATTAACCTAACAAAATGGTATGTATCATGTGGATTGGTATGTGTAGAGTGTATCATGTAGATTATGTGTCAAGAGACTAAAATTTATTTTACCAATTTTTTTTTTCTTATAAAAAACTGCAAATTTTTTTATTAGGGACCGAATTTTTAAGATTAGAATATGTCTTCAAAAATCTTTAAAATTGATAGTGTGTTATGCTTTAGACCAATTTTGTGCCTTGATTGAAACTGAGGATCTATCTATAGACATGTTGAGTAGTTGGTGTAAGAGGAGACTGTTATTTTGTAGATTTGTCAATTAGTGTAATTCATTATCATAACCAAGTATGCCTTATGCATTGTGTCATGTACACTACTTTAATGTATATAAATATATAATTTTGTTTTTTTTGTAAATTTTGAGAAAATAAATTAGAACTATTTTGAAAGTGTTAATTTATTGGAAAACTTTTTATCTATCTATATATATAATTTAAATCTTCTTTCAAAATATAAGTTGAAATGATTATAATGATTAATTATTTAGAAATGTGTTTTTGCCGATTAAAGTACGAGTGATTTTAGAAATCTTATAAATTTTCAAAATACATGTGATTTATTTTATTTTTAATTGTATTTAGAAATATTATTTGGACGTGATTTATTGAAAAGTGATTTAAGGAAATGATTTGAATTCCCAAGGATTTTTTTTGGTGCTAAATGTGTAACCTTTAAAGTGGTTTATGTACTACTTGATTCAATTTGGTTTGGTAGCGTGTTGTGTCTTCTAGTAAATAATTATTTATCTTATTTGCTACTTGGAAATCTATGTTTTAGTTTGTTGTAACTTTGAAGTGATGATTAATTCAAAAGAAAATTTGAGCGTGATCAATTTGGAGCAGTTAGTCTTCTATGAGAGTATGTTACATGTGTTTGAATCATTGTTTGAGTTATGAGTTGAACGTAAAATGATGGTGCTAATTTTTAGATTAACTATGTGAATGTGTATGTGATTATGTAAATATTAAATTATTTGTATTTTAAGTGTTCTAGTTGGAAATATTTGCAATAGCACAACTTCCACTCTACATAGATTTGCTCAAAGGTACTGTAACCAAAATTCCAAAGACAAGTGATAAGGGTTAGGAGTTATAAAGGTGTATGATGAATTGAAAGTGTGTTTAGTTTTTTACAAATAACAACTAAAGTGAATTGAGTACTACTACCTATGCTCGTAGCAGTTTATATATTTATGTATGATGTTGGATTATGCTTATTTAAGTAAGTGTAACACCCCAATTTTTTAAAAGCGCGAATGTATTTTTTTTCTTCAAAATAAAATTATAAAAATCCCAAGTTAAATCCATAAATAAAGAAAATACTCTTGGATAAAATATTTGAGTTGTAACACCACGACAAAGGTTATCATTAATTACAACAACGGAAATGGTTTTGAACAAAAATCCAAAGTATCCAAGTAAAATATACGCCGACTAAAATGCTTTGTTTAGAATACACAAGTTCCCTTTTTACAACAACAACTTTGACATAGGAAAGAGAAAATAAATAAAATTCTTGATTACAACCCTAAGCTAATCATTAATCTAACTGAGGGTGACTGGGTACTGAGAATCCACGAACGGCATCAAGCCCTAATGCTTTCAGTCACACAACCAACCCATCGCTGTGCCATGCCTTAGATCGACCCTGGTTCTCATCTGAGGGCAAAGCCCAGATTTCCACAAAAGTTGTAAAGGGTCACCAACCGAAATTAACAAATACCACAGAGCATTCAATTTTAAATGCACAAAATCACCTTTCAACTTAGCATGCATCTAGAAAGGGTTTACATATGTTAAACATGCATAAACGAGGTTGAAAAATGAAGTTTTGGACCAAACTGCACTGTTGTATTCGAATACAACCCCTGTGTAGTCGAATACAGTTGCGAAAACAGTAGAAAAACAGCAAAAACAACACTGACAACACTACTGTATTCGAATACAGCCTGTCTGTATTCGAATACAGCATTCCATTCAACTGTATTCGACTACAGCACCTTGTGTAGTCGAATACACTTCAAAAAATCAAGTCAACAGCTAAAATCAATCATCTATATTCGACTACAACACAAGTGTAGTCGAATACACCTGTCAAAACAACAGATTTTCAATTTTTAAACATTTCAAAACCATTCCAACACTTTCCAAATCATTCTAACACTTTCCAAATCATCCTAATACTTTCCAAATCATTCAATCAATCACAAACGCCAACACGACACAATTCACACATCACAATCAAGTGTGCATATACAATCATCATAACACGTGAACCATGACTCGTGTGCTAAGCACCCTAATGCAATGCGTATATGCCAATGCACATGATTCCAAAATATCATCAAAACCCTCCTTGAAGGGGCGTAAATCATAATTGCACAGCCTCTCATAGACTAGTACTAATTACCGAGGTGCAGTCTCTCACAGGCTAGCACGATTTACTAAAGTGCAATCTCTCACAGATTAGCACGACGCGATAATCCCTGTAAGGGTAAGATGAACCAACAATTCACATGGAATCATCCCCCGTACGGATAAGATGAACTAACAATTCACATGGAATCATCCCGTGGCCCATCCGGTCACCACTATCACCGACGCGATAATCCCCGCAAGGATAAGATGAAACAACAATTCACATGGAATCATCCCGTGGCCCATCCGATCACCACTATCACTACTATGAAATGCATGAGCATACTCTGACTCTCGACACCACAATCATTAAGTAAATGCATCTATTAAAAGATTTCCCATTTTTAATGCTCATTTAACACTAACGATTCTCAAATTTAACACAGAGCATACTCAACGCATACAATCCTCAAATCACATGAAATTGAATTCACAAATCATATTGAATTCAAATCACCATAAATACACATATAATCACACCACAATCATTCATAATATGAACACATACTCAATTATGAACACATAAACACATCCACACTAATCTCCACAAATTCCCTTTCAAACCACCTCAATTTAATCCACAATTCACAATTCACTCCAAATCAAAATCCACACATAAATTGTATTTATTCAAAATCCCACATCCTCAAACATCAAGCATATCTCAATATTCATAGTATTACCCATACACACATTATCCATACCAAGCAAAAATCACCACCACTCACACCTCAAAACTCATTCAATTCAATTTCACCATTTTACCCACAAAATGCATTAAATTCATTTCTCACAGCATCACACCTCAAACCCACCAAATTCTTTTTCCAAAATTTTCAACCATAACACACCAAATCAAAACTTAAAATTGTTAAACATAAACCACCAATTTCTTTTTCACAACTCACATAAAACCCATTAAATTCCTTTTCCCAGATTCACACATAAACCCCATCAAAATCAAACCCCACAAATACACATATAGAGTCCTATATGCAAGCTAAAAATTTGGAAGGAGCTCTTACCTTCATTGTAGCTTTAACGACCGATTACGGCACCGTGATTAAATTCTGGTAACTTTCGCTTCGCACAACACTTTCAAAGTTGACTCACTGGCACCGTACTGTGGAGACGAACAACTTTCCCTTCTATCACTTCGTGAGATTGAGCTCAGAAGTCGAAGAAAAGTGGAGGTTTATGTTTGGTGGTTTTGAAACCCACCAACACGGTTTTCTCGCGAAACAGAAAGAAAGAAGAAGAAAGAATGAGCTCGCTAGGAAGGGAAAGAAAAAGGCTTTGCTTTCTCTGTTTCTAATTCTCCTTACTTTAACTTAAGCATATATATACATATAACTTACTATATATATATATATATATATTAAACCAACTCACAAAATTACAACTCTTACACAAATTACACACATCTCCAATTATTTTGATTAAAATATCTATTCCTGTTGCAGCTCAATTGACAGATAAAATCTTCAGCAACCAGAGATATTTTTAACAAAACAGTCCGGTAATAAATTATTCTTCAACGAATAATTTCAACCGGATCTAAAATATATATATATATATATATATATATATAATAAACATATAACAAACTCTAATAAAATATGCTTTTGACATTTAATTCACAAGATGAATTAAAATTGGGCTAAATGCCTCAGCAATTTAACACCAAATATACTAAAATTGCATAAATTAGAGTTTGAATTTTAGGATCTTACAGTAAGATTCTAAAATCATGTGCTTTGTCAATGCTTAAAGCTCATAGATTATTTAGACATTTACACTATTTTTCGTCACTTTTCTACTTGATTAATTGATAATTAGCAACTACTTATTTTTGACTAGTTAGTCACAATTATGTGGCTTTATTACGCCACATCATATTTAAGCAACCCACACTTTCATACTTTTCCCTAAATGATAGTTGATTGCAACATAAAAAACTATTTTTAATCAACCTACAACCTAGGTGAGTTCAAAATTCAAATGAGGAAAAACGTAATGAAATAGTTGCTTATTTAACAGAATATTAAGAACCCAATAAGCAAGTTACATTGGAAGTCTATTAGATTACTCAAGAACAAAAGGGTGAAAAAGTAGTTATCGCAGGTTTTGCTGTCTTTTCTTTAACAAAAAAGTGAAGCTGGTGAGTCAAGTTGAGCATAGACAAAAAAATGAACAAGAACATTAAATAGCAAGAATATTGAGAATTTCAAAATTCAAAATAGGGTGGCCAAGTTTACATATCAAAGTCAAATTTTAACAATAGTATAGATAAATAAGGTATAGCAAGCTCCAACTTTGAAGTTCACCCCTGGTATATGAAAAAAAAAGGAAAAAAAAAATAGATGGTTGTGCACAATTTTGTGTAGACCAAAGCCAAAATTGATATATGTTTACCCATGAAGCAAGTTACATAGTTCTGTTAAGAGGCAAGGTTGGGGCCCAGGTGGACACAGACTAAGCCATCAAAGTATCTCCACTGGTCACAGGCTAATCGCTCCAACTTCATACAGTTTTCTAACGTACAAAATTTACAAGACCAAGTGTTGTGTTTGGTAGTAACATCTTTTTGCTGTTGTGTGCCACACAATTCACATATAGGCGCTAATGAATGCATTATTCCAGCACCATTTACATGCATTAGAAAAGTGTTAGTTATACTCTTTAGAAGGAATAAAAATCACATCACTATTTCAAGAACACAATAATAAGCCCTCACTTAATATACTTTGTAACAACACAAAAATGAATATGAAAAAAAATAATTCTCATATGAACGATAAATGTATAGTTGAATGATTACTTTATTTAACAAAGTGCACATGAGACACTCGCACATTGCAGGTTCTTCAGAATGAAGTGTTCTATTAACAACAGATAGTGACCCAGATGAACATCATAAATCTGCAGAACTAGATCCTGCTTGATAATTTGATTGAGAACGTGAAACACTTTGTAATCCAAAACTTCTTCGTTAAGACCCAGTCTGATGTTGATTGGACATCCATTTTTTGGTGTATCCATTGTCAAATCAACAAATTTAGGGTTACTAGATGAGTGAACTTGTAAACTTGAATCCTTGTCACGACTTCTTTTTCGAGATGTCGGATCCAAAGATAGAGTAGAATTGTCTGTTGGTCTCGAGCTTCCTACACCTTTCCACTTATTTTTAGGGTTTTCAGCAGATTCGCTGTTATCATCTACGTGATCTGATTTATCACAAGATTGAGAACTACACCATATGTCATCCTGTAATCTCCTTTCTGCAGCCATCACAACTGCTTGTGTTGGAGTAAGTGACTTCATTATAACATTATTGCCACCAATACGATTTGGTCCAAATTGAAGAAGAGATCCCAACTGTGATCTCTTTTATGCAGCTTTGAGTGTAGTATTACGTAGTGATGAGATTGGAGGTTGACGAGAAATCAACTGTTGTTTCTTTAGCAGAACCAGTTATCTCCTTAGAAACCAACTGTTGTTTTTGAGTTTCGAAAACTGTTTCAAAATAAATTTATGCCACCAAAGATATTACTAAGTTGAGTCACGGACTAGGTCGCTCTCTAAGACATTTCATACACTGCCCAAATTGTGCAAGGCAGACTATCAACCACGAAGTCCCCTGGACAAAACAACCCAGAAAAACTGTATCGGAGTTCTACTGCACCGTAGAAAATCATTCTAGAGTTACACCCTTAATATGGCGATTAAAGTCGTTCTCAATATGACGATTACAGCCACTTGCGATATGGTACTATGACCACTCATAAATCAAAAAGCCTACGGTACAAAAAACCGCTCTATAAAACTACGGCACAAAAACCTCTCTAAAAGACTACGACGCTCATAATGGTATTAGAACCACTAAAAATCGACGGGAATACGGCATTAAAGCTGCTCTAAAAGGATAGTCATATTAGAACCACTCAAAATTCGACGGAAATACGGCATAACAACCGCTCTAAAAATTGAAGGGACTACGGTACAAAACCGCTCTAAAATATTGAAGGGATTACGGTACAAACCCGCTCTAAAATATCGAAGGGACAGAAAGAAATGGGAGAAGTGGATCGGAAATATATCGAGCAGAATAGAAAAGGGAGAATAGAGAAAGTTAGGAAATGCATCCAACTTTGGTTTACTTTTCACAAAAGTTTGAAACTCATTATATAGTGATCGAAATAAACTCAAATATGTTTTCTATCCAATGTGGGACTTTAGTATTTATAGAGTTGTAAACTTCGCAATATATGATATTTGTCCGATATGGGGCTTCAATAATTTTTAAATTTACACACTAACATACTCTATGTTACAACTGAAGGTGCGAACACGAGAAGGGGGTTGAATTGTGTTTGCACAAAGTTGATACCTTTTTGATAATTTATAAATAATTAAAAATTAGTTTGGATTTGGTTACTTACTTGGAGTAGAAGCAATCGAATTTAGAGGCAGCAATCAATGAAAGCATAAATAATTTGACGCGTAGAATTATCCTGGTTCACCACTAACTTGGCTACATCCAGTGCCCTCATTCAGAAGGCTTTAATCCACTAATTCAAAAACCTTGAATTACAAAGCACCTGACCCTCCAAGCCAGTCTTCCCAAATAGCCTGACAACCCCAGACTTTTGAGGAACTAACCACCTTGACCCTACAAGCCAAGTCTTCTCCTAACAACCTGACGACCCCAGATTGAAGAAGGAACTAAACCACTATCGGGTTGGATACAAGAGATTGAAACTTGAGTAGTTGCTTCTAACAAAGCTGATAATAACAATAACTCTCACACTTTAAGAAAAGAACACTCAAAAGATATTTCTAACTTGAACAAGTGTTTCTCTCTTTGAACTCTAAGATGAATTTGGAATCTTGAGCTTGAGTTCTTCTACTTTTTGATTTTGATGCTTTTCTCCTTCAGCCTTGAGTGTCTATTTATAGTGAAAAATTGGGCTTCAACTTAGTCCTTATTTAATTCTGAATTGTATCTTGTTTAGATTGAGTTTGCAAATTCTTCAAATTGATTCTCTTCCTATTTTGTGTAGATTGACTTTGTAAATTCTTCAGAATGATTCTGTTCCAATTTTGTGTAGATTGACTTTGTAAATTCTTCATATCAAATATTCTTCAAATCTTCTTCAAATCTTCATTAAATGTTGATCAAATATTCTTCAAATCTTCATTAAATGTTAATCAAATCTTCTTCAAATCTTCACTAAATCTTCTTCAAATCTTAATCAAATCTTCTTCAAATATTTTTCAAATCTTCTTCAAATCTTCTTCAAATATTCTTCAAATCTTCTTCAAATATTTTTCAAATCTTCTTCAAATCTTCTTCAAATATTCTTCAAATCTTCTTCAAATATTCTTCAAATCTTCTTCCAATATTTTTCAAATCTTCTTCAAATATAAATATGAATCAAATCTTATTTTAGATTTTGTCATCCATTATAAATTTGAATCAAATCTTATTTTAGATTTTCTTCAATTATAAATTTGAATCAAATCTTATTTAAGATTTTCTTCAATTATAAATTTGAATCAAATCTTATTTTAGATTTTCATCAATTATAATTTTGAATCAAATCTTATTTAAGATTTTTCTTCAATTATAAATTTGAATCAAATCTTATTTTAGATTTTCTTCAAAAACATTAATCTTCTTTCATACTCTTTGAAGTCAAATATATTGTTCTCATAAAATACTTTTGTTAACATCAAAACTCTAAATGTAAAACCAACTTGGTTCCAACAACCATGACTAGTGTTTCAATTTGATTGCTTAGAACATCTGCAACATAAACAATTTTATCTTTTGGTACCCAAATTTGGTTGGGTCCTGGTTTGTTAGATCTTAAAGATTTCTTGTCTTTCCATGTGGTTAGCATAGGACAAGATATTTTATTGTGACCTTTCTTATAGCAAATAATAAATAAATTATTAGAGGGAATAATCTTAGATTCAATTACTTTTTCTTGAAATCCTATTCCTCTTTTACCATTCCTACTAACCCCATAAATCATAGATGCATACTTGCTTCTTTCCATACCATTATCAATAAAATCTTGAAATACTTCTTCATGCTTATCAGAGTTACATGTGGTATTTTCAATTGATGTTGAACTATAATTACTTTTCAGAGTTAGATTTTCAGCCTTATGTTCAGCAATATCAGTTTTCAGATTTGAATGTTCTGTTTTAAGTTCAATAATATCAGCTTTTAAATTTGTATTTTCTATTTTAAATTCAGTACTTTGATTCTTTAAAACATTAACATTTTCAATTAGATTGATATTTTCTTTCCTAAGTGTTTTTAGTTTTAGAGACAATTTGTGATTAATATTTAAAAAATAGTTTATAGCAATAATTAAATCAGATCGAGTAAATTCAGAAAATACCTCACTTTCTTCATCTGTTGATTCATCTTCAGAGTCAGAATCTGTGTTGGATCTAGAGGTAGAGTTGGTATGAGCCATCATACCCAAATCTACTTGTTCATCATCAGAGGATTCCTCAGAATCATCCCATGTAGCCATCAAACTCTTCTTCTTGGGTCTGGAATCTTTCCTTTTTCCTTTCTCCATATTTGGACATTCTGACTTGATATGTCCAGGTTCATTGCATCCATAGCAGATAATGCTTTTATCATCATTTCCTTTGTTGGATTGCTTGAAATATCGTTGGGGAAATTTCTTCTTTCTGTTGTGCCACATCTTTCGAACTTTTCTGGTTATGAAAGCAATCTCCTCTTCCTCTGAGTTCAGATTCTGATTATCTGAATCACTATCCTCTAAATCTGATGTTGCCTTTAGAACCTTCTTCTGCTTAGATTTCAAGGCCAGAGTCTTGTTCTTCTTCTTGGGCTCATCTTCTTCAAGCTCAATTTCATGTGATCTGAGAGAGCTGATTAATTCTTCCAGCTTTAGAGTATTCAGATCTTTTGCTTCCTGAATGGCAGTGATCTTAGGTCTCCACTTACTTGTCAGACTCCTAAGAATTTTCTTCACATGATCAGCAGTAGTATAACTCTTCTCAAGTACCTTTAATCCTGATACCAGGGTCTGGAATCTGGAAAACATTGCTTCAATGTCTTCATCTTCTTCCATCTTGAACAACTCATACTTTTTGACTATGAGGTTGGCCTTTGCTTCTTGAACTTGCTTGCTTCCTTCATAGGTTAGAATCAAACTATCATAAATACTTTTTGCTGTCTCTTTGTTGGTGCACTTGTCAAACTCCTTGAAGGTGACTGCATTTATCATGAATGTTCTGGACTTATGATGCATCTTGTACATCTTCTTCTGATCAGCATTCATCTCCTTTCTTGGAATTTCAATACCATCTTTATTCTTCGGAGCAATATAACCATCTTCCACCAAGTCCCAAAGTTCAGGATGTTGTGAAATATAGAAACTTCTCAGCCTGTCTTTCCAATACTCAAAACGTTCTCCATCAAACAGAGGTGGTCTGTTGATATTTCCTCCAACAGCTTCTTCACTGAATCCTGACATATTGAACCCTTGGATCTTTTCTCAAACACTGTAAAGTGCTCAGCCTTGAGACCGAGCTCTGATGCCAATTGAAGGTGCGAACACGAGAAGGGGGGGTTGAATTGTGTTTGCACAAAGTTGATACCTTTTTAATAATTTATAAATAATTAAAAATTAGTTTGAATTTGGTTACTTACTTGGAGTAGAAGCAATCGAATTTAGAAGCAGCAAGCAATGAAAGCATAAATAATTTGACGCGTAGAATTATCCTGGTTCACCACTAACTTGGCTACATCCAGTCCCCTCATTCAGAAGGCTTTAATCCACTAATTCAAAAACCTTGAATTACAAAGCACCTGACCCTCCAAGTCAGTCTTCCCAAACAGCCTGACAATCCCAAACTTTTGAGGAACTAACCACCTTGACCCTACAAGCCAAGTCTTCTCCTAACAACCTGACGACCCCAGATTGAAGAAGGAACTAAACCACTATCGGGTTGGATACAAGAGATTGAAACTTGAGTAGTTGCTTCTAACAAAGCTGATAATAACAATAACTCTCACACTTTAAGAAAAGAACACTCAAAAGATATTTCTAACTTGAACAAGTGTTTCTCTCTTTGAACTCTAAGATGAATTGAGAAATTTTGAGCTTAAGTTCTTCTACTTTTTGATGCTTTTCTCCTTCAGCCTTGAGTGTCTATTTATAGTGAAAAATTGGGCTTCAACTTAGTCCTTATTTAATTCTGAATTGTATCTTGTTTAGATTGAGTTTGCAAATTCTTCAAATTGATTATGTTCCTATTTTGTGTAGATTGACTTTGTAAATTCTTCAGAATGATTCTGTTCCAATTTTGTGTAGATTGACTTTGTAAATTCTTCATATCAAATATTCTTCAAATCTTCTTCAAATCTTCATTAAATGTTGATCAAATCTTCTTCAAATCTTCTTCAAATATTCTTCAAATCTTCTTCAAATATTTTTCAAATCTTCTTCAAATCTTCTTCAAATATTCTTCAAATCTTCTTCAAATCTTCTTCAAATATTTTTCAAATCTTCTTCAAATATAAATATGAATCAAATCTTATTTTAGATTTTTCATCCATTATAAATTTGAATCAAATCTTATTTTAGATTTTCTTCAATTATAAATTTGAATCAAATCTTATTTAAGATTTTCTTCAATTATAAATTTGAATCAAATCTTATTTTAGATTTTCATCAATTATAATTTTGAATCAAATCTTATTTAAGATTTTTCTTCAATTATAAATTTGAATCAAATCTTATTTTAGATTTTCTTCAAAAACATTAATCTTCTTTCATACTCTTTGAAGTCAAATATATTGTTCTCATAAAATACTTTTGTTAACATCAAAACTCTATGTGTAAAACCAACTTGGTTCCAACAACAACAAATTCCCACTTACATTTAAAAAGTGTTTCTGAAATAGTGTCAAATGCTTCTATAAGACCGTGCATAAATAGAGGTGTCTCTTAACTTGAACCTTTGCATAGTAAGTAAGATTCAGATTCAACAAGAGTGACTCGTAGTCTTGAACTCTATCTCTTACATCAAACCCACACACAACATTTTCATAGAGTGTATTCTTAATAGCTCGTGCATTAATGACCCTGCACGTCTATCCCAATATAGTGAACGCTCTAGGAACTATGCCTCAATGTTTCATAGGAAGTGACCCCACTTCTATATTCACATAGGTGAGTTTATGAAGAGTACACCTGTAGCTAGGTACTCCACTCCACATAGAGTATAGATCTCATTAAGAGTTTCTATTACCTCATCCTATCATCGCTTCAGGAATCATGCTTCTTTGATTTATAATAGCACGTTCATCTCATATCACTTCACGATTTGTTATTATCCAGTAACCTAATTCTTGGGATCTCCAGTCTTTTAGGTCAATTTACCATCATGAGTGACTCTATAGACATTAGTCCCATCCTTTTGGATGTATTTAAGACTTTCTCTCAAGCTAACCAATTGCAAAAGATCTACTATGTTCTCATCACTACGTACATGATCCACTATAACAGCTCTTTTAGAAAGTAACTATCTAACAATGTTGTGCTTACGACATATATTTCATCTCTTACCGTTGTAATAACGATTCTCAATCTTTGCAATAGCCTAGGTACTATCGCAGTGGATTAACACAACTGACATAGGTTTATCCCATAAAGGGATCACAACTAGCAAACATCTCAACGGACTCGCTTCTTCACTAGCAGTAGTTAGTGCTATCATTTCAGACTCTATAGTGGATTGAGCTAGTATCGTCTGTTTCTTCGATTTCGAAGATATAGCACCATCGACTATACTAAAAATATAGCCATTCGTTGCTTTGGAGTCATCTGATAATGTAATCCGAGACTTATGGTCCTTTTTATGTATCTTATGACTCTTTTGATAGCGTGCCAATGCTCCATACTAGGTCTATTGGTAAACCTGCACAATAGTCCCACGATGTAGACAGTGTCGAGTCTAGTACAGATAGTGGCATATCTGAGGCTGCCAATGATGCTCGCATATTTAGTTTGTCTAACACCTACACCAATGTTCTTGAAAAGTTTCATACTTGGATCATATGGTGTGCAAGCAGGTTTACAGTCAAAGTATTTTTATTTCTTTACGATCTTTCCAACATAGTGAGATTGATACAAAGAAATTTCCTTTTCTGACCTAGTAATCTTTATTCCGAGGATTACACTCGCTTCTCCGAGGTCATTCATATCAAAGTTGTTACACAACAATGATTTTACAATATATACAACATGAATGTTTGAACCAAATATGAGTAGGTGATCTACATAGAGACATATGATAGTGCAAATGTTATTTTCATATTTGTAATAAATACATTTGCCACTTTCATTCACATTAAACTCATTCGATATAATCAGGTTATCAAACTTTTCATGTCATTGCTTAGGATCTTGTTTAAGACCATATAGAGATTTATCTAACTTACAGAACTTGTTTTCTTGTCCATGAATCACAAAACCTTTAAGTTGTTCCATATAGATTTCTTCTTCCAAGTCACCATTTAAAAAAGTTGTTTTGACATCCATTTGGTGTATCGCCAAGTTATAAATAAGTGCTAGTGAAATGAGTAACGTAATGGATGTTATTCTAGTTATCGGTGAGAAAGTGTCAAAGAATTCTATATTTTCTCTTTGTCTAAAACCTTTGGCTACAAGGTGAGCCTTGTATTTATCGATAGTTCCATTGGGTTTTAGTTTCTTTTTCCATATTCATTTACAACTTATCGGTTTGCAACCAGGAGACAAGTCTACTAAATGTTAAGTCTTGTTAGACTCTAGAAATCCATCTCATCGTTTATAGCTTCTTGCCATAAATCTGCATCCAAAGATGACAAAGCTTCTTCAAGATTTGCAGGATCCTCTTCTAAGGTATAAGTCGTATAATATGGTCCATAATCTTTAGCAACTCTGACTCTCTTACTTCTTCGAGTTTTTTTTTTTATTTCACCTTGTTTGTTGATTTCAGTGCTCGTTGTCACAAGAACGTAACTTGGTTCGCTACCCCCACTTTTTCTCAATTTGAAAGGGAATTTGTTTTCATAAAAGTCAACATCATTTGACTCTATGATCACTTTTGCAGGTAAGCTATAAAACCTATACACTTTTTTGTTTACTGCATACCCAATGAAATACATTCATAGGTTCTATTGGCAAGTTTTACTCGCTTGGGATTGGGGATTCTAAGATAAGCCAATGGCGAGTTTTACTCGCTTGGGATCAGGGATTCTAACATAAGCCAGACAACCCCAAATTCAAATATAAGACAAGTTCGGTTGTCTTTTCTTCAAAATCTCATAAGGAGATGTGTTTGTTTTTAGATTTAGGAACTCTATTCAACATAGCAAACAAACAATATAATTTCCCCCCACCAATGAGATGCAACACCGGAGTTAAGCATACTAGCAGCAACTAGTTCAGTAAAAGTTCTATTCTTACTTTCAACTTTACCATTCATTTCAGGCAAATATGGTGCAGTTGTTTCATATATAATTCCATGCAATTTACAAATTTCATTAAACGAACTAAAAACATACTCGATACATCTTAATGTTTCTACTAAATTGATTTTCAATTTCAATTACAAATATCTTAAACATGTCAAACGCTTCACTTTTATTGTTCATTAGATATATGAAAGTATAGTAAAAAAAATCACCAATAAAAGTGATAAAATAACGTTTTCCATTTCTTGTTAACGTCCCATCAAGCTCACATATATATTAAATTTGAAGACTCAGATTTTTGAACTACTGTTTTGTGTGAACTCTTTGTTATTTTAGCTTGACTATTAAAATCACATTTTTCAAAATTATTTAAACATAACTTTGGAATTAAACCTAAGTTACTTAAGTTTGAAATCTTTGTCTAGCATGCCAAATATTAAAATCACACATGGAAATACAAGGGACAAATTTGCCCCTATGTCGTATTCAGAAGAAAACCATAAACAAAAAAAAACCATAAATAATATATTTTTTCTTTATCTCTGAGACTTTCTAGAGAAAATTATTTTGTTTTATGCCCGAGAGAATTTTTGAAATCCTTCCAAGCAATGGCAGTTTGTCAATAATAACAATAATTTGAAAATTTTCATCTAAAGTCGTATCTTAAGATATGATCTCATGAGCTATCTTTTGAATTTCACGGGAGTAAGCCTCCACAAATGGGTCATCAGTCCTCTAATACTCTAGGTAGGTGCTCACAACATACTTTTTAGCCTCAGCTTTCTCGGTATCATTTTTCTTCTTCAGAGCATCCCAAACATCTCTAGCAGTATGCTGGAACTATAGTAGTCATACAGATCATCAGCAAGTCCATAGGGTTAATTTTTCAACTTTCGTATCTTCTTGTTTGCTTCAAATTGAAACATTTTATTGAAATCAGTGGCAACATAACGAAGATATTACCGACAAACTGTATCGGAGTTCTACTGCACCGCAGAAATTCGTTCTAGAATTATGCCCTCAATATAGCGGTTAAAACCACTCTTAATATGAAGATTAAAGAAAAAAATAGGTCTAAAAAACTACGGCACAAAAACCGCTCATAGTGGTACTAGAACCACTAAAAAATCGATGGAACTATGACATAAAAACCAAACCGTTCTGAGAGGATAGTGGTATTAGGACCACTCAAAAATCGACAGAACTACGACATAACAACCACTCTAAAATAGAAAGTTATGAAACTCATTATATACTGATGGAGCAAACTCACATATGTTTTTTTATCCAATGTGGGACTTTAGGTTTTATAGAGTTGAAAATTACATAATATATGATATTTGTCCGATGTGAGACTTCAACAATTTTTAAATTTATACACTAACATACTCTATGTTCCAACATCAACTCTTCACATTCATGTGCATGATTAGTGAAATGGATAGAGGAACAACAAATAAGCAAATCTAATAACATGCTATGAAAGGAAAACACAGTTTTCTACTTTCCGGCTGTAAACAATTATTTAGAACAATCATAAGCAATGGTATCACTTTTCAATATTTTAATTATATTTTTCATTTTAAAATTTGTTAAATTTTTAATTTTTAATTTATTTTATTTATAAATTAAAATATATAAAATTAAAATTTAAAATATTTATATATTTTATCCAACATTAATTTAAAATATTTATAAAAAATATTTAAAATTTATTTTATTTTTATTATATAAATAAAAAAATAAAAAAATCAATTACAATAGTAATGACATATTAACTATTTTATCTAAGTCATGTCATTAATGAGAGTGCTACATAATAAAAAAAAATGGTGGAGACCAAAAAAATACAAAGAATTTGGTAATAGGGGGACCTAAAAGCTAGTTTGGTAATAGTG
>JBBPBP010009777.1:41757581-41767608 GCA_037974735.1 Cicer chorassanicum
AATAATAATAATAATAATAATAATAATAATAATAATAATAATAATAATAATAATAGTGAAATGTGTGTTAAAGCAAATTGGAAGTTGAATAATAAGGAGAATTGAAGAGGAAAAACCTTTTAGATGTGCCACATGAGATTTTTGGTTGAGGTGAAAATATTTGAATGAAATGGCACAATATTAGATGATATTTATGTAGGAGTCTATTTAAAAAAAAAAGAATTTTCCAACTATATCTACTTCTTTGAAAATAATTGGATTGCAAGGCACTAATCATAGATTGTTTGAAGATGTATTGTATATGTAAAAAAAAATAATTATATATTGATTGTACTTTAATTTGTAACTCATGACACATTAATAATTATACATAATATTAGTTGCTTAATAATAATAATAGTAATAATAATAATAATAAAATATGTGTTAAAGCAAAATGGAAGTTGAACAATAAGGAGAATTGAAGAGGAAAAACCTTTTAGATGTGCCACATAGGATTTTTTGTTGAGGTGGCAATATTTGAATGAAATCTCACAGTATTAGAATATATAACAAATCTAAACATTAAAAAAATATTATTTGATATTCTATCACAAAATTTATTTCAAATATATATATACAGAGGATACATCAAATTATCCCGATATAATGTTACACTGTTCAATAATATTTTAATGAATATAAATTTTACAAAATCTACCGTTGAATTGAAAACTAATATCATATAGATCATTAATGTAAAATTTTGCAAAAATATAAAATTATTTGATTGATTATTGAGACTCAAAAAGATCAATAACATTTAATAAAAACATGTAAGACGTTAATTTTGATATATCTCAATAATATATAAAATAATTTTAAGATTTGTACAAATTAAATTTTACATAAATGATCTATATAATATTAATTTTCAACTCAACTATAGATTTTGTAATATATATATATATATATATATATATATATATATAGCTGTCTTTTAATAAATTACAACATGTTTACATATATATAAATTATGTGCAACATTCCAATTAATTTTTTATTACAAATTGATGTCCTAAACTATAAGTTGTTAACAAAACAGTTGATCACAATTTCCTTTTATGCTTCCTTGAATGTTGACATAGTCCCTCCAAATTTTTACTTTTATCTCAACGTGTGTAATTCGTGCGTCGCAAAGAGTTAAATTACAATTTTGATAAATATATTGTTATATTAATTTATATATATCAATTTTTATAAATTTTATTGGCATCGTACATAATTTGAATTTTATAATCAATTCAATCTCATACACGAAAAATCAACACTTTATTATAAAAAAAATCTAACCGTAAAATAAATTTAGTCTACGTGTTTACAAATTGTTGAAAATTTCGTTGTACATAACATTTGTGGGGTCGGTATATGGTTTTCATTATCTTCTAAAATAAGAATTTCCAATCATTTCCTAGACATTACTCGTGAAATAGAAAATTTCGTTTTACATATAACATTTTTGGGGTCGGTATATGGTTTTCTTTATCATCTAAAATAAGAATCTTCAATCATTTCTTAGACTTTACTCGTGAAATAGCGACGTAAAATTAACCATGAGTAAATAGATGTTGCTTTAAATATAAACCAACTTGAGAAAGAGATTGACCTTGAATTTATTTCATTGCAATAAATACACAACGACAATGACAATGTGACCTTGACTCATAAATTTATGTTCATTGCAACACACAACAACAATGGAAATTCTGAAATTTAAATGGGAAACCTGCCTCAAATAGAACCAAATTCATGTTTGGTATATAAATCTTATCATGTTTGTGCAGAGGGCCTCAAATATATAACAAAAGTCTTATGTTTGTATAAAACTTGATTCTCACTCCTTCTCAATTTTGACATTTTTCACATTCTTTGAATTGGTTCCATCATTGTTATTAGCGACTTCCATGAATCCCCTTTTAAGAGGGCTGCAATCATCAGAATCACGTTCAACTGGTACTGGTCCAGGGACAGAGTTTGGGACTTGATATTTCTCATCAGTAACTTCTTCAAACTTATTTATCAAATCATTGGTTACACCACTTTCTATGTCGTTATCAAGTCCAGCAGCAACCGTAATCACGAATTGCAAAAATCAGAAACTAATAAATATTGATTTAGATAAGTAAAATAATTTACAAAAGGTAAAAGAATATAAACTTTTTCAACAACAACAAATCTAAATTTTTTGATAATATCAAAGTCACCACAAAGTTTTTTGACTCGAAATGATTTTTCAAAATTTGAGTTCACATCATTTTTGGCATCTATCTTAAATAGCAACTGTTTTTCAACCAAATCTCGAATTTCTTTTGGCACAGTGTCAGATGGTGATCCTAATATTCACATTGTTGTTAAAAACATTAATCTAGATCATCAAAATAAACATAACCAGAACACATCAATAACAAAGGTTGAAGATACAACACAAACCATGTCCTGCAAAAGAAGTATAAATTATAAATAAAATATATGATTAAAAAAACTAAATGAAGTGTAATAGATATGACATTAAAATTGTGAAAATTACATTTTGACGATCCTTAAGTTCCTCTATAGTCATACGTTGGAAAATACTTAAAAAAAATTCTTCTAATTTCAAATGAGAAGTATCGTTCCTATGAGTCAATGGTTGAGTTGGCGAGCCAAAGTTATTCGAGTGTCTGATGATGTAGTATAAAGTTAGTATTCCAATAAAAAATAAAATAAACAAATTGAATAAGTTAGTTGGTAGTACTTCTAATTTACTTTTAACCTTACTTGAGTTTGAAAGAAACTGACTCAGGAATTTCAAGGTTGAAAAGCTTAGTACAATTCATTGCGTTTTGTAGTTGGCTTTTAGCATTAAACATCTTCACTTTTAGAAACTGAGAAAGTACAACAACATTTTGATTATAACCGGATTGCAAATATGCATTCAGGTCATCAACATAGGGTCCAAACAGTGCACATTCAATCCTTATACTACATAAAGAAAATGAAATTAGTTAATAATTAATAGAGAAAGTTATTAAACACTGAAAAATTTTATAGAGTATAAAAAGCCTCACCCATCTAACTCTATCTCAATAACTTTAAATTTTAGACTAACACCATTCCTTTCATAAACTTTGTCTTGTCCCACTCCAACTAAAACTCCCATGGCATCTATTTAAAAAAAAAAGTAATGATTAAACTTTGAATAACTAAAATAAAAAAACAGTGACAAATTGAAATAAATTTACCAATCAAGTAATTCATGTCAACATTTCGAATTTCTGAGAATGAAATGAATGAGTACGGAGAGGCTGTGACCAAACTGGTTTCTAATTCTTGGACCATTGTACCATTTTGCCAATTCAATTTGAATTTTTGTTCAGTTGTTCTATATGCTCCAGAGTTAGATGCAACACCAAAAGAACGAAAGTTCTACACAACTCCCTCACGAATATTAGTCTCAAATCGAGAAATAAGAGTTTTTCGCATTGTTGCTTGAATTTTGTCACCCTAAAAATATGAAACACAAATTTGTTAAATTAATAACATAAAAAAAATAAGTTTATGTATAATTTAAAACTTTGAATTCATAAAAGAAAGAATTAAACCTTGTCATCCATCAAAACCATTTCCATCGCATAAAATTTATGTTTGACATTCAGATCAGACAAAAATCACAGTCGCACAACTCTAACAACCAAATTCCATGACTCCTTTTTTGGAGAAATTGAAGCAACAAAATCTGGTTTTTTTCCAGACATCGCAGAAAGATAAACACAAAAATGAATAAGGAATCTTTGGTAAAGGAAAATTAAAAGGGAGTTGTGTATAGATGAGATAATATGAATGATATTTAAAAGGGAGGCGCCAAAAATGGGAGATTATTGAGGAGAGATAATTAACAGAGGATGATGAAAGAAGAAGAAAAAGTTAACAGAAGACGGCGAAAGAAGAAGAAAAGTCGGAAGGCACAAAAATAATTCGTAAAATAAAATAAATTTTTTAATTAAATTTATGTAATCTTTAGTTAGAATTTGAAGCGATGGTTGCTAAAGTAGTGTTTGAAAAAAGCTGTCAAATCGTTGTGTAATTGATTGTATTTTCTTTTTAATTCAAAAATAAATTTTCAACTCACAATAAAAAAGTGTTCTTTTTTGTCTCAATAAATTGACACCTCAAAAAACTGTCAAATCTTGATGTAATGGAAGTTTTATTTTTTTCTTTCAAAATTATTTCTATTAATAGAAACATTATATTTGCCAAAACACTCTAATTAAGTGACAATTTTCAAATTTGGCAAAATATCATCTTTGGTTTATTCTACTGTATAGATCATATTCATTTGACTCGTGCAAATGATAGGTGAGAGATTTAGTGTGCCAACCTAATTAGATATCTTTTAGTTCGATCAAATATACTATTCTACTTCTTTAAACAATCTCTACAATTACTGCCTTGCAACTCAATTATTTTCAAAGAAGTAGATATAGTTGGAAAATTCTTTTTTTTTTTTTGCACAAATAGCTTTTGAGTAAGTGGTATTTTGTAACATATTATACCTATTTGCCCAGTTTTATCAAAACCTTGATTGTTGTTAGTTAGAGTATTGTTTTTGCAGACATATTTGATCTTATCTACAATATGAAAATATATTGGCTCCACAAAAGACAAAGAAGATTGTCCATATTCAGCTTTATATGAGTGTTATTATTGTGTCTTCGGGAGAAAACTATTTACCATTTATAGAATAAAGAATAATGTTTAATATTTAGATTAAAATTTTATTTGTTGTTTTTTTACAGAGATGTTTTTTGTTGTCAATTTTTTTTAAAATACTATAAATTTGAAGTTTCTACATCTGTTTTACTTCTACTCAATCGTACATATATATATATATTAAAATAGACTCCCACATAAACATCATCTAATATTGTGACATTTCATTCAAATATTGCCACCTCAACAAAAAATCCTATGTGGCACTTCTAAAAGGTTTTTCCTCTTCAATTCTCCTTATTGTTCAACTTCCATTTTGCTTTAACACATATTTTATTATTATTATTATTACTATTATTATTATTAAGCAACTAATATTATGTATAATTATTAATGTGTCATGAGTTACAAATTAAAGTACAATCAATATATAATTATTTTATTTTACATATACAATGCTTCTTCAAACAATATATGATTAGTGCCTTGCAAACCAATTATTTTCAAAGAAGTAGATATAGTTGGAAAATTCTTTTTTTTTTTTAAATAGACTCCTACATAAATATCATCTAATATTGTGCCATTTCATTCAAATATTTTCACCTCAACCAAAAATCTCATGTGGTACATTTAAAAGATTTTTCCTCTTCAATTCTCCTTATTATTCAACTTCCAATTTGCTTTAACACACATTTCACTATTATTATTATTATTATTATTATTATTATTTAGCATCTAATATTATGTATAACTATTAATGTGTCATGAGTTACAAATATACTATTCTACTTCTTTAAACAATCTCTACAATTACTGCCTTGCAACTCAATTATTTACAACGAAGTAGATATAGTTGGAAAATTCTTTTTTTTTTTTGCACAAATAGCTTTTGAGTAAGTGGTATTTTGTAACATATTATACCTATTTGCTCAGTTTTCTCAAAACCTTGATTGTTGTTAGTTAGAGTATTGTTTTTGCAGACATATTTGATCATATCTACGACATGAAAATATATTGGCTCCTCAAAAGACAAAGAAGATTGTCCATATTCAGCTTTATATGAGTGTTTTTATTGTGTCTTCGGGAGAAAACTATTTACCATTTGTAGAATAAAGAATAATGTTTAATATTTAGATAAAAAATTTATTTGTTGTTTTTTTACAGAGATTTTTTTTGTTGTCAAATTTTTTTAAAATACTATAAATTTGAAGTTTCTACATCTGTTTTACTTCTACTCAATCGTACATATGAGTTGTTTGTGAAAATTCTCAAGTCATGTTGTATAGAAGTCTCATACTCAAAATATTGGAATTTAGATGTGTCATTTCTTTGACAGGATTAGAATGAAATGAATACCAAATGACAAAATCATTTTTAAATTTTTCTAACAATATTTTGACTATAAATTTAGATTTGACAACATAAAAAAAGAGCATGACTAATCTTATTTTGCGGTAGATAATTACATATATTAATATTTATTAAAATACTTTTTAGATTTTTACCTCTAAATATAATTTATGAATTTTGTTTGTAGGATGATCTTCACTATGGATTTTTAATACTAAATATATGAATTAGTTGCAATTACGTTCTGCAAAACATTTTACATATTCTCAAATGTGTGTTTGTCATTCATATATAATAATTACTCAAATAAACTTACTTTAAAAAATACTCTACAAACAAAATGAGTAAATTATATTATTTTTGAAATTTTAAAATCTTATTCACAATACTACTAATATGTTAAAGTCTATATATCCCGCGCAACGCGCGGGTTATATTCTAGTAGTATATAATTTCAGAGGTGGCATTGATTGCAAGTAGCACCCAATGTGCCCGACAACAACAAAAAATTGGTTGACAATTTTGTTTACACAACTGATAAATTAAGTAAAATAAATTAAAAAATATATAGATAAAGAATATATAATTACCCTGAATTATAGGGTACAAGGAACAACTTATCCTTCTCTTTATTTCCCAATAGGATATCAACAACATATTTCTTTACATTAACTGGATCAAGTTTAAACATGGAAAGCTTATGCGGAGACAAGAATGAAAATCTATATGACAATTTGCGCATGCACACCAACTTCTCATACAAAAACTGTCAATGAAAATGCCAAATTAGATTAATTACCAATAAATTAAATTAATTACCAATAAACATACATATCAATTAAACATACCTTATCAAGGCCAACAAGATTTTTGGGCCATGCCACGTAACTACCTATTGCTTCTCTCAAATACTTGATATCTTTGTCGTTGTCCGGTATAGGCAACGGAGCATTTGGTTCAAAAGCAATCACGGGTGATACTTTGTCATGGCTGAGAGGGATCAAAGTGTTGTGTAATACTTGTTCCAAAGTATTGTACAATGTTCCTTTTCCAACCTTGCGATGAGCAGGGGAGGATAAATACATCACGCAAGTAGAGACACCCTAAATGAATGGTTAATACATAAGTATGTGAAACAATTAGGTTGAATGAATTTCTTATTTTATTAAATAATTAATTACCTCGGGAAGACTTTTAAGACCAATGTTGCAACTAGGGTTTTCACTCTCCATTTGTATTTCACGTTGGAGCTCTGGAAGTTGCTTTTCTTTATTCGCTTCACCAAGAATGCCACTTGCTCTGTTAGGATTTTCAGCTTCTCTAGTACTTCCTCATTAGATGGATTTGTGCGCTTCTCTTGTGAAAAATAGTTTTTTGGAGTTACGCCAAATCCTTTACCCCTCACACGGCCAGAATATTCAGGAACATTAAATACTTTACCAAGTACATCCTTGCAACTAACTTGTTTATTTTCCTCTTGATTTTCAGAACTTTGTTCTAGATTCTCCTAAAATACATGTAGGATTAAAAAGATAAGTTCAATATCATTTTTAAATTACAATATTAAAAAATATTAAAGTGATAATATACAAACACAAAGTTGTATCACTTTTTGAACATTTTCATTATCAACAATTCCATCTTTATTCAAACGAGCCTCCTTCCACAAAATATGACGACCCAATGGTTGATCGAATTGCGTCTCTTGTAGCTATTCATTAAGACATAAACAAAAGCTATTCGTTAAGATCATAAACAAAATATTAGTTAGAAACTATAGTTTATAATGTACCACATTATATAAAAGTGATGTTTACTTACAATTTTTTGCTCTAAACGTGCATACCCCATACGAGATTTTTTGTATGGATGCGTTGGATTTTTGGCCCTCTCGCGATTTTCTGTACTTATACTCTATATAAAAAAATTACAATCGTGTAAAAATTTAAAATACGATATGAATATTAATAATAAAACACAAATGCTAATAAATTCATCACTTACCACAAACGCGGGGTCTGCACCTTTAGCTACAAAAGCGCTCCATTCTTCATTTGATATATAGTGTTTATATATTTTTGGAGCTTCAACATTCACATTTCCATCACGATATCTTAAGTAGCAATTTGACAGATAAGATCTAAATCCCCTGTGTATTTTTCCGGCAACTCTAAGCACGTAATTTTTTCTCACCTCATCAACATCAAAAGCCAACTGCAAACCAAATAAATATATAGTTTGAGTAAAAGTATTTTAATGGAAAAAATTATAAGTAACAAAATGTGGAGTAAAAAAAATAACTGTATATCATTCCACAATATATCTTTTGCATCTTTTAAAGCTTTATCTTTCCAATCGTCAACTGTAATTGGGATATTTTGACGAACAACTGCACCAATATAACTTACCAGCATGGAACTTTTGGGCTCAATTGGCTGGCCATTTTCATTCATTCCTACCTAATAAACTCATAGAGTAAGTACAAGTTTTCAAAAAAGATAAAAAATAAACAGCAAAGAAAGTATAATATACTTCAAATTTAATGCCATTACTTCTTGCTTTGATGACCTTTTGCATAATGGTTGCACCACGTTTAACTTCGTTTTCATAAGTCTTAGTGTTGACAACTTCTTCATTTTTACGATCTAAATCATTGTTGAAATCCATTTATCTAAAACAAGTTCAACATGCAGTTCAGTATAACTTCAACAAGTTCAACATGCATTAGTCTAAGTACGTAGTAGTATAAGTTCAACTTGCAGTTTAGTGACAACAAAAAATTAATAAATACAATACCTGAAAAGTGCACAAAAATACGTAGGGTTCATAGGGTTACGGCTTCGCTTAAGAAGGAACAGCGAGAAGAATGCGCAGAAATACGACAATAGGGTTCCCAGAAATACGTAATGAGGGTTCGCAGAAATACGTAATGAGGGTTCGTATAAAGTACGTAATGAGGGTTCGTAGGGATAGTAACGAAGATGGAGATGATTCGCAATGGAGATGGTTCGCAATAGGGTTCGTAGGGATAGTAGGGCTCGCAATGAAAAGGAAGATGAAGAGGATGAGGTTTCGCAATGCCAAAAGTTCGTAGGGAAGATTACGTAATGAAGAGGAAACTGAAGTGGTTTACTATTATTAGGTTAGTTATAAAACCCTATTACAGTGCTTTTTTGAAAGAGCGTTGTAAAAGACCTCCTTATTTTATTTTTTAAAAGTCTATTACAACGCTTTTTTAGAAGCATTTTAAAGCGCTTGTCCAAAAGCCTGTAAACGACCTCCTTATTTTATTTTTTGTAAATCCTTTTACAACGCTTGTTTAAAAAGCGCTTTAAAAGACCTCATTATTTTATTATGTGCAAGCGCTATGTGACCCTTTTAGAGCACTTGTCCGAAAAACGCTTTAAAAGATCTTGTAAGACCCTAAATTTTAAACTCTAATTTATGCAATTTTAGTATATTTGGTGTTAAATTGTTGAGGCATTTACCCCAATTTTAATTCATTTTGTGAATTAAATACGAATAGCATATTTTATTAGAGTTTGTTTTATGTTCTTTAAATATACATACATACATATATATATATATATATATATATATATATATATATATGGATCCGGTGAGAATGATTTGGCGAGAAATGATTTATTTACGTTACGGAGAATTTATTACCGGACTGTTTTGTTAAAAATATCTTTGGTTGCTGAGATCTTACCTGTCAATTGAGTTGCGGCAAAGGGAGATATTTTTATCAAAATAGTTGAGATATATGTGTGTGTGAGAGTTTTAGATATTTTTGGTATAGGTTAATTTTAATATGTATTTATATATACTTGGTGAGAGAGTTAGTATATATATATATATATATATATATATATATATATATATATATATATATATATATATATATATATATATATATATATATGTGTGTGTGTGTGTGTGTGTT
>JBBPBP010009777.1:41768100-41791408 GCA_037974735.1 Cicer chorassanicum
ATATATATATATATATATATATATATATATATATATATATATATATATATATTTACTTAATGATTGTGGTGTCGAGAGTCAGAGTATGCTCATGCATTTCATAGTAGTGATAGTGGTGACCGGATGAGCCACGGGATGATTCCATGTGAATAGTTGGTTCATCTTATCCTTGCCGAGATTATCGCGTCAGTGATAGTGGTGACCGGATGGGCCACAGGATGATTCCATGTGAATTGCAGGTTCATCTTATCCGTACGGGGGATGATTCTATGTGAATTGTTGGTTCATCTAACCCTTACAGGGATTATCGCGTCGTGCTAATCTGTGAGAGATTGCACTTTAGTAAACCGTGCTAGCCTATGAGAGACTGCACCTCGGTAATTAGTACGGGCCTGTGAGAGACCGTACAATTATGATTTACGCCCCTTCGAGGAGGGTTTTGATGATATTCCAGAATCATGTGCATTGACATATACGCATTGCATTAGGGTGCTTGGCATGCGAGTCATGCGTGATATACTGTGACGGTTGTTTATGCGTACTTGATTGTGGTGAGGGATTTGGTTGTATTTGATGATGGTGATTAATTGATTGAGTGTTGAAAGTGTTAGAATGATTTTGAAATGTTTCGAAACTGAAAATCTGTCATTTTTACAGTTGTATTCGAATACAACAAGGTTGTAGTCGAATACAGTTGAATGGCTTTTGCCTCTGACTTGCATTTTCGAAAGTGTAGTCGGTTACACAAAGGTTGTAGTTGAATACAGTTGAATGGATTTTGTTACTGACTTTGCAATTGTATTCGAATACAAGGGGGTTGTAATCGAATACAAAATCTGCAGGATTTTTCATTATTTTCGCAAGTGTATTCGACTACATGGAGGCTGTAGTCGAATATAGTTGTGTTGGTTATGTTGTTTTTGCTATTTTTCTGCTGTTTTCGCATCTGTATTCGACTACAGATATGCTGTATTCGAATACAACAGTGCATTTTTTGTCTGAAACTTCATTGTTCAACATTGTTTATGCATGTTTAGCATATGCAAACCCATTCTAGATGCATGCTAAGTTGAAAAGTGATTTTGTGCATTTAAAAATTGAATGCTATGTGGTATTTGTTAATTTCACTTGGTGACCCTTTACAATTATTGTGGAAATCTGGGCTTTATCCTCAGATGAGAACTAGGGTCGATCTAAGGTGTGGCACAACGATGGGTTGGTTTTGTGACTGAAAGCTTTAGGGCTTGATGCCGCTCGTGGATTCTAAGTACCCAGTCACCCTCAGATAGATTAATGATCAGCTTAGGGTTCTATTTAAGAATTTTATTTATGTCATCTTTCTTATTTCAAGGTTGTTGTTGAAAAAGGAACTCATGTATTTGAAACGGATTATTTTAGTCGATGTATTTTATATTTGGATACTTTGGATTTTCGTTCCAAAAACTATTTCCGCTGTTTGTAATTAATTAGGACTTGGTCGTTTGTGTTACGACTTAAAATATTTTATCCAAGAATATTTTCTTAATTTATGGATTTAACTTGGTAGTTTTATCAACTTGTTTTGAAAAAAAAAACTCGCACTGTTAAAAATCGGGATGTTACAGATCTCATTATTTTATTATGTGCAAGTGCTATGTGACCCTTTTACAACACTTATGGAACAAGCGCTTTAAAAGACCTCCTTATTTTATTTTATTAAAACCCTTTTACAGCGCTTGTCCAAAAAGCGCTTTAAAAGACCTCTTTGTTTTATTATGTGCAAACGCCATGTGACCATTTTACAACGCTTTTAGAACAAGCACTATAAAAGACCTCCTTATTTTTTTTAAAGGCTTTTTATAGCGCTTATTGACAAAAGTGCTGTAAAATTACAAGTTTATGTTCAGTTTTTGTAAAATTCTAAATAATTAGTAAAATACTTATATTTGGATTTTTTCTTCCAAATAATTAGTTAAATACCTATATATATATATATATCAATGCTAAATTACATGATCAACTCATATTGGGATCAGTTCAAGTTCAAGAAAAATTCCCACTACTCAAACAAAGCTTTTTCAAGTACAAGTTCAATATAAGCAGAAAATCAATTATGGCAGGTCAAACACTTAAGTTACATGAACTTAATATAAAACACTAAGATCAAGCTAAATATAAGTAGAAAATAAGTATAACCAGAAAATCAAATACAGTTCAAGCTAAATACTAAAATGCTAAATACTAAAATGCTCAATTCTGGCAGATCAAACAATTAAATTACATGAACTCAGTTCAGATTACATGGCTTATATAAAACAATTAAACACATTAAGATGCCCTTCTTCTTTTCCTAGTGGGATTCACATTTGTTTGTCCCTTAACGATACGAAACGATGGATTAATCCAAATTCTCTCATCATGATCATCTCTAAGATATAAACCATCATCAGTTGAATCAATTTCATGTGGTTGTGATGTTGCAAAGAAAAGATCATTACAACATCTTCATCATTATTGTTATCATCACTTATTTTATTGGTCGATAGGACAACAGACCATTTATCATCAGCATGATCAGTGACATAAAATACTTGTTGAGCTTGCGATGCTAAAATAAAAGGCTCATCTTTGTATCCCACCCTATTAAAATCGACAAGCAAGAACCCTGACTCTTCAATACGAACGCCATTATTATTATCGACCCACTTGCAACCAAATATAGGAACACGAAACATTGTGTAGTTTAACTCCCATATGCGCTTGATAACCCCTAAATAGGATAAATTTGCATATATTGGGTTTTTGTCTTTTGCACTTGAGATATGCATCGCTTCTGCTACAAGAGTGACTCCACTATTTTGCATAATGGTTTGATCATCTTGTTCTTTGGTATAAAATGTGTAGCCGTTAATTGCATAACCGGTGTAAGAAAAGACATGTAAACTAGGACCATTTGCTAGCCACCTCAATCTCTGTGAAATTGATTCAGGGTCTATATAAAACTTTGAGTTAATGTGATTTTTTAACCATGTTATAAAACTTCGATTATGCTCTCGAGTTATCCAATTTTGATTCCTATTCATGTTCAAACTAGATAACTGATCCATGTGTATTGTAACATACGGTTGAACCTTATCATCATTGTGCAGAACATACATTTGTGCTTGCTCCCATTTTGTCCTTGATATAGTCATAACTCTCTTTCCAATTATCCCTTCTCCTGATATTCTTCCCGAATGACGAGACATGGGAAACCCTATGGATTCAACATTGGACAGATATTCAGTACAAAATTCAGCAGCTTCTTAGAGAATGTACCGTTCAGCAATACAACCTTCTGGTCGACTTCTACTTTTTACGTACCCTTTTAATATTTTCATATATCGTTCTATCAGATACATCCATCTCATATAAGCTGGCCCACAAAGTTGTGTCTCCTTAACAAGATGAACAGTAAGGTGAACCATTATATCAAAAAACGAGGGTGGGAAATACATTTCAAGCTCACACAAAGCAACAACAATTTCCCTCTACAATGTCAGTAATTTCTGATGATCGATCACTTTACTACAAATTTCCCTGAAGAAGAAACATAATTTAGTTATGTCTCGTCGAACTTTTTCAAGTAAAATGAAACGTATTCCTATTGGTAGCAAATGCTCCATTAGAACATGACAATCATGGGTCTTCAAACCTTTTAACTTGAGGTTTTTCATACAAACTAAATTTTTAATGTTTGAAAAGTATCCTTCTGGAATTTTAACTTCGTGTAGAAATTTACATAAAACAATTTTTTCCTTTCAAGATAGAGTATGAGCGGCTGGAGGTAGATATGTGCGATTTCCTTTGTTTACGGGACCCAATTCATTTCTTATTCCCATATCGACCAAGTCCAATCTTGCATTGATGCCATCCTTAGACTTTCCTGGAACATTGAGTAACGTACCAATAACACTATCAAATACATTTTATTCAATATGCATCACAACGAGGAAATGTCTTATATACAATGACTTCCAATATGGCAATTCAAAGAAAATTGACTTTTTCTTCCACCCAGTTTTGAACAGCTCTCCCGCAAAAGGTTTGCAAAATTTATTGGTCAAACCTTGTACTTTCTCATGTATTTGATATCCAGTCGGTGCTAAAGGAGCTTTATCTTCCTCTGATTTTCCATTGAATGCATTTCTCCACCCACGATACTGATGACTATAAGGTAAAAATCTACGATGTCCAAGAAAAACATTCTTCTTACAATGTTTCAACTGCATCCAATTTATACTCTCTTCACATATAGGACATGCACACTGACCTTTAACGCTATATCCTGATAAATTACCATATGCTGGAAAATCGTTAATTGTGTCAAACAACATAGCCCTCAAATTGAAACATTCTTTATTATACCCATCATAAACTTCCACACATGTCTCCCACATATTTTTTAAATGTTCAATTAAAGGAGTCAAGTATACATCGATATCATTCCCCGGTTGTTTGGGTCTAGAAATTAACAGAGACAACATCATAAACTTACGCTTCGCACATAACCATGGAGGTAGGTTATAAATCAACAAAATCACAGGCCACGTGTTGTGTGAGATGCTTTGAAGACCATGTGGATTCATTCCATCAGTAAAAAGTGCAAGTCGTAGATTTCTTAACTCTCTCGCGAATTCAGGATACTCGTGATCAATTTTTGCCCATTATGGAGAATCTACAGGGTGTTGAAACTTTCCATCTCTAATTCTTTCATTTGCATGCCATGTCAAGTGTTTTGAATCTTCTTCATTGCGATAAATGCACCTAAATCTTGGTATTATAGGAAAATATCACACGACTTTTGTTGGAGTAGATTCTTTCTTCTTATATCGAGAGACATTGCATTTCAGACACGCCTTTAGTAATTCATATTCGATTCGAAATAAAATGCAATCGTTAGGATACACATGAATCCTTTTGTAACTCATGCCAATAGAGCACAAAATTCGTTTACCCTCGTAGGTTCGAATGGGAAGTTCATTATCATCTGGCAACATATCTTTTAAGAGTGTTAATAATTATGTGAAGCTTTTATTAGACTATCCATTACCGCTTTTAATTTGTACAAGTTTAATACCGCCGAAGATCTCTGAATCACTCAACAAACTCTCAAACATTTTAGGACAATCCTGAAGATCTTCTTCAACTGCTTTTGCAATCTCCTCAACTCGGTCCCACTCATATGTATCTGTGTCGAAATCAGTTGAAGCATATGTCGAACCATTCTCAAAATTAATGTTCTCTTTTTTTTCTCAGCATATGTTATCCAACATGTATAGCTTTGATCAATTCCATGCCATACTAAATGTCCTTCCAATTCATCTGCTCTAACGCATTTTCCAAAACAACATTTTAAACAAGGAAAAACGATTCGATTTGGATCTTTTGCATTCTTCACTCCAAACTCAACAAACTCCTTCACTCCATTTTCATACTCTTTTGACAATCGATTGGCAGACATCCATTTCGGTCCATTTTATATGACCTATATAAATGCAGTGCTACACAAATAATAAGCTACTGATAACATTATACCAATCTATAGTACACATATCTAATATTGAAAAATGGAAACCAAGGTCCAAGTCTAATTTCAAAACAGAATAGGTCAACAAATTTCAAAAAATAATAGATTTTATATGATTTATTATGTAACAATTTATCAGTTTTAGTGACAACAACAAATTAATAAATACAGTACCTGAGACAACGTATCCAATTTGTTTTAAAGGAGGAGCAGTAGATGAGCGCACAATAGAGGAGAGGACGGTTCGCAGAGTAGAGGAGATGAGGGATCATAGGGTTAGGACAACGTATTAAATTTGTTTTAAATTTGTTTTTGTTTATTTAAAGTGAAGGATTTTTATTTAAAGTGAATGAGTTTACAACGCTTGTATAAAAAGCACTCTAATAGGTCCTTTAATTATGTGAAAGCGCTTATATTTTACAGCGCTTGTATAAAAAACACTCTAATAAGCGCTATAAAATGTCATTTTTGGCGTAGTGAAGTCAACCTTATATCTTTAACAAAATACACATTTAACTACTTTATATGTAAAAATTGTTTAATAATTAAGTAATCATAAAATCATAAAACAATTGATTATGTATAACTCAAATGAACCTATAAAACTTGAGGGACCACAACCCATGCAGGTCCCCCTCTCCCTCAACACTATTGTCATTAAGTATCAATGAACTTTTACTATGCATGTGTGTGTTAGTATTAAAATGAAAATCAAGAAAAAAAAATTATCATTAATTAAATAAAATAACTTTATAAACAATGTGTTGCTCATGATCTAGTTTGATGATGCTCTTGCTAAGGTATACCCGTGGGAAACCTAATCGTGGAAGAAGTATGCAAATATTATGGTAAGAAACAAGATCAGGCCAACCCATGCACTTCATGTCGAAAGAACTACAAAACATGTTGTGAAACATACTATCTCTTTCTTCATAAATATGTCAAGAATATGTTTCTCCACTTTTACGCATCGTTAGACGACTGCTAGTGATTGCCAAATTACCAATTACTGTTCCCACTACAGATGGTACACTAGTTATCTTGTATTTACAATTTCCTTATATTTCCATTTAACTTTTTTATCCAAATTTGATGAGAGTTTTCAAGTTTCACTTAATTATTAGTCAAAAACGAGTTTCACTTTAGTAGAACAACCATTAATCAAATTGATGTTTTTAGTTATAAGTGTAACTATTTAAATTATGTAGTCGACTATTTGAGCAACGAACTTGAATGCGAGTAGAGCAACTAACAAGAATGCGAGTAGACTGTTAGTTAGATCCACAAATCATGTTGAAATGAATAACGGTAACAACCACCATTTTCGACAATTCTAATGCATTAAAAATAAATGTATTGTCAATTGTCATAATCATGAACACTCATTATATATATATATATATATATTCACACTCAAAAAGTGTTGCCAGATCAGCAACAGATGAATATACTAATTGTTAAGACAAACTCTCAAATTAAGTTTTGATGAAAATAAACAAAGATTAATTACGAATATTAATTATGATTCTAAATGTTATGTTAATTTAATCTGTGCTCTTGAGTGTTTTTTATTAAAGATAGGAACCAAGCAAAGCAAAGAAATAAGATCAAAAAACAGTCATGATCATAAACTGTACAAAACAAGTCCTCTCGTTCAAAATACTATAGCCTTATCAACCACTGAAGCTGAATACGTATCAGCTGCAAGTTGTTGCTCACAAGTCCTCTAGATTAAAAATCAACTTGAAGACTTTTCTGTAAGTTACTCTAGTATTCCAATTTACTGTGATAATATTAGTGCAATCAATCTGTCAAAAAATCCAATTCAACATTCTCGTTCAAAACATATTGAAATAAAACATCACTTTATTCGCGATCATGTTAATAAAAAGGACATTGAATTAATTTTTGTTGATACTCAAAATCAGCTTGCTGATATTTTTACAAAGCCCTTGGTCGAGGAAAGTTTTAATTCAATCAAAGAAAAACTGAAAATTTTGAAAAATCCTGAAAATTCGAGTTAAAACTGCTTCTGCAGAAAACGGAGAACGTTTATCAATCTCCGTTTTTTAAACATCTTTCTCCGTTTTTCAAATCCTCTTCCCAGACATCATCTTCCTCATGCGCAGGCAAGGCATGTCCTAGCATTAAATGCGCGTGCATCAAGGCTTTCAAAAGTCACTGCTCAGCCATCAAAACTGTCCCTTTCCCCAACACTTGTCACTTCCCTAGGTTAATCATCATTACTCTCTCTCTTGAAAAAACTGCAAAACACAAGTTGCAGTTATCACAACTGTTCATCTCTTTGAAACAGTTTCCATTCTCTCAAACAATCGTCTTCCTCCAAAGACATTTTTCATCTTTCTTTCAGTATCAAAAATGGCTCGAACCAAGCAATCTGCTCGCAAAAATGCAAGCACTGAAACTCCATCACCATAATCATCCTTCTCACCAGTCTACAATCGTTCACCTTCACCTCCACCCAGGCCAAAACAACTGTACCTAAGCACAAATTCCGTCTTTCTCCTTCCTCATCTCAAGAACGTTCCCCAACCCCAACACCTCTTCCACCCAAATGCTAGAACGTTCTCCCACTCCTTCCGCTACAACTGTTCACAAAATTTTTACCCCTACTCCCGAACGTTCTCCAGTTCAAGAACGTTCTCCTATCCCTCACCATTTTTCTTCTCCTACTCAAGAACGTTCTCCTAACTCAGAACGTTCTCCCGCTACTTCTCCTTCCCATGCTCAAAACACATCCTCCCCTACTCAAGCACGTTCTCCCATTTGAGAATGTTCTCATGAACACCAACAATCTCCCTCTCCAACTCAAGAACGTTCACCTCCCGAAGAACGTTCTCTGTGTTATGATCCTTCAAAAACCACCAAACGACCACTTTCACCTCAATCTCCTTCCTCTGAACCTTCCTCTGACCCTGACTCTCCTATGCCATCATCTCCACCCTCCAAAAAGACCAAACCAAATACCACTCCTCTGATTCCTCCCACTGCCACCAAACTATTTAAGGACAAATGGGCTCAAAGGCCCATTGGTGTTGGCAGAGTTTTCATCTTCGACAAACTCATAGTCGATGGAAACACTGTCAAACATTTTACTGATGCCCTAGGCTGGACTGCCTTTTTGCAAATTTCTGAACCACACTATCCAGATGTTGTTCACGCCTTCTATTGTCAGGCCAAAACATTTCCTGAAAAATCTCTGTTCATTTCCACTATCAAGGGAATTGAGATCAGATTGACTCCTGAAATTTTGGCCTCAATCTTGGATCTTCCTACTAAAGGTCCTGCTGTTTTTGGTAAATCCTGGTATGCAGCTCTCAATCTTAAAGAGACTGCAGTTCTCTCTGAACTATTTCAAGAGAATTCCACTAGGTATTTTTCAACATTCCTTCGCCCTCTCCCTAAAATTTTCAACAACATGAGTCAACATACTCTTCTTCCTCACTGTGGAAGCCATGAGTATGTCTCTGAAAACGACGCACTAATCATCTATCACCTGCTCAACTGCAAGCGTCTCAACCTTCCTCATCTGATACTTCATCACATGATCGCTGCTGCCAACAAAGACTACAAGAAGAATACTGTTCCTTATGGTATGATTCTTACAAAAGTCTTTAATCATTTTCATATCCCTTTGGCAAATGAAAAATCTCTTATCAAAATCTCCAAATTTTCCACCAAAAACATGGCCCATATGAAAATCACCGTCACCAGACAGCCTTCTCCCCCACCTGAATCACAGCCACGATATCCACCAACTGACCGACCCAGAACCAGACAATCTGCGCCACTCATTCATTCATTTCCTTCCACACTAAAAAGAAAACGTTCTACCAGATGGGAAGCTCCTGTTATAGTCCCCACATCACCTTTTCCTTCACCAGATCGGGCTACAAATAAAACTCCAGAACGTTCTCCTCATATCCCAGAACAATCATCAGAAAATCCAGAACGTTCTCCACAGAACCCAGAACGTTCACCACAAAACCCAGAATGTTCTAATCCTGCTCAAGAACGTTCCCCTCAAAACAGAGAACGTTCTCTTAGCCCTCCTCCTAACAATCCAACTTTCTCTGTTTTTCCCCAACAATCCACCATTTCCTCCACAGACTTCATCGCTGTCTCTTAGCTTCTTCGTTCTCCCCTTGACCCCATGACAACATTGCTTTCTCACCAAAATGTCTCTGCCATGTCACCAGCGTACATCTCTCCTCAAACCACCACGTCATCTATTTTCAGCATTAGTCAATTTTTGGCTTCTTCCGAACCTTCCAACAACGCTACTTCATCCAATCAATCCAATCATCAGCCATTACCTGCCTCTCTCCCAGCTGTCTCTGCTCCATCAACCAGCACTACTCCCATTCCTCCACCAATCATGAATCCTCCAAAGGAACCCACCAACTTTGAAATAATGGCAACTCTGCAACTTCTCTTGGCTCAACAGTCTCAGCTACAATCCTGGCTTACGGATACACTTGCACCCAAGCTCGGTGTACCTCCTCCTCCTTCTTTTCACGCTGCTCCTGTTCCTGAGCATGTCCCTGTACCGTCCAAGTCTCAATCATCAGAAGGATCTTCTCCTTCTTTAGCAAAATAGGGATCTTTTTCTCCTTCCTTTTTGTATGACAAAGGGGGAGAATTAAGTTTAGTTTTTATTCTGTTTTATAATCTGTTGAAATTCAGGATCCACTTTTTGTAATTCAGCAAATCGCATTATTAATGAAATATCCTTTATTGCTAAAATTAAACTGATTGCATTAGTTATGTCACAAAAAACATCTATTGCATCAATTGAGGGAGAGTTTTTACCCTATTCAAAATTAAAATTAGAGTCAGAATTAAAATCTAAATTAACATGTTTGTCATCATCAAAAAGGGGGAGATTTTTAAGACAAACTCTCAAATTAAGTTTTGATGAAAATAAACAAAGATTAATTAAGAATATTAATTATGATTCTAAATGTTATGTTCATTTAATCTGTGCTCTTGAGTGTTTTTATTAAAGATAGGAACCAAGCAAAGCAAATAAATAAGATCAAAAAACAGTCATGATCATAAACTATACAAAACAGAGAAAGATCAGCAGAATCAAGAATGATTGTCACAGCCACTTCACCAATCTTTCTCCAACACTTCTACATTGATTATGCCTTAAATCTTTATACCAATTTCATCAGTACATGGCAAGGAACAGATAGGAATCATTTTTACTCAAAACGGTTCTCGGATCATTAAGATAAATCTTCATGAAACTAAGCATATCAAAAAACGGACTGCAACTTTCTCCAGTCTGGAACTGTCAAGAAAGTTGAACAAAACTGAACTTCAAGATTGAGTATAAGTCCTCAGATTATTCAGAAGTCTATCAGACCAGATTGATTATCTTTCTCCACCTATAATCAACGTTCTCCGTTTTTGAGAAGAACAATCTCTGTTTCTGCAGAAGAAGACTTCTTATTTCTGCAGAAAAATATTCACTCCTTTCCAAACAGTTTTGGATCGAATTAAGTATCCAGATCGAAGCCCAATTATCATCAAGTATTATCAAAAGCTTAATGGGTCATTATAGCACGCAACAAGTCTGTTTGAAATCAAGCAAAACGGCCCAAAACAGAAAGCCCAAAACAGTCACATGAATGGTGCTCTTTTGTCAACAGATTCCTTGCTTCTGTCAGAAGGAAATCAGAGCACTACCAACAGCTCTTTCTGACCAGAATTAATTGCTCAAAACATCTATAAAAGGAAGGAAAATTCGCAAGCATCATTCAGATCTTCAAGTGCCAAGTATTCTCATTAAATCATATTCACTTGCATTCTTGAAGCTATCTCATTCACAAAAGAAATCAGGCTGAACCCAATACATACTTCCAGTTTTATTCTACTGAGTTCTTTCTTTGTTCCGAATCTTTTCTCAAACAAGAGTTGAGAATAATTAGATTCAAACCAACCTTTCAAATCATTATTGTATAAACTCATAACTATAAGGCTTGTTTATAGTTTGAGTGTGATTAAAAGAGTTAACTTTAAAATCCTAACAGATTAGTTAGGTTACTTGATTTAATCCTTTCTGGGTGGAAAGGAAGTGTAGTTACAGATCAAGGTTGATCTTTAACTGTGATTGTTCTCCATTTCTTTTTGAACACTTAGTGAAAATCTCACAGTTGTGAGGACTGGACGTAGCCCACGTTGGGTGAACCAGGATATATCTTTGTGTGGTATCTCTTCCTTATCTCTATTTACATTCAGTTATTGTTATTATCAAAATTAAATAGATAAACTAAAACTGTGATTTTAACTAATCAAGAACGTTCTGCGTTTTCTGTTTTAAAACTAAGAACGTTCTCCGTTTCTGTTTTCATAACTTAGATCATTCTTGAGTTGTTTTCTTAAGTATTTAACAGGAAATTTTAAATAGGCAAGATTACAATTCAAACCCCCTTCCTTGTAACTTGACATTGCTACTTCACTAATGCCATCGCGAGCTTCTTCCAGAAAACTGCTACATGTCTTTGATTCCGGAAGTTTGCATCATCTACACCCTTGGCCTTTCTGGAGTAGGCACGTAAGTGTCTCAAATTCCTAGTTAAATTGATCTCATTAGACACTAACACTTTCTGGAGTAGGTTTGCACTCATTAATTAATTGTTTGTTTCATTTTAGACACCGACACAACTATTGACCATTTTTATGGAAAACACTTACGATTCCTACTTTGGAAATGACAACAAACCACTTGAAAATGTGAGTGGAATCAATTTCATGATGGCTTACAACCCAAACTAAGGTATGTATATTATTAGAGTCATACTAACAAGTGTTTAAAGATACTTGTTAATAAATTAAAAAATAAATAAAAGTAAAATATTGTGTAAAAAAATTAAAATTTAAAATTTTAAAGAGTTAAATACACCAATTTTAAGATTGAATTTCTACTTTTAGTGTCCTAACAAATACCCCCAACATTTTCCAAATTATTAAAGTGGTCCCTAAACATTTGTAGTTCAACAACAACAATTTGTTTTTCTTATTTAGTATTATAGTGAATTTATTAAAATCACAAATCATCGTCATGATAACAAATATACACAAACAAATACTATATTTAGATTTGGATTACTAATATATGAATTCAACATAAAAAAAGTTTATATATGGAAGATTTCAAAATTAAAATTAATTGGATTCCACTTAAAAATATGTCAATGTATTTAATTAAAATATTAATATTTCTTATTTTTAACAAATTTGAATAATAAAAAATATCCTATCCACATTAGCGATCTTCACCGATTATTTTTTATTTTTTTTAATGATATGTCTGAAACTTGCATGCTAAAAAATATCAGTATAATTGTTTAACTTTTTATTTTCATTGGACCTTTGACCCTCTTTTGAACAAAAAAAATAACACATCCTACCCACAGTAACTAAAAGACATTATATTTGTCACTTATTTGCACTTTTACAACTACTAAACTTAGAGAAAAAAGATTTACTTAACAAAATATAACAAACAATAAGTAAAATCGACAAAGTTTTTTGGTATGAACAAATTTTGTTTAGGAAGGTATGAACAATTGTTAAAATGGGTTGATCAACATCTTCGAATCAATGTTATGTAGATGTAAGGTGAGGTCCTATTTATTTTGAATTTTCACAATAATTTTTGTGATAGAGTTTTTGACAATATGAAATTATATAGAAAAATAAGGATAAATAATTCATAAATAATACCTGAGGTGTGTCACAACTCACAGATTAAGATGAGAGTATATTGACTTTTTCATTCATAAAAGAGAATATATCGAAATTAAAATATTAATACATACAACAAACTTATAAGCACATATCATTAAAATTATTTTGATATAGATAAAAGGATTGATATTTTAATACATATCATATATCAGTTTTAATATATATAATTTTGTCAAAAAATATTAGTTTTCAATATATAAATTATACATTTTTTAAATTTTAATAGTGCAAAGCTTAAGTGTCTTTGCCTCTTTGGAGGTCATGTATATCCTATGCATTCACTTGATTGAAAATCATTCATTTTTTCAATGATATTTCACTATACATTTGAGGCTTTGCTCTTTTGTTTTAATGTACGTGTTTTGTTCTTTTGATCTTTATTGCAAAAATAATTTTGGCGTACCATACCATACTTTAAATTATCATATTCTCTACTTAAGTTTATTAGATTATAACATCCTATAATAATAAAAATAAAACTAATGTCACCTCGTCCAATGTACATTTCTAGTAGTTTACATACACGATGAAAACCACGATTCAAAGTGAGGTTATTTTTGAAGAGTATGCAATTATTATGGATCATTGAATATGATTGGTAATGTCACTATAATCTTCGGATTATCAAATTTATAAAAACATCAGCTAATTGTGTTATTTGTTTGTCAGTTTGATTCTCAAAAATGTCAATTATTAGTTAATCAATTTGATCATCAAATGTGTTTTCTATTTATTAATTGAGTCCATAAAATTATTAGCAAAAGACACTCAAAGACATGTGTGAAGATTCAATACATTTTAGGATGTATTAATTAAGACCTAATTCAACTTAGCACGTATTTAACTCACTTTAACTTTGTATATTTAATTCAAAGATCAAGCTAAAGGATAAGTCATACTACTAATACTATTATCATTATGATAAATTTCTTATTTTACAAACTTTCCACACTATACCAAATGGTAATTGCTATAACAAAAACTATACTTGCTATTACCAATATTAGCTGCAACATTGATAACTGAGGACACAAAGAAGTCTGAAACATTGAAAAGTGAGGGTGCAAAGAAGTCTGAAACATTGAAAAGTGAAACACCAATATTGACTCTAGCAAGATATGGCATAATTGAAATGGTGAATGTGCTTATAAAAAAAATACCAAGTTCCATATACGAAACTAATTTGGAAAATAAAAATATATTATTAGTGGCGGTTGAGAACAGAAGGACCGTTGTTGTTGAGTCATTAAGGAAATGGTTTGAAAAGTGCAATAAAAAGGCAATATTTGATAACCTAATCCAAGAGGTAGATAATGAAGACAACATAGTGTTACATTTGGCAGCTACACCAAGTGATCAAGATTGGAACATATCTAGAGCTGCCTTGCAAATGATGTGGCATATCAAATGGTTTCAGGTATATTTTCTTTCATATAAGCATAAGTTTAACTCCAACTTGACCATGTTTAGATTGATTTATTAAGAAATTATTTAGGGTTATCTTATGTCACATTTTAAATTTTGATTAACTCGTCTTTAGAAAATCATCTCTTTTGAATACAAGATTTGTATTTCTTCTGATACACTCCACCACCTCTAGCACTCTAGATATGGTGTGTAGGTAACATAGTGAGTAACATGATAATTTAACTTGATATCGTTTTACACTTTGAATTGAACTTAACTCATGTTTTAAAAATCGACTTAAAGAGATGTCCCTTCTTTTATAAATCATTTTCATTTCATTTCTCTTTTCAATGTATGACTTTAGCCATTCCTATTATCTTTTAGTTTAAACACCTGTTTCTGAAGATTAACATAAAAAACAGCAGAATGCAAATGAATACAGATGCCGATACGAGTATGACAAAATTATGAATCACAAAAAATTTCCAACAGGATAAAGTTTGGTGTTTGTTTTTATTTAAGCGCATTCTTTTTCTTCCTCGCATAGTAGAGTTTGGCTCTTCTCACTTTCTTCTTGTCCAGCACCTTTATCTCCTTAATGTTAGGTGACCGACTTCAAGCACAATCAACTTTAAATTGGAATCTCAGCACAAAACACATAGCACTTGATTTCATGCACACACAAACACACATTTAATTCATATTCCAATAATATGATGTGTTTTTCAAAAGCAACATAACGTGTGTTTGAATAAGTTTTTGAAATTGGTGAGCTCAAAAGTTCTTTATGAACATAACTAATGAGCTCATAACTAGAATTCAAATAATTACCATCACTGCATAACCAGGTACAAAATCATGCTGAAATGAAGCCAATCTAGCTAAACCATTACCAGACTCAACTCTAGAAAATGCATTAGTATGAGGAAACCCTGTGACCTACACAAGAAATCATGACAAAAAGCTATAAGCACCCTAAGATTTTTTATCCCAAATGGCCATAGCTTATACGAAAGGATAGAAACTAAACTGAAACGCAGAAACTATGTAGCACTGAAACATTAGATTGAAAACGTGCTTCGTGTTTGACTCGTACGATTATATTCAATCATTTTTATTATATTATATTATATTATATTATATCTAGCGTTAATGTTTATGTTTGATAGCACATGAGCATGAAACATGCAAAACAAAACAAATCCAATCTAACTATTCCTGTCATCTTCTATTCAATTATTCGCGCAACCAAGCATAAGAACCAATATTAAAATAATTAACAGCAAAAGCACAAAATTGCAGTGTGTGTGATTATGATCAGTAAAATAACAAGCAAGCTTCAAATCACACTTCCGAATTATACGATATCAAAACAAAATGTAAACCGTACAAGTGATATATAATATTTGTAACATCCCAAATTTCATAATCAACTATTTTATTAATTAAATAAAATTTTAAAGAAATTAATTTAGTGTTAACTTTATTTTAGAATATATGTTAATTAATTTTATGATTACTTCTTCTTATATGTATGAGTTTCTTATGGTTTGATAATCGTATATATATTTAATTTAATGAGTAATATAAATTATAAATATTATGTTTAGTTATTTAATTTATATTTTCAAAAATATAATGGTATTTTAGAGCATAAAATTTTGAGTGAGTTTACATGTAGATTTGTATTAGATATTTGTGGTGATATTTTCGTGTGCGTTTGACTACATGATAAATGTGTGCATAGTTATATTTTAATTATTTAAGACTATTTCTTATTTTAATTATTTGTTTTATAAATAATTGTCTTAAGATATTAGTAATATTTTGATTAATTTCTTTATTTTATATATTTTCTATGATATGATGGTGTTATACGTATTTATTGTGATTTAGTAATAAATAAAAATTAGTTACGTTATATTTATTTATTTTATGGTTTTGACTATTCTATAGAGATTATAGTAATAATTGTAGTTAATATTGTGAATATGAGAGTTCTTGTTATTAATGTATTTTAAAATAGTAATTACTTTAATTACTTTTTATAAATATTAGTTTTGAATTATTAGTTATACTTTATTAATGAAATTGTGTTAAAAAAAATTAATTTTGGTAATTGTTGGTTTTAGGTAAGTTTACTTGATTCAGTTTCGAAAATTGACCTTTTTAGGGTGTGTTTTCAAAATTTATTTTTGACGTTTACCCATAAACTGCCGAGTTAGATTGATTAAAGGACAAGGAGTCAAAGAACAAATGCTTTTTCTTGCGGACTCGTAGTCGTGTGTGAAAGCGTCGAAAAAAGGTAAGTGGTGAGAGGGCGTTTAATTTCATGAGTATATTATAATGTGAGATGAACGAGAAAACCGTATTTCCAAACATTTCATGTGCCGTTCGCTGCGCATGACAGTAGCCCTAGTTAGTAATAATTGAATTAATCTGACTAATTATGGTTCGTAGGATTAGAATATGGATTAGAAACTTTATTAGGTTGTTGTCTAATTTAAATTCTGCAACTGTATGGCATATGTGAAGAAAGTTTAAGTTTTTATTTTTAATGTGTTGAAAGTCTTATTTATGATATATGTGATAAAATTTGAATTTATGAGTGGCATATTTGAAGGTTTTGATTCCTATATGTATGTGATGAAAGTTTAAATTTTTATGATCTAACAGATTAATGTTTTGATTTTTTATGATACTTTTATAAATATATGATTTCTTGATATGTGTAGTGGAAGCTTTGATCTTTGTGATAGTTATTTATTAATATATGATCTTCATGATATGTGTGAGTGGAAGCTTTGATTTTTATGATGGTGGTTTAACAATATTTGATTTTCTTGATGAGAACTTGTGATGTATGATTTAGTGATATTTGAATACGGTGATGATTTCCTATAAGTTATTTTTGGATTATTTGACTTAATCTCAGTGGGCTGTGTGGGAATGTTTGATTTTGATGATACATCATGTCACGGAATATGCATCTTAGTGGGTTGTGTGGGAATATTTTATTTTGATAATGCATCATCATGTCATGGCATATGCATCTTCGTGAAAGTTGCCTTTGTGGCAGATTTATTTTCCCCATTGGTAGGGGTGATTTTCTGTGTTGAAGTTGCCTTAGTGGCAGATATTATATCTGGATCATATAGTTATTAGAAGCATGCTTAGCATTGCACCGTCTTGTCATTCTTTGGTTGTGGTTAATGTGTATTTAATGTGATAATAATTTCTCTTAGATGATTTGATGTTATAATGAGATATTGATTCTCCTTGAGTGATTTTGATTTTATAATATGATTTTTTCTTGAAATGCTTTGATATATTGTGATGTGTTTGATACGACTATGTGTTGATTATTTGCGTGTTCTTCTTACTTATATTATACTATAAACATGATTTTTAAATTCACCTCCTTCGTTGTTTGTGTTTGACTGGTTTGGTCCTACGTTTGCGAAATTGCAGTTATTACATGTTAATGAGTCTTGAAGTTTAAGTTTGGGAGAAGTCCTGCTTTGTAAGGTTATATTGGGAATGAGAGTTATAAGTTGTATTTTACTTATTTAATTTGAAACGATGTTTTGTATGAAAACAATACAAGTACTACTAAGTGTTTGGAATTAAATAAAGAAATTATAGTTAAATCAAGTTTATTGAGATTGCACTTTTCTATAGGAGGAAAAAGACTAAAGTATTCGATTTATATTTTGAGAAACGTGATATTCTAATAACTTATAAAAGTTTCTTTTCTTTTGAAGGAGTTTTTATTTATACGTTGCGAATTTTAGTAAAAATATTATATAAATTATTATGTATACGAGTTTGGGTTTAGTGTTTACTAATTATTTAAATAAACAGTAGTTTAGGTATTCATACTTAAATAATTAAAAAAATTGTCGTAATTTTTCTAAGCAATAAGTATTTTTAAGTAATGCATTGTATCAAAAATTTGGGGCGTTACAATATTATTAAGGTATATCATACTAATAGCTTCTAACCTGACCACTAGAGCAAATGTCTCAATGTAATCAATGCCCTCTTGTTGACTGTAACTTTGTGCGAAAAGTCTTGCCTTATTTGTGACCACTTCACCTTTTTCATTTAGCTTGTTTCTGAAAATCCACGTGGTTCCAATAATGTTATTCTTTGATCTAGGTACTAGATCCCAATCATCATATTGGATACAAAACTCAATTTGAACAAAATACAAACAAAATCAATCTGAAGAATTTACAAATTCAATCTGAACAAAATACGAACAGAATCAATCTGAACAAAATACAAACAAAATCAATCTAGAAAAAAAAAAAAGAATTGGCTAAAGAACATATTATCAAAAAGCATCTTGTTCAGAATTATTTTTTAATAAGATCATTGTTGACCAAGTTAGGAATGAAGATACAATTTAGAATTAAACAATGACTAAATGGAAGCCCTAATTTTAATTACAAATAGATACTCAAGGTTGAAGAAGAAGATTATTGAAAATCAGAAAAGAGTTGAATAACTCATAATCTCAAAATTTCAAATTCACCTTAGAGTTCAAAGAGAGAAACACTTATTCAAGTCAAAAATATTTTCTAAGTGTTTTATTTTTTCATAGAGTGTGAGAGTTATTATTATTATCAGCTTTGTTAGAAGCAAACACTTAAAAGTCTGATCTTTTGTATCCAACTCGATGGTGGTTTAGTTCCTTCTTCAATTTGGGGTTGTCAGGTTGTTAGGAGAAGACTTAGGCTTGTAGGATCAAGGTGGTTAGTTCTTTAAAAGTCTGGGGTTGTTATGATGTTTGGCAAGACTGACTTGGAGGGTTAGATGTTTTGTAATTCAAGGTATTTGAATTAGTGGATGAGGGAACTGGATGTAGCCAAGTTAGTGGTGAACCAGGATAAATCTATGTGTCCAATTATTTATGCTTTCATTATTTATTTCATCTGAACTCGTTTGATTCTTATCTAAGTAATTCATAAAAATCAATGAACCTTCATCAAATTAGCAAAAAGTTATCAATTTTATCAAACACAATTCAACCCCCTTCTCGTGTTTGCACCTTCACTCGGTTGATTCCTTAAGAGCCAATTGATCCCACAAATTAGTCGAATAGAATTAATGAATGGTCATATGGTTCTGCTTAAGGGTCCTAATATCACTTTCCAACTGATACTGTTTTGCAAAGTTAGATTGAACATACAAACATTTCAAGTGATCCAAAATCTCTTTAGCAATATCATATTTTGCTAGTTGCGCACTTATAGACAGATCAATAGAATTATTAATCCAAGTAATGATTTCTGAATTACTAAGATTCCATGTTTTCAAATCTTTTGCATATTTAGTTTCATCATTTTTATCTGTAGGCTTAACAGAAGTTCTATCAACATAACCTCACATATCTTTTTCAATCAAATTTTTTTCATCACATAATTCCTATAAGAGTAATTATGTCCATTGAGGTGGAAACAAAGGGAGGAAATTCATTATGCCCAGGAAACAAAGAGGTAAAATCAGAATGGAAACAAAGGGAGGAAATTCATACCACCCGCAAAACGGGTCATACAAAATCAACTGTTAGATCCCAAAATCAACAAAAGCTCTTTGATATCATGTTAACAATGATAAACAAACATAAACATAGAAAGGAGGAATAAAAAGAGAAAGAACCCCACTAGGATTTTATAACCAAAATGAACAAAAGATAAAGTTAATAGAGTTACAATAAGTATATATACAAGAGAACAAAAAAATATAAAATACTCTTACTATTAATATATAATAATATCATCTAACAAATTTTTAGAGATTTTCGTCTTAGGTAAATAAATCATTAAAGATAAGATTATATTAAAAAAATTCATTAAGGATGATAGCGTACATTCACACGCATCATGTTTATCTTTATTTTATGATGTTATTATTATTTAATGTTTTGTGGCCTGTTTTCAAGGATCATGGTTTGTGATCAATGGAAGATTATGTTTTTTTGGATGTCGAGGGTGATGGTCGAACTCTCAACTTCTTTTATCATTTAACTCTCTAGCTTCCACACATCAATGATTAAGTCAACCTTATATTTTTATTATATGAAAATTTATGACTTGAAACGATATACGTGATCAACAGTATGTGGTGATCGTTATTTATAAAGTTGATGGACAATATTTTCAACAACAATTAATTATCGTCCCAAAAAAATAAATTAAATTCTCTATTTTTAACGCTACAGCAAACTTATTAGTTACTATTTCAAAGCGTGGAGCGTATACTAATAACAAGCAAAAATATATATTATTTGCGAGATTATCCGGTTAAGATGATATTTTGGCCAATAATAGTAGTTTGTTTTACAAACACATATTAATTCTACAATTAATCAAACTTATCATTTTATTGCAAAAGTATGGAAGACGGAGCCTTTTTATTTTTTACAAAAGACAGAGCCGTATTTACTCGCTTAAATGGGAAGTAAAGTAAGGAAGGTGCCTCCGAAAATGGTAAAGTAAAGCAAATGAGGGTCCAATGCCGCCTATTCATACTGCCTCGAAGATAATAATAGTATTATTACTGTTATCATTGATAAATGATTGATAAATGAAGATATTATCTTTTCTAAAAGAAAAAGCAATCATTGAACTCCTTTTACTTTTTCATTTTGTATAAGAAAATTTGTGTTTGATTTTGGAGTACTGTATTCTGTCTTGCTAACAAAGACACAGAAGAGTCTGGAAGTGAATATGTGAACATATATGTTTTATAATAATGAAAATGATAAAAAAAAATTATTGTTATTATTTTTAAAATTACATCATTCTTAATTAATATTTTATCTTTTTTATATTATACAAGTTCATTTCAAAAATATCCATCTTTTTATTAATAAATTAAAATAAATACATTTTAAAAAATATTTTTTTACAAAATAAATAGATTCATAAAGTATGACTGAAACAGAGTACAATTATTAAATTATCACTTGATCAATATTTGACCTGAAAACACGTAAAAAATAATTTAAAAAAATGAAAAATATTTTTTATTTATTTTGTTTTTAGAATACTTTACTTGTATACTATATATAGAAGCAAACTCTTTAGAATATATATTTTTTCTTTTTTACTTTAATGATGTGCTTCTTTAAAAAAAATTGTGTGCTTCTGTGTTCTAAAGCATGTTTGGAATAAATTACTTTTGATATTCTCATATCCTTCAAATTCACTGAAATATTCGGGATTGGTATAAAAGAGGAAGTTCAACTACATTTGAAGAATAACATAGGGGCCAAACTTCTCTTTTCAAATTCACATTGTTTCTTCATCCTTCAATTCAATTTGAGTTTCAACTTTGAAGACAATCATGTCAACTTTGGAGAAAATCATGACCGATATTGAAGAAGGAGATTATGACAGCACAAACACCACAGAAGACGGTAAATAATTCTTTTTCATGACTAATTAAAAATAGTCACCACTAAAACGAGTTAATAATTTAGAATTGATAAAATTGGAGAACAATTTCATTTTTAATCATTTTATTTTCGTTAGTAACTATTTTTTACTATATGTAAGTAAGTGTTAGAAAAGACTAAAATTTTAGTAAAATTAGACTAAATTCACAACCAGTTAGCTTGATAAATAAAAACAAAGCTTGTTATTAAATTTGGTATCTCTAACGTATAGCAATGAAATTATAAACGAGTTTTGTCTTTTTTTTTTTTTCTGTTTAAATTTTTAGTTCTATTTCAACTTTCAATAATGATCGTTTAATTTTGTCTCTTTAAATATTTTAAAAATTCTAAAATTATAGACTAATTTGACCTACGTCTGGTTGGTTTGAGTTGTAAGGAGCTCAATCGTCATCTTAAATAAATAGTCAGAGATTTCATCTTCAATTTATACAATCGAACAAAATTCAGTTGAAAAAAATAACATACTTTATATACCCAATAAATTCTCAACGAAGATTAACTAATATTGAACTAAGATGAATATACTTCATACTTATAATTTCATTTTTTTGGTATTAAATTTATGTTGACAATTCACTTTTCCTAGTAGTAAATTGCAACCAATTTCTTTTTAAGACTTAACTCAAGTGACAATATTGATATTGTTAGACAAGACATTTTTTGAGGTAGGGCGAAGGGTCTTCTTGTATTGATGGGTAACTTTGGCTATCCCAATTTTGTTTTTGTTTTAATAAGTAAGTACTTTATCTGGTCTTGAATATAAGAGAGTTTAATCTATAAAAGTTGATGTATTTAGTCAAAATTTTAGACTACATACATCAATTTTTGTTAACTCAATTTCTCTTATATTTGAGACAAGAGGAAGTATATCTTTATGTATAGCAACCCTAATAATATATAAACTTAAATGCAATTTTGATTCATCTATTTTCCCTAAAAAGAACTATTAGTCATCTCATTTCTCTTTGGACTTTTTTATCCCCCACTATTTTTGATGATGTGAAACTTAGGTTACATTTGTGAGTTGGATAAAATATTTTCTATGTCATTATTAATTATATTTATATATTAAAATATTAAAAATTAATTTATTTTATTTAAAT